>CAUYUJ010016417.1:0-112500 GCA_963575745.1 Prorocentrum cordatum | reverse complement strand
GCGACCGACGTCGCCGAGGCCCGCGCTGCTCCCAAATCTGATGCTGGCGGCGAAAAACGGGGCCAGAGAAAGGCTGGTAGCAAGGGGGGTGGCAAAGGCAGGTGAAGGCAACGCCCCCCGCTGGCGTCGGACGGAGCGCCAGGAATGCCTTCTCGGAGAGGGCTATAAATGCCGAGCCACTGCTCCAGGGCACAAGCAACGATGATGACCACGGACCCGAAGGCCCGCGTCGAGAGGACGCCCCAAGTTCGAGACGATAAACAGTCGCGATGCCTGCCCAGCTCCGTTGCGACTCGGTGCGTCGCGACTCGGCGCGCATTTGGACTTGCCAGTTAGCGCTGGCACGCGTCATTTTGCCAATGGCGATCGTCATTTAGAACCCGCCACACCTGTTGTGTATTTTAAGGGCACGGTTGATTCTGCACCTGTCACATTGCCAGACAGGGTAGAGAAATAATTTATTGTCATATCCATGTTTCACACCTTGCTTCCGAGAGCTGCCTTAAAGCTGCGAGAGGTATCTTGCCAAGGCCTAGTTGCGCGACGACGGCGCATTTTATCTCCCGCTGTATGTGTGTTCGTTTTCGCCAACGTACAACAACCCCTGCCATCGCTAAAAAAGGGGCCCTTTTTGGAAAGGCGCCCCCGTCTTCCGCTCGAGACAAATGGTATTTCCCCGGGGAGGTACAGTCTTGAATGAGTTTCGAATCGAGATCATCATCTCTTACAGCTACGTTGAGGGCCGCAGCTTGACTGGGGTATGGAACTTCTGGCTTGAATGGGGAAGCAGATCCGAAAGCAGTGTCGCCGTAGGCGATCGAAGACATGGCCATGTTAACCTTGGTTCGATGCGCATCGTTGTTGACGCGGGCTGCGGTTTAAACTTCACTGCGGGAAGATTCATATAGAGTGCCGATGCTATGGGTAAGATCCAGAGATTATCTCCAGGTAGCACCCCGAACAATGCCGGGGGTTCCAGTGGGGCCCTTGGCGCAGTCAGCGCGGCATGCAGACGATTCAAGGATGGTCGCTTCGACTTTTCCGTCGTGCCGGCAACTCCGAGCGCGCTTTCCGTGGGGCAACGGCGCATTGATTATGGTTTTAGTTTTTATCGGCCTGCGGGTAAAACTGCTTATTAATTCTTGCCCAACGGACGCAGTGTAAGCCTGGCTGTCGACGGTGAAATTCCGCATCTGACGTTGGCAGGGAGAGTGGTGGAGTTGCGTTGTGCCAGGCGCCAAGGCTTTTCTGGAAGGTGCAGAGGTTGCGGGGCCACGGGCACGCGCGCGCGAGAATTGATTGCCGCGCGCAGCTGCGAGGGCGGACGACCGGCACAACCGGACGGACCATCGCCGCTAGGAGGAGACTTTGTGGATGTCATCACTTGTTTTTGCTTTTCGCTTCAAATCGCCAGTAAACACGGTTGGGCGCTAGTGCGACTAGTAAACACGGTTGGGCGCTAGTGCGACTGGCATCGTTGTTGACGCACCATCGCCGCCGACTCCGTCGAGGGCGTTCGGGGCGGGGAATGCGAGCAGCTCATGGCGAGCAGTCTCGGGGAATCTACCCTGCGATATTAGTGGTGGGCGCTTCGATTCCGCCCCCTCGCCGGATGCCCTTGGCGCGGGCGAATTGCGGGCCCCGGCGGCAATGAGTTAGCCGACGTTGCCGAACCGCCGGCCGAGCCTGAGGATGTAGGCGTTGCGATGACAGATGTGGAGCGTTTCAGACAGGGCGCAGTCTCCATCAAACATATTCTCATTCATCTCCCAAGGGGCCCATGTTGCCATGCGTGCAGTGCGGCCAAGGCCCCCTCGCCTGCAGCATAGGGAGAGCCAGAACACAGGGCTGAAGGTTTCCAGGCCGTGCTCTGACCCTCCTTGCTTCGGGCGCCTTACCGCCGCGGATCGCTGGCCTGCGGCTGACGAGCTCTCGCAGGGGCTCCACGGGGAAACTGCGTGCGTGATGTGTCGCGATCGCTCATCGAATCTAATTGCTGCGCAGGGTGTTCATGGCAAGTCGGCCGCGCATGTCTGCATTTTCTACGTGCGTCAGGGCCACGGGAGAAGAGTGTGAATATTGTTGTGCTGATGGAGCCCAGGGGCTTGCCGTTGCATGCCGGGGGCCCAAGATTGCGCGCGGTGCCGCCATCCCTGGCGACGAGAAGCTTGCGGCCGCTGCCGAAAGGTCGATCGGTGTGGTCCAGATGGGTGCAAGCCAGATGGGTGCAAGCGCGAGGCTAGCGACCGCCGGCCTTGCACCCCCCCTCTGGGCGCGCGCCGCTGGTGTCCCTGCTGTGGCGCGAGGCGAGGCAGGGGGGGGACATCTAATTTGCAGGCCCGATTTGGTCTACCATGTCAGGCGCCACTCTTGCTCTTCGTTTCTCTAATCCGCGACATGCCTCCTCCTGGAGCGATATCGCGGGGCCAAGACTGGTGCTATCATGGTTCCAGGGATCTAATTTGGGCATGTCCACAGAACGGGAGAATGGCAGGGCCTGGTAGTGATGTTTTTGCGCCGCTGGGGTCGCTCGAGGCTCTAACTTGGTGACTGGACGGAGACCTGATAACGCGGGCCGTTTGTCGAGAAATCATGATAGGCACTCAGTAAGAAGTTCTCGACGAGACAGCTGATTATCGGCTGCCTCAGTTCCCCATGAAAGACGCATGCGAGAAAGCCATATCCGAAGTTGCCTCGGTTATTGTGCCGCCCGAAGACGCGTCCGACAGCTCCTCGAGCAAAACGCCCGCGGCCGCGGACAGCTCAGACGAGTTGCTGGATCATCCGACTCCACCGCCGCCCGCATCTGCCACGGATGGTAGCGGCGAGGCCGCAGTTGATTCCGATCCTGAGTCCATCCCTGATGATGGGGGCCCGAGAGGCGCGAAGTTGGGTGAGGGGCCTGTGGATGTCGACGAATATGATCCACGCCGTGACGCTCCTCCAGAAAACAAAGGGAAGCTTGGATTTCGCTCTGTCGAGTACATGTTGGAGCGGCAGTCATTTGTTTCTCGTGGGTGTAGTGGTTTTGCTGGTGCTTCCAAGCTAGGGTAGCTGCTCGCTCGCGCAGCGCTGAGTTTGTTAGAGGGTTAAGCCTTTCTAACGTGATAATTCCGCATCTGCCGCGATTCTCCTCTTCTCCTTTCTCCGCAGCCATGGGCTCTGGCTGCGATCTCATTTTTTTTTCGGGGTGGTGGTGGCCCCGTTCTGATGATCATGCTCGATGGCGTTGCGACGGCCCCCTTGGCGGCGATGGTAGCCGCCGGGGTCGGCCCCCCTGGCGCCGCGCGCCGACCCGAAGGCGTCGCCCGCCCTGCCCGCCCGGCGGCAGGTGGGGGGGCGGGGGCCGCCCACAGGGGCTGCGCCCCCGAGGTGCCCGGCAGGCGCCCGGAGAGAGGTGGGCGAAGTCCCGCGCATCTGCGCCCCGCGGAGGACGGGGGCGGCAGGAGCGACCGGGCACCTGCCGTTGACCTGGCCCCGCGCGGGGTGGGGGGCCCGCGGGTGGAGGCGCCAGGGGCGGGCCCGCCTGCCCCCCCCGAGACGGCGGAGCCCCCTTCCTTCTGGTACGTTTGCGGGGAAAGGGGGCAAAGGGAGAGGCGGCGCGCCGCTCCCTCCGAGCCCCCGGGAGAAAGCTTTCCCAGCTGCTCGCGAAGTTCTGGCGCTGGCCAGGGCCGCTCTGACCCGCTTCAAGGCGGACGGCGGAGGCTGGCCTCGCGCGGCCCCGCCGGCGAGGAGGCAGGGCTCCGACTTCGAGGCGTGCACGGGTGCTGGACCGATGGGCAGCGCCGCGCGGCGGGCGGCGAGCCCCCCGGGTGGTGCCCCCCAGGGCCCCGCTCCCGCGCGAGCTTCCAGGAGGGGTCCGCAACTTGTTGGGGCCCTGGGCGCCCCTGCCCCAGCGCCTCCTAAGCCCGCAGCCCATGCCTCCAGACTGGGGCGAGGAGGGGGCGGCGGGGGCCCAAGCATCGGGGCCCTGCCCCGCGGGGTCGCCGCCGGGAAGCCCCCCTCCAGGGAGGGCGGGCGGCTCGGGCTTGTGTCTCGGCTGGCCAGCCTTCCAGCGCCAGGCCCGCCCAACCTCCGCGGCGCGGGGCCTTCCGGCGGGCCCCCGGCGGGCCCGGGGCCCGGGGGGCCCAGGCATGGCGAGCCAAAACAGCCGGGGGCGCCAGACAAGCCGACGCCAGCCCCCCGAGGTGGAGGGGCCCGACGGGGGAAGAGCGGGTTCGCTGGGTGGGCTGGGCGCCGGCACTTGCGCCGACGGAAGGCGGCCCCGCTCGAAAGGCGGAAATTCAAGGTTCATCGCTTGGGTGGTTCTTCTGGACGTGTCGATGCCTCCTCAGGGCATTGGATTAGCTCGCGCACGTGTCCATTGGGGACCGTTTGGTGGCCGCGACGGACTGCGCGGTTCGTTTCCCTGTAACGCTCGCCTTCCTTACGCTGGTCTTCTTGGGCATCGTGTCCTGGATGTGGTTATCCGCCCCATCTGTTGGGTCCGCGGTTGGGTGCGGCAGGGCCACTGCCTATAGGGGAATGGTTCGCAATGGTCGAGGATGAGCTGTTCTTCGTGAAATGGAGCTGGACTGGCGCGGCCCTGAAGGGCGCCCAGTCGGCGATGATTTTTCCCAGGGCGGCATCCGCGCGCGGGGCGACCGGCCCCCCCGATCCCCAACCATCTGGCAACCGAAATCGAAGGCGAACGAGTCCGCCTGGATCGGGGACTGCACGGGGTGCCAATCTAGCAAACGAAGCGCCGCGGGCAGGAGTTCCCGCGCGCCCAAGTTAATATGTGCGCCAGCCCCGACATCCGGGCACGCCTGCAGAGGGCCCCAGGCAAGGTGATCCACCTCTGCCGGGGCGGGGGCGCTTGTTGCCGGGGCACCCGGCCGGCAGCCCAGCAAGAATGCGGGGGCGCCCGCCAAGGCGGCCCTGGTCCTTGCAGAAGACAGCACGGCGGGGGGCCCCTTCCTGCGCCCCGACCAGGGCGCGGATCCGGATAGGACGCCGGTGCCGATGTTGACGCCGGGCAAGGCTGGACCAAGGGTGCTGCCGCTGCCGCGAGCGGGGCCTACGCAGGCCCAAGGGCCCGGCGGGGCTCCCAGGGCCCCGACCCGACTTTACGGCGGTCGCCTGGGTAGATGCGCAAGGTCGGTTCTGTCGCTTGCAGCACTGGGGAATCCGCGAACTTAAGCGCATGGCGGAGCCCGCCCCGCCCCTCACGGAGGTCGCCCTGCGCTCCGACGCGCGTTGGTGGGCGCGCAACGCGGGCGGAGCGAAGCTGGCCCACCTCTGCTGCTACTGCGATTCCGATTACCAGGCGTCACGCTATAAGTTTTGACGCGGGGGGGCCCGCTGCCGCCGGCGGGGCGGCAACGGGGCGGCGGTGCGCCGTCGCGTGGCGAAGTGGGGCAGGGCACCCAAACCGGCGGCGCCCCGAGTCGAAATTGCCGGCCCATTCGAGCCCGCGCCCTCGCAGCTTGGGCTCGGCGCCCCGCCCGACCGCATCCACCCAGGCTGCGGGCTCGCTTCCCGGGGCGCCCCGGGAAGGGGGAGAGAGGGGCCCCGGCGCGGGAGATCGCGGGAAAAGAGGGGGGGGCCCAGGGCTTGCGCCAGCGGCCGCCTCCCCATGCTGCGGGGCTGAAGCACGGGCCTTTGGGCTTCCCGCGCTTGGGCCTCCGAGCCCGCCCGCGGTCCTCGAGAGAGCGGGGGGCGCCGTGGGGCGGGGGCGTCGGGCCCGCGTCTACGAACCCGGGGGGGGGTCCGGGAGAACCTGCTCACACGCAGTCTTCGGATGGAAGGGGGGGGGCGATGGGGGGGGCTCCGCAGCCCGAACGGCTTGCGCCATTATTGCATCAACCTTGGCATTTCTGACGTTCTGGATCTACTCCAGGAGGTTGGAAGTCGGCCTCGCCATCGGGCCGGCTCGCAGCCAACCTATGCCGACATTTGGCCCTCGATCCTGGCAAGTCTATCCTGGCAAGTCTTCCTGATGGGGAGGGTCGCCCGACTTTCTGGCGACGCCCTTCTCATCTCGCGGCAAAGCGGTATCTGGGCACAGGTGCTGCCGAGAGCTTGCCGTGGGGGCTCTTCATCGGGCGCGCTGCTTCGCCGGGAATGGAACGACCATCCAGGCATATCCAAAGGTCAGTCTCAAGAGGATCGAGGCTTGGGTTTCTGACACATGTATCCAGGCGAATCATTATTCGCGGGCTGCAGCCGACATGACCGACGGGGATGCGGCCAATGGCCGTCTTGCATTTATTCGGAAGAATTCTGAGGGTACGACGCCCCAGTTACGTCTAGTGGCTCGCACTATGCTGATGAAGGGCTCCCACGTTTTCCAATGTAAGTTGTACCTTGTGGTCGCCCGTGTTCGGCCTGTCTTGGCAAGCTTGCAGGAACTCCCTGTGAGCCAACAGCCCAATAGAGGCTCAAGGCTCGGGCGTATTGGGTGCTCCAGCAGGCGCCTCCCGCATGGTCTCATGCCGTGCAGAATGCCGTGCAATTTGTTGATTCTGCACGGGTGGCTGAGAACCCGTAGGCCGGTGCTCAGGCGAGAGAGTGGCCCGAGGAGACAGTGGCAGCCTCTGAAGAAATCGTCGAGATCAAAATGGTACCAGATTATGGTGAGGCCTTGGCAACGTGTGCAGTTTATAATGTCAGTGCTGATCTGTAAGCGTGCGGGCGAGCCAGCAGTTTGTGCTAATGTCCAGCTGGAAGGTAACATGCCTTGCCGAATATGTGTGGGCGCAGTCCTGCCCAGGGCCCTTGTGCTTGGGCGTCTCGGGGGGTGCCTTTGCAGGTCCCGCTCAGCAACGAACCATCGCCATCCATTGCGGATCAGATTTGCATCGTCGCTGATGTACGACCTCGCGGTTATCATTGCATTGAGACCCCTCTTTGCAGTATCGGGTCTAGATTGGTAGCAGGAGCTGACTCGACCGCGGCAACGTGCGCGACTTCGCAGAGTCCATTAGCAGGCATTACAACTTCGTTATTGCGACTGATACCTTTGGTCGCCGCCAGCATGGCGACTGCTGGAGGAGCCGCTGCAGCCAGCGGCGAGGACAAAAACGCTGGGGGAGAGATCCCAGTTCCCGTCTTCGATTGCACAAGCAAGACAATGAAGAAGTTTCTCTGGGAGGTCGCCACCTGGCAGACCGGCAGGGAGGTCAAACCCCTCAAGCAAAGAGCGACGCTTCTGGCGAGTCTCAAGGGCAAGGCTGAGGAGGCGCGCGAGGAGCTCGACCTGGACACCACCAAGGGCGATGACTCGGTGGAGGTCTTCCTGGCCTACCTCGGGGAGTGTTTTTCCGAGATCGAGGCGTTGGAGACACCCCAGCGCGCCTGGGGGCTTTCGTGAAGCCGGTCTGCGCCGGGCGCGAGTTCGAGGATATCCGCGACTTCAGCGACCGCTTCAACGGCGTCGCCACGAAACTGAAGGCAAAGGGCATTCAGGTGCCCGATGAGGTCTTGGCTGGCCTGTGCATCAAGGAGGCCCGACTGCCTCTTGGGCGCGCGGCCAGCTTACTCAATGCGGTCGGCAACAAGTTCAACCCCGCGAGGATCCAGGAGCAGCTCATGATTTACCTGCCCAAGGCTTCGGTCGTGGACGGCCACGGGGACCACCGCGACAAAGGAGGTTACGGAGGTCACAGGAAGGACCACACGAAGGTGTGCGCCACGGACGCCTGCGACGAGGAGCGTAAGGCCGAGGACAGATTCGACGGCGCATCCTTCGACAGCTCCGACGACTTCGACGACCCGCCAGACGAGCTGCTGGGCGCGGTCGACGACGCGGAGGAGCAAGCAGCCATTTTTACCAAGTAGATGGCGCGCGCCAAGGATAAGCTCAAGGAGGCTCAGCAGGCGCGCGGCTACTTCGCAGGGCGAGACGGCGGGCCCTTGCCGAAGAAGGACGACGCCAGGATCACCGAGATGAAGGCCAGGACGCGCTGCGGAGCTTGCGGCCTGAAGGGCCACTGGCGCGGCGACCCGCAATGCCCGAAGGAAAACGATCCCAGCGCGAAGGCCGACATTCCTCGCTAGGGGAGTCACGAGACGAACCTCGCCGCAAGTGGCGGGGCCGGCGACGCGCAGGAGCCCCGCGTGGCAGAGATGGCAGTCGCGGCGGTCTACTAGCAGGATCAGATTAGGGCGGCGAGGGCCAGCAGGCAGAGCGCGCTGCAAGCGATCGACCGGAAAATGCTGGGCCGGGGCGCCAATGCTCTCGAGGGGATGACTGCCTCCCACTTCTGGGGTCAGAAGATGAAGCATGGGGAGTCCTTCCAACGTCATGCAACGTGGCGCAGATCACGCAAAGAGATCATAGGCTACGAAGAGCAATGCCAGATAGTGAGCCTCAGCCAGGGTGTGTTCGATTGCATCAGCAGGCAAGCGGTAGCGAGCAACGGGAGCAGCCATCAGCCCGCAGTTATCAAACGGCATAATCACCGCAGCCATCCGGCTCGAGCTCAACTCTGGCTTCGCCAGCGAGTGCGGCGCGTGCCTTTGCATATCCAACCGCCGCAGCTTTCTACGATCCAGCGGTCGGCGCTGATGCCCCCGCCGCACCAGCGGTGTGCGACGTCTCCCAGGGCGACGAACCGGGGGGCCAGCGATTCGAGCATGCCGACGCCGAGCACTTTCCGGCTACCAGCGATCTCCAGCATGAGGATGCCGCAGTTACAGGCGGAAGTGGCAAGCTACGAGTTGGATGCGCGCGGCGCCGCGCGCGACCATTTCCGAGTGATCCTGCGCGAGCTGGGGGCCGAGGCGCACGACGGCAATGTGCTGGGCTACGTCCCAGTTTTGGGCATGGTGTGCAAGGAGGAGCTTCAGCAGCTGTGCAGGGAGAGGAACATCGAGTTCCACCTGCGGACGACTGTGCCGTAGCTGAGGCAGCGCCTCAAGGGCTGGCGGGTCGAGGGCGCCGTCAGCAGCGCCTTGGGCTCGGTGTCTCATCCGAGCTCGCAGACCAAGGGGGGCGACAAGATGCGCTTCGGCAAGTGCCCGACGGCCGACAACCATTGGGTGCTCAAGACCGACTTGGGCTACGAACGTTGGGCGGTCCTGGAGCTGGACAAGGGGCGAGCAAGCCCGCTCCTGGCGCGCTTCGCATGGTGGGTGAAGGCCCGCGGAGTCAAGCCGCTCCCGCAGGAGAAGGCCAAGGCCACCATTGAGGCAGTGATGGTCGAGGAGGTGGTGCTGGGCGACGAGGCGGTGGCGTCAGCGGCCATCGCCAAGGGAACCCCGATGAGGCAGGGGAGCTGGGTTGGATATCGCCGCGGGCGACCTCTTGAGAAGCGCGAGATGGGCGCCGGCGACGTGGGCTTTGCGAAGGCGGGCGAGACCGACTGGGAGACCCACGAGTCCCCAGCCGCTGCAGGGAAAGCCGCGGGTGGCAACGGCCGCCAGTGGGAGCCGCCGGCCTCGCGCCGGCGGCCAGACATCAAGAAAGGCAAGCGCGTTGGCCTCCTCTGCCAGGTCACGGGCTTGCTGGGCGCCTTCGCTTTTCAGGCGGTGCTTGCCGCGCAGTGGCTGTCCGGGCCCTTCAAGCTGTTCGCCCAGTATGCGACGGGCGCGGCGCAGGACTTGGCGGAGCACTTCAAGAGCGTCAAGGAGATCTACACCACTCGGAGCCATCGCGCGGACATCATGCAGGTATTCGGAGGCGAGGGGGCTGTATTATGGAGATGGCGCTGGGCCGCAACATCAGTGGAAGTGATCGACCGCAAGGGCGGCTGGGACTTCCGCGAGCAGAAGGACCTCGAGACGGCGTGGGACCTATTCCATTCATCGAGGCCGAGGTTCGTGTCGATCGAGCTACCCTGCGCCTACTGCGCGAGCATCACGCGCCTCAGCTTGGGCGCGCCGAAGGACAAGCAGGCACTGCGGCGACATTGGCGGGCAGAGCGGCCATTCATCTCGCTGGCCCGCGACCGCCGCCGGCCGGATCTGGGCACAGCGCGTGCTGAGGCAGCCGCTGACCGACGAGCGCGTGCACCTTGTGAGGCGCGACGTGTGCGAGTATGGGGCTCGACGCTACAATTCTGGGGGCTCATCGAGCACCCCGCCAGGCTGCTGGTCACCCACGAGGAGTTCGAGCAGCTGCGACGCACCTGCAGCCGCAAGCACCGGCACGACCAGACGGTCGGTGACAACGCGGCGGTGCGCAAGTCCGGCACTACCCTGCGAAGTTCCGCCGAGCGGTGGCGAGCGTCGTCGAGTGGATTATTTGCCGGCAAAGTGGCATTGCGCCTACGAGGTGGACTGCGGCATGTCGTTGTCGCCCTCCATCCTGACGGAGTCGAAGGAGCAGGCCACCGCCTAATTACGCGAACGATAGCGCGTCCCTGGGAGGGATGGGCGAGCCCACTGGGGGCCCAGACCCCGTGGGTGGCGGAGGTGACTTCGCTCATGCACGCGACGTGCGGGCCGACGAGACTGTGGGCGGCAGGATCGGGGTCGGCGCGATTATTTTCACAAAGAACACATCATCCTGCTGCAAGCCAGCCGAGCTGGCCATGCTCAAGAGACTTCACGTCGACTGGGGCCATCCGTCTGATGAAGACTTGGGTCGCAGCCTGCGACTCAAGAGCTCCAAGTCGGCCGCCGTCCAGGCCGTCGGGGGGCTGATCTGCGGGGTGCGCCGCTCGCAGCAGCGCCCGAGCGCAAAGAGACCAACGCACCTCCACTTCGGGCAAGGTTTCTTCGACGATGCGGGCTTCGACTGCTTCGAGCTCGAGGACGTCGACGGCAAGAGCTATTGGTATTTCAGCATCCTCGACCTGGCCATCACCTTGCACGTCGCGACGCTGATCGGTCGCCATGCTAGCCAGGAGTTCGCTGCCGCGTTCGAGAGTTGCTGGGCCTCCTGGGCAGGGGTGCCAGACTTAGTATTTTTCGACGTGGAGAAGGGGTGCGGCGGCGCCCTCAGCGAGCTGTTCCAGTCATTCAACACGGAGCAGCTACCCATCGCTGGACAGGCGCATAGGCAGCTCGGTCGAGAAAGCGGCAGGGAGCTTGGAGGAGGGAGCTCGCTGCGAGGACGATTGAGCACTCGTCAACCAAGGGCGAGGACGAGATGCGTTTGCTGGGCATCATGGTGTCGGGCGCGAAGAACTCGCTGAGGAGACGAGCTGGCTTCAGCCCCGCGCAGTGGGTGCTGGGGCGCCATCCCACGGTGCCCGCGGACTTGGTGGACGACGCGGCCAACTGCAGCGCCCGCAGCCTCGCCTCCAACGACGAGAAGATTCGCAGGCGCTATGCTATCCGGACGGTGGCGCGTGAGTCGTTCATGAGGATGCAGAACAACGACCAGCTCAGGCGGGCCGTGCTGGCTCGCGCGCGCACGGTGGCCACGCCCTTGTCAGTGGGTGAGATGTACCGCGTTTTCCGCAAGGTGAAGAAGAAGGACCAGAAGGAGCAGCGCAACCGCAGCGCCAAGAAGGGCATCCGGCGAGGTCCGTGCGTGGTCATCGGTCATACTGGCGAGAACACCTGGGTCTCGCTTGGAGGGCGCACCATGCTGGTGGCCCCGGAGAGCATCCAGGCGCTCGCTCCAGACGACGTCTTGCACTTGAATGGCAGGGGCGGGCTCGGACAGGCCATGGCCGAGCTAGATCAGGAGAAGGCGCCCGTGGAGGACATCCGCCCGGGGCCGGGCGAGCCCGAGGTGAAGCTGGACGAGATAGAGCAGGCGCGGCGGGAGCTCCTCGACAACCGGGACGACGACGACATCGGGCTGGACGTCCCGGTTGACCCGCAGCCAGAAGAGCATATCGAGGTGCAGCTCACCGGTCCAGCGCTACCAGCCTTGGAGGGGCCAACCTACGGCCCCGCTGAGCTTCGACGTCGGCGAGCCACTTTCGATGGAGCAGACAGCGGCGATTCCGGCCCGGCTTCCAAGCGCCTTCGCACCTCCAAGGAGCATGCGGGGTCAGGTGCCGCGCCTCCGAGGGCAGCGTCGCGCGACCCTGAGGCGGCGCTCGGCAGTGGACCGACGGCCAGATCCGAACCAGAAGGAGCTAGACAACGTTCAAGGTCCGCTCCCAGAGAGGCGATGCAGAGCTCCATCATCGCCGAGAGGATCACGCGCAAGCAGGCTGACAAGGAGATCCTCTTGAGGGCCATCAAGGAGTCCGACAGGGAGCGTTACCGGGAGGCGGCGGCCAAGCAGTGGAGCGAGTGTCAGAAGTGTGGCTCCTGCCAGGCGCTCTCCACCGAGGAGTCCGAGGCGGTCAGGGACAGGGTCAAGGCTTGCCTCATCCCGCGCAGCGGGTTCGTTTACCGGGGCAAGAGCGCGCCGATGCGGACCGAGAAGCACCCGCTGCCGGTCAAGTTCAAGGCCAGGCTATGCGTTGGAGGTCACAAGGGCCCGCGCCTGGCCCAGGGCGACTTGCGCGCGGGCGCGCCCGCGGTCACCCGCGACTCGACCATGCTGTTTTCGCCCTCTGCCACAGATTCGATCTGGAGATCTACGCGGTGTTCGTGGATGCGGCCTTCATGCAAGTCGACGAGCAGCCCGACCAGCATTTGTTCATGGCGCAGCCCCGCGAGGGCCTGCCTGGGCTACGCCCGAAGCGGCTGATCAAGATCTGTATGGGAGTTTTCGGGTTAGCTACGTCACCAGGGCAGTGGTGGGCGAAGCTCAAGAGAACCTTGCTTGCGGTGGAGGAGAACATAGGCGACAACTTCGTGTTCCGCCTGCGCCAGCATTCGCTGGATCCAGCGCTGCAAAACGGCTGCGACAAGCTCGGGGAGTCGCGCGTGGTGGCGGTCGCTCGCGTGGGCGACCGGTGGTGGGGCATCTCGCCCAAGTGCCCGAACCTGTGCGACAGATTCTACAAGCTACCGCCGTGGGCGGGCTGGAGAGGCTTGTCGTTTATATTCTGTGGCAAGCAGGCGTGGCGCGATGACGAGGGCGTTCTACATCTACGACAGACCGAGTACGCGAGCCCCATCGAGGAGATTGCACTCAGCAGGGCGCGCAAGACGGAGCTGCCGACGGAGGCGACGCTGGCCGAGATTCCGGACAGCCGCTCCGCTCTCGGAGCGCTGGGATGGCTCTCGTCGCAAACTCGACCAGGCTTGGCCGCCGGAGTGGCCATGGGGCAACGCGCGCAGAACAGGCCCACCATGCAGGATTTGCCCGGGGCGAATTGGCTCATCAAGCTGGAGCGGAAGCACGCGGATGTGGACTGGATTTTCCGAAGCTGCGTCGGCCGCTTTGCCTGGTCGCCAACCGCGACGCCAGCTGGGCCAGCGCGGACGAGCCGGCTGAGGGTGGCATATCCAAGCTTCTCTTCACAGCGGTGGGATCAAGCAGCAAGGACAAGGCGATGAGGAACAGCTCGCAGGCCGGCTGCGCGACCTTCCTCGCAGAAGCTAAATTGTTACGCCGAGATCGAGCGCGGGCAGGAATCGTAGATATTAGATCGGGCACTATCATGCGAGTCTGCAGGTCTACTTTGGCAGCTGCGACGATGTCAGCGGGGGGCGCTCCAGACGGTGCTCAGAATGCACGCTGTGTATTCGCTTCGCTGGAGATGCCAGATGCCCATCCTGAGGACATCCCGCCGAATTGACTACCGCTTGCTCAGGTCACAGATAGCGCTAACTTGCACGATGCGATGCACAGAGACGGTTACTCTAAGTTCCCGTCAGAGCGGCGCCTTTTGCTAGACCTAGTATGTCTCAAGGAGTTCCTCGAGGAAGAGCTCAGCCACGAAGTCGTTGCCGACGGTCAGCGTAGCCAGCTGCCTCTTTTGGGTCCCCACGGACCAGCAGTTCGGTGATCAGTTCACCAAGCGGTCGGACGGCAGGGCCGTCAGGGCAGTGCTACGAGACACCCGTCTCGCTTTGCAGCCTCAGGGGCCGAGAGACCAGGCCAGAGAACACGAGGTACGCATCAACAGTGCCGTCTCGGTTTTCAAGCGCGCCATGCGCCTGGTTGCATCTTAGTTCTGTTGACGTGCGATTAATACGTCGAAATGATCTAAGCGGATCAATGCACAGTCCAGAAGAATTCTGCACGAGTGTGACATGAATCACGTCAGTGCTGATCAGTAAGCAGTGTGGCACGGCATGCGGGCAGGCAAGCAGAATGTGCGAATCTCAGAAGGAAAGTAACATGCGTTGCCGTATTTATTTGGGCTCAATCCTTCTCAGGGCGTTTAAGGTTGTGCGTGTCGGGAGGTACCTCTGCAATCGCTGGTATACGACCTCATATTTATCATTGCGTTAAGACCCGTTTGTGGAGCATCGGGTCTACACAATGGTTTGCACGATCTGCGGCTCTTATCAGGTGTCCAGTGGAAAGGAAGCTCACTGTAAGTTGCCGGAGATTTGTCGTGGACCCCTAAACCACATAAGCCATAGCGGCTGTTCAGGGTGGTCGCCGCCCCAAGGCGGGCAAGTCTTTCGGTCCCGACTGAATTTATGTTTGTTGGGCCCGTGTTTCTGTCTTCGGTTGCGCGAGTTGGCTTGGCGCTGGTCCTCCTCTCTCCTCTTCCTTCTCTTCCCTCCTCCTCTTCATTTTCGTTCTTATCCTCCTATTCCTCCTTCCTCCTTCTCCTCCCTCTTCCTTTCCCCGCCCCGGTGCACACGTGCACCTTCATCGAGAACCACGACACCGCGCAGCTGGCCGCCGCGGGGGGCTGCTTCGGCAACAACGAGCAGGTGCTCCGAGGCTGGTCGTCGTGGCCGCCGTCATCCTCCCTCCGAGTAAACATTAGATTGCACCGGAAAGAAAAAACCAATCAGTGGATTTCCGAATTGGTATTTTGTACCTCGATCGGCCTTTCCCCCGCACTGGTCTAGTTCGAAAGTACGTTGTAGTCCAGTCAAGTTCTTCTCTGTTCCTCTCTTTCTCTCTATCGCTTCTTTCTCTGTTTCGTTCTCTCTCTCTCTCTCCCTCTCTCTCTCGTTCTTTCTTCCTCTCTTTCCCTGGGTGTCCCGTGGCGCCGGGGTGTCCTGTGCTAGTATATATATATATATACACATGTATGTATATGTATGTGTATGTCTATTTCTACATGTTAGCGGTGCTGTGTTACGGTAGTGATAGTGAGGTCAATACTGATACTGCTATGGATATCGATCGTGATGTTCATGGAGTGATATCGACTGTGTTGCCCATCGTGACATCGCTACTGAGATCGATCGAGGGGTTGGCAGTGAGGTCAAGTAGGTGAGTTCGATTGTGCGATCGATCGTGAGATCAGTATCGACATCGATAGTGCGATAGTGAGATCGGTCGTGAGATCGATCGTGAGATCGATCGTGATATCGATTGAGAGAGTTCGATAGAAAGATCGATTGAGCGTCTCTTCGATAGTGAGATTTGTCGTGAGATCGATCGAGTGATAAGGATCGTAATCTCGATAGGAGATCAGTACTGGTATCGATCGTAATATCGATTGAGTGGCCTGGATAGTGA
This sequence comes from Prorocentrum cordatum, assembly GCA_963575745.1. Lineage (NCBI taxonomy): Eukaryota > Dinophyceae > Prorocentrales > Prorocentraceae > Prorocentrum > Prorocentrum cordatum. The sequence continues at coordinate 97,067 of CAUYUJ010016417.1, read as the reverse complement.
GATCTATCGTGAGATCTATCGTGAGAGAGGTAGTGAGATCGACCGTGAGCTCGTTCGTGAAATTGGTAGTGCGATTGATGGTGTGAGCGATAGTGAGATCGGTTATGACATCGATGGTGATATAGATAGTGACATCGATAGTGACATCGATAGTGACATCGATAGTGAGACCAATAGTGAAAGCGATCGTGAGATCGATAGTGATATCGATCGATATCGATAGTGAGATCGATAGTGAGATCGACTGCGAGATCGATCGGGATATCAATCGTGAGATCGCTAGTGAGATCGATTGATTTACGTAGGATCGGTAGTGAGCTCGATATTGAGATCGATTGAGTGATATGGATGGTGATATCGATAGTGAGATCGATCGTGAGATCGACCGGGAACCTGGGAATCCAGGAACCAGGAAATTGAACCCTGGGAACCCCGGCGCCAACCGAAATCGGTCCAGAACCAGCAACTTGGAACCTGGGAGCCCAGAGCCGGGAACCTGGGAACCCACCCACCCACCGAAATCGGCCCAGAATTTTTGCCAAGTATTTCAACTTCTGCTGAGACCCCTTCAGTGCAAGCAGCGATTGGAGAACATCCTTACCCGCTCGGGCTCGCGGAAGCATGTAGCACCTGAAATGGCTGATTACTACCTTCTGTGGTAGGCCAGCCCAGTGGTGGCATCACTGCAAGAACGAAGCACATCACTGGGGCACCGTAAGTGAAGCAAGGATCTAATATCCTGGCGAAAGGCCCGCCTCTTTGGCAGCTGCGTGCAGTGTGGGGCGCGGCCCCCTTCCTAAGACAAGACGCGCCGCGGGGGGCTGCGCGACAAGTGCAAGAGGGCGCGCTGGCCTGCGGTCCCCTATTGGGGCGTGCCGAAGCGGGTGCGGCGCCGCCAAGCGAGTTCTTCAACTGGGGCTAGAGGTGGAGCTCCCTGTGGGGCTGCCTGCGGTCCTCGTGGTGGGTGTGCCGAGATGGGCGCGGCGCCGCCAGGCGAGTGCCTCCACTGGGGCCGGAGGTGGATCGGGCCAGAAGAAAAGCAAAAGGGTAGGATTGGGAAGGGCGGGGGGGTACGAAATTTATTGCCTGAGGTGCTGGGTGGTTGGGCCAGCCTCCATGGAGTGTCCTGGATCCGTGGTTTCTCGTGCCGTGGAGGCGAATCGGCAAATTGTTTCTGGGGGCTGGGCTAGCCACAAGCCATAAGCTCGTCAGATTGTGCACCCCCCGCGAGCACGACCACCATGGCTTTGCGGTGGTTGCGTGCACGAGCTGCGGGGCCGCGAGCAGCCCGCAGCTCCTGGGCCTCCTCCGCTCCTGTGTGGCTCCTGGGGTCCATGGCCAACGAGCCATTCGGAGGATGGAGGAGGGTTATGGCCCCCACGTGAAGGGGAGGAAGGTCGCCACGACCACCGCTGCGGTCGAGTAGCCGCGGCGGCCGCGCCGGGCGCACAGACGTGGGCCGCCGCTTCATGCGTTGCTGTGTGTGAGCTGTGGGACTTCTATCGCACGTTGGCAGCGGCGGGACTCTTCGTCGCGGAGGTGTACCAGGACACCAGGCGGGAGGGGCGCGTGAATGCCTGGGGCGGGGCAGGCACCCGCTACGTCCCGGCCGTCAAGACGGCGGGGGGGGCCGCTCTCAACTGGTTCCAATCGAAGGGTGGCCGCATCCGTGTCGATGGGAGCACCGAGTGCGTGGACCAGCTCAGGCCGCAGCTGCGCCGCGCCTTCCCCCCTTTCGTCCCAGACCGGGCCACCGGCAGACCGGTGAACCGTGCCACGGTCCAGCAGGGACGGGTCAGTGAGGAGGACGCCCGACGCCGTGAGCGCCAGGTGCGCATCGCAGGGAAGGCCCTGGCCGTCAGCGGGCAAGCGATGTTCCGCTCCGCGGCGGCAGAGAGGCAGGGAGCTACGCCCGGCGTCTGGGACCTCCTGGACGACCACATCGGCGCGCGCAACGTGCCGCCGTACCACTCCCTCCCCTGGCCGGTGGTCCTGCGCACCGGCGTCACTATCTCGATCAACGCCGACGGCCGGATCCGCTCCGCGGTTGGCCGCGCCCCTGTGCAGGCCGTGGAGGAGGCCGAGAGGATCCTGCAGCAGCACGCGGGCGCCAGGTGGATCGACGAGGATACCTTCGTTCAGGGGCAGCGCGCGATGGAGGTTCGGGGGAGCGTAAGACCCGGGTTTGCCGGGACTCGGGTTCGTCATCGTTTTTTGACGACCGCGCCTCGGATTTTGACGAGGAGGAGTTTCGTGGGATGTCTGCAGCGGGAGGCCTCGTCAAAATGCAGGCTCGGCCTCGTCATTTTTTTGACGACCTCGTCGGGGATTTCCGAGTCCCCCGTACCCGGGTCTTACGTCTCCCCGAGAGGTCGTCTACGGGGAGCTGGGGCCGCGGGCGATCGCCATGCAGCGGCAGCCAGTTTTTCGCGAGGCGCTGACCTCGAGGCGGCCGTCGCACAGGCGGCGGCCGCCGACCGGGGAGGGGCAGCGCCAACGACTGGCCGGGAGGCTGCCACGGCGCACTTTCGCTTGGGAGAGCTCGTCGAGGCAGAGGAGGCGCGCCCATACAGAGAGGCGCTCGCGGGCGCCCCTCCCAGCGCACAGCCCAGCCGACCAGACGCGCGGGGTCGCGATCTCACACGCTGGGCAGAGGGCGTTCGAGCCGATGTCGAGGCACTCCTCGCCGAATGGGCACAACTGGGCCCAGCTCGCGATCGGGCGCCCAGCCCGGGGCTCAGAGCGGCGGCGAGGGCCATGTCCGACTGCCTTCTCGCGACCGCGGAGGAGGCTGAGCGACGGGCAGACTCTCGCCACGGCGCCGCCGCCGCACACACCGCCGACTCGCAGTGGCGGCGCACGCCGGCCCCACCCGGATTGCGCGCCCCCCGACTACCCCTGACGGAGCAGCTGGACGCGTCTCCATCGCAGGGATCAGCGCGGGCTTGTCTGGCGGCGCCAACCTCCGTGGCACCGCGATCCTACCTGCCAGGTGGCGAGATGTGAGCTACCTCATGTGCGCGCTGCGTGCGGAGTTCTACGTCAGCACCGCCTGCCGCCTGCTGCCGGGCGTCGACCTGCCCACGCACGTGCCCGGTTTCCCGTATGAAGCGCTGGGGCCTACAACCGCGCGCTACGGAGCGGTGGTTGGCTTCAGGCTCCGCGAACCGGGCCTCGCAGTGGATTGGAAGCAGGAATTATCCGACACTGAGCGGATCCAGTGGTTCGTCGTGGACGGGCGCATCCTAGTGGGCGGCTTCTGCATCCCGCCCAAAGGGCCCGACGCCCCCGAGCACGCCCGAGCGGAAATCCTCATGTCGGTCTTCTCACAGTTCGACGCCGCGCGGCTGGCCCTGACTGGCATCGAGGCCGCCATAGTCTACGGCGACCTCAACCCCAGCCCCAGCCTCGAGCGGCTCGCTCAGCGGCAGATTAGGGCACGCAGCCTCTACGACCTCGTGCCCGCGGACACGCCGACCCACGTGGGCGGGCGGCGCCTGGACGTGGCATGGACGACCCTGGGCAGCCGCGTCATGGCGGCCGTCCACAACGGCTCGGCCTGCCGGGCTTCTGTGTGCGAGCTCCCGCATTGCGGCCAGCACGTGGCGCTGTTCCGCAACCACGACCTGGGCCATTACCCCGTGGAACTAGTGGGCCTCACAGCAACGACCCATGGGCTCTCGGAAGCAGCCCCCGCCCAGGGGCCTCGTGGGACTTTCAGCAAGGACCCTGAGGAATGGCTCCGAGCGCAGGGTCACGTCGCCGAGTTCGATGCGCTTGTTACCGAGGAGCTGAACAGGTGGCGCCTCCACCGAGGAACCTGGCAGGCACAGTCGGAGGAGGTCCTACAGGCGGCGGCGGGCGCGGCTTCCTGGCTCTGGAGGTCGTCCGCCTACCTTGCGGCCACGTGCGGCGGGCCGATCTGGACGACAAGGCCACAGGACCGGGCCGCCTAACTGGCGACTCCGCGCCCCCGCACGCTCCAAGCAGCGTGCGACCACCTCATGCACGAGACCCAGGCCCCCTCGAGTAATGAAAAAATCACTACGGGAGGTTTTTCTTAATTTTCGGCCTCTGGGGGCCCTCACCGGGCCTCGGGAGCGTCAAAAAGCGACTCAGGATGGAAAGCCGGTCATGGGGAAAGGGTCGGGACCTCTGGAGGGCGACGTAATGGAAAAATCATTACGTCGGGGGTCTGGGGACGGAGAGGGCGTCAAACGCAGCAGAGACCAGAGCAGCACGGTACATGGAGCTCCTCGGCACAGGCGTCGCAGCGGCCGAGCAGTACCTATCCCGCCAGACTGCCGCTGACGGACTGGGCCTCCCTGCCGTCATGGGGGATCCAGACCACCCCTCGGCACTTCCCCACGGTGACGCGATCCTGAGGGGCGCGGCGGCCTACATCGCGCACAGAGGCGCAGGACGAGAGGATGCATACACGGAGGAGGAGCGCGCCCACCTCCGAGAACAAGAGGGCCGGCTCAAAGGGCTGATCAGCTCGATCCGCGCGTCCTGGCGGGAGGCGTGGGCCGCAGACCACCGGCCCTATGTCGACGAGGACCTCCGTGACGCGTGTGCCCGAGCGAAGCCGGGCAAGGCAGCAGCCGGGCTGCCGCGCGCCTCCATTAAAGCCCTCACCCCGGAGCATGCTGGCCTCCTCCTGCGGACGCAGAACTTCGCGAGGTTCTTGCCGGTTATACCACAGGCGTGGAAAACCCAGCCGAGGTTCCACGAGAAGAAGTCGGGCCGACCACGGCAGCGCCCCCCAAGCTACCGGACCCTCAGCACCAACACAGCTGAGCTCCGCATAGCGGAAGAGCTCTGGGCCCTGCATCACGAGGACAAGGTCTGGGGATCTGCTGGCGAGAGCCAAACGGGCCGAGGCGATTCTCTGATCTCCGTCCTTCTGGGCATTGGAACTCGTTTGGTGCGGACCGAGCACGGGTTGCCGCTCCTGGAGGTGTTTACGGACCTAGCCGAGGCCTTCGACACCATCCACACGCCGGCGGTCGTCCTCCACCTCTGGGAGGGCGCGGGCGTCGTCGGAGAGGATCTAGCAGCTGCAGCCCAAGTGCTCGAGGACACGCAGATCCGGGTCGTCGGCCGGGACGCGGTCTCGGAAACCATCTCCTTCCCCGGCGGCGTGCCCGAGGGACGTCGACTGGCATCAGCGTTCTATGCAGGTGTGGCTCGCTGCTTCGAACGAGCTCTCGGCGACGATGCCCACGGCGTAGGCCTCGACCCACCTGAGGAAGCTGCGGTCGCTTTCCACACGGAGGCCAAACCCGACGACCTTCAGGCCAGCCCGTCCTGGGCGTGGTGCCAGGAGACGGCCGGCCGTTGCGCGCGGGGGGAGCTCGCATGGGGCGACGCCATGCGGGTCGCGGCCACGCGAGAGGACCAGTGTGGACTACTCGACGCCGCGTCGACAATCCGAGTGGGCCTCACGCAGTTCATGGATGACAATGCCCACAGGACGAGTTCTCGCGGCGGCCTCGCCCAGGCCCTCTGCAAGCTCGGCGCGGCGTCGCACAGCATTCGAGGGCAGTTCCGCCTAGGCCCAGGCAAGACGGAGTGCATGGCGCAGGGCCTCGCTGACCGACGGCCGCTCAATGACATTGCCTTCGTTGACCTCCACGCGTCCTTGGGCGTCCCCGTAGAGCCTGACGCGACCATGACTGGCCTGCTGAAGCAAGTTAAGCAGCGGGCGCAGAGGGCCTGGCGCGGCACCCTCGCGGGCATTGAGCTGCTCGGCCTCCCCCTGGCGGCGGCGCTCGCAGCACTGCGGGCCCGCGTGCAACCGGGCGCCTGCCACGGAGCCGCCCTCTTGGTGACCCGCGGCGACTGGGCGACTCGCCTGGGCGCCATCTACGACCGATGGGTCTCTGAGCTCCTGGACTTGACCCAACCGGCCCCCTGGGTCTGCCTCCTCCGCGAGATCGGGATGCCGTGGAGACTCAGCACGACCACGCTGCGACAAGCGTTCGGTCTCTGGGCCAGGGTCCAGGCCATGCCCCAGTCCGCCCTCCCGCCGCGCGTGCTGCGCCTTGCGGGGCAATTCCAGACCACCTGGACAGCGACCATGCAGCACCACGCCGGCGGCCTGAACGTGCGACCGTTCCGGGAGTGGGTGGAGGCGGCGGCCGCTGCGCCCCCCGAGGCGCTCGGCCGGGAGGCGCGCAAGAGGCTCATCCGGCGTTACCTCGTGGAGGAGGTCGACCCGCAGCTGCAGCGGCGTGAAGATCTCTGGGTGACCGCCGAGCGCACCCGGTGCCTGGACAGAGGGCTACGGGTCGCGGCGGATGCGGCGGAGTTCCGCCTGACCTGTCGCGCCATCCGGCCCTGGGCGCAGTGGCGCCTCCAAGGGCGCTTCACCTCCAGCAGGGGCGGCGCGGCGGAGGCAGCCTGTCCGTGGTGCGACGGCGTGGAGCTTGACGTCCAGCACCTCCCACAGTGCCGCAACGCTGCGCAGGCAGCGCGGGGCGCCGCAGCAGGGACAGCCTGGGAGGGCACGCCAGCCGCAGCGCTTGCGCAGCGCTGCGCCCAGGACGCCGACGTCCTGACGGGGGTGACCGTAGCGGCGCGGCTCGCGGCCGGGCCACGGAGGCAAGGCGGGCGCCCGTGGGTCGAAGGACCCCATATGCCGTTCAGGATCACCCATTCTGCAGAGGCCCTCGACGACCTCTGAGGTGGCCCCAAGGCGGCCCTGGTGGTCCCGGCGACCCGGCGGGGCCCCCCGGGACCTGATTTGCGCGCGCCTGGGGGCCCCGGAACGCCCGGGGGCCTCGCGATCATGTTTCAGGAGGCAGGTTTCATGCCACTGCCACAGCGATTATTGTTAGCATGCTGGAATGTTGCCAAGGATTGTCCAATTTTATCTAATCTGTGCCTGTGCATAACTGTCACGATCGCTGTTGGTATGATGCGAGATTCGGTATGCTGGCCTTCCCTAAGCAATGGGATCACATGCGTGATCGAGCTGCCGCATTCTTCCATGCACATGCTTCCACACGTATTCGTTGGGAGGAAGGGGATATGAGGAGGAGGAAAATGGGGAGGGAAGTGACGGCTCAGCGTACATGGCAGTACCCACTACAGCAGTTCTTTGGTGATGGCTGGTGGGACTGCATGCTGCGCAGTGATTTTTTCACGTGGGCTGTCGTGACGGCGGCCGAGCATATGCACAAATATTTTCAGCCAGAACACAAGAGAGGATGTGGTACCAACTACGAGAAGGAGGAGGAGTTCGGTATTAGCAGAGGTATGGAGGAGGAAAGAGAACCCAAGAGAAGAAGGATGGAGGAGGAGGAGAACCTGAGACTCAGCAAACGTATTGCACTGTCGTACATGCGTGAGACGGTCTGGGATTTTACCACCCCTGGACTACCTGTGGAGATCTGCGGGGATAGCCTGCTGATTGTGTCGTGGATCAACGGTGTGTGGGCATGTGAACAGGTGGACTATCGCAAACGAGTTGCCAACTTGCAGGATCGGTTATACAACATATGTGTGCAGGAGGGAGGGAGACCACCTATGAAGGGACGGGACATTGTGAAGCATATCTTTAGGGAAAACAATGAGAGAGCTGACAGACTGACACATGAGGCCCGCGAGGGCCTAACTTACATCAAAGAATCGTACGATTCTATATTTACTAACACGATGAATGTCGTTGCCATTCGGGGTGCCTGGGATGGTGGCGTCTCGGCCTTAGGGGTTGGGTGTGGCTGCTGGCTTGATATCGGGTTTGGGACAAATACTAACGACTGTGTTTGGACGGAGGTGTACAGAGAGGCCTGGTGTTTGAGCGATGCATGCACAGTTACTCAAGCTGAACTGAGTGCCGCGGAACGGCTGCTTGCAGCCACAGCTCGTCTGACGCGTGTTTGCCGTCTCTTTTCATGTTGATGCCTGTGCTTGTGTATATCTACGCGCTTCGCGCTCTATACTGTACAGGCTGAATTGTAACAGCTGACGCTGCCGTGTGGACACTGCGACTGGGCTCTGAGAGCCCGCTTCAGTCGACTCCAAGCCAAGCCAAGCCTCACGATCACAACCTTGGGGTTCGTGATCGGGGGGCCCCGGGGCGGCTCCGGGGGCCCCGGGGGCGGCCGTGTGGCCCCGGGGCGGCCTTGGTTGGTGACCCCGGCGGCCTGGACGTCCCCCGAGATAGCGCGTTCGGCTTCCGACATGGCACCGGGACTTCGCCGGCGGGGGGCTTGGGGCGGGGGTCTTCGTATCACCCGCTCTTACGGCCCCTGCTGGGGGGGCTCCGGGGGCGCGGGCTGGGGACGCGGGGCGCTGGTGACATAATATCTCTTATGTCACAGGCCTCGGCGGCCCTGGCCGGGCGGGCCGTGGGCGCGATCCTGGGGGCCGGGGGGGGGACGGCCCCAGGGTGGGGCTGGCGTCGTCGTCGGTGTCGTCGCTGCCGTCGTTGCCGTCGCCGCCGCTGTCGTCGTCGTCGCCGGTGCCGCCTTCGTCGGGGTCGTCGTCGCCGTCTTTCTGCCCCCCCCTCCCCCCCTGCCCTCCCTCGCCCTCCCCCCTCTTCTTCCCCTCCCCTGCCCCTCCCCCCCTCCCTCCTCCCTCCCTCCCCCCGCTCCATTTCATCGGTCCAACAGAGTCCTTCGACCCTGGAGGGACCTGGCAAGAGAGCGCGCCCCCGACGGGCGTCCAGCGATAACCCCGTCAGTCCTGCCGTGGCAGGCTTCGGGGCTCGCTGAGTCGCTGGCAGACCGTCGGGCCAGGTTTATAAAATCCGTTTGATAAGTTTCTCCCAGTCTGCCGGGAGAAACCCGCGCCGGCCGGACCGGTGGCGGCATGCTATCGAAGAAGAAGGAGGGGGAGGAGGAGGAGGAGGAGGAGGAGGAGGAGGAGGAGGAGGAGGAGGAGGAGGGGAGGAGGAGGAGGAGGAGGAGGAGGAGGAGGAGGAGGAGGAGGAGGGAGGAGGAGGAGGAGGAGGAGGAGGAGGAGGAGGAGGAGGAGGAGGAGGAGGAGAGAGGACGAGGACGAGGAGGAGGAGGAGGAGGAGGAGGAGGAGGAGGAGGAGGAGGAGGGGAGGGCAACATCCGACGGAACTTCATGCATCCAGCTCACCAGCTCCACCAGTTCACCAGGAGGAGGGAGGTTTACGGATGAGAAGAAGAGGGGCACGGAGGAGGAGAGGAGGGCGGCGGCGGCGGCGGCGGCGGCGGCGGCGGCGGCGGCGGCGGCGGCGGCGGCGGCGGCGGAGGAGGAGGAGGAGGAGGAGGAGGAGGAGGAGGAGGAGGAGGAGAAGGGGGAGGATGAGGAGGGGGAGGAGGGGGATGGCTAGGCTACGCGATCATTCTCACGCATCCCGGCGTGCCGACGGTGTTCATGGGCGACTACAACAGGGGCTCACACGTGCGCGAGAAGATCCTTGCGCTGTGCAGCATCCGCCAGGAAACGGGTCTCTTGCCCTCCTTCTGCCGCTTGCTGTCGCGACGCCCGCGGCCCACCGCGAAGGTGTCGAGGAGGCAGGCACCAGCCCACCATCCCCCTCCTCACCCCGAATCTGCATCTGAGCAGCAAAAGGGCAGGATGAGACTGGCAAGCGGCATCTCTCCCTCCTTTTCCTCCTGCTCCCAACCTCTGGCCGCCCGATCGCATCGCGCCAGAGGTCCCTCGCCATGTCTCGGCGTCCCAGGGCGCGGTCTCGGGTCAGCGGGGCCGTCAAGAGACGAGCTGGGATGAAAGGCTGGCCCCCCTGTGGAAAGGGGGGTCCAGATGTTCGGGGGCCAGGGAGCTGAACAAAAACATCTAGTAGTGGAGCTCTGCGCCCCCCTCCTCCCTGGCCCCTCCTCCTCCTCCTCCTCATCCTCCTCGTCATCATCATCATCAGCATCGTCATAATCTGCATTCTTATTATTATCACCATCATCATTATCATCAGCATCATCATCATCCCATCATCACCAGCCGTACCATCATCATCCTCACCCTCATCCTCATCCTCATCCTCATCATCATCATCATCATCATCATCATCATCATCATCATCATCATCATCAGCATCAGCATCAGCATCAGCATCAGCATCATCATCATTATCCTTATTCTCCAGATAGGCTTGCCCTATAGGAGTCCTAACTCACCATAAGTGATTGGTCTTTAGGACCCCCTTTTTTCAAATAGCACTTCCCTTTTTCCAATGGCATCCCCCCCTTTTTCCAATGGCACTTGCTTGCTTGCTCTTGCGTGCTTGCTCTCGCTTGCTTGCTCTTGTTTGCCCTTGCTTGCTTGGGCTGAATCGCTGGCTCTTGTTTGCTTGTTATCTCTCGCTTGCGCTTGCTTGCTTCCGCTTGCTTGCTTCCGCTTGCATGCTTGCGCTTGCTTGATTTCGCTGCTCCCGTCCTCCTCCCGTCCTCCTCCCGTCCTTCTCCCGTCCTGCTCCCGTCCTCCTTTCGTCCTCCTCTCATCCTCCTCTCGTCCTCCTGTCCTATCTATTTGGGGTCAACGCTGGCTGATATTATCATCAACATCATCAGCATCACCATTACCATGTTCAGCATCACCACCATCAGCATCATTATCATCATCCCCATCATTATCGTCATCGTCACCATCAACAACATCATCGTCACCCTCAGCTTCATCCGTACCATCATCATCAGCAACAGCATCAGAATCAGCATAATCATCATAACTATCATCGTCATTATCAATCGTCACCATCAGCGTCACAATACCACTAATCATTAACACCATCATCACCATCATCAACACCATCAGCATCTCCATCATCATCACCATAATCATTTTCAGTACCATAATTAGCATCACCATCATCACCATCAGCATTAGCATCATCACAGTCATGATCATCACCATCATGATCACCACCATCATCAGCATTGTTATCGTCATCATCAGCATCATAATCATCATCATGATCACCATCGTCATCATTAGCGTCATCAGCAACCTAGTCATAGCTGCCATCACCATCATCATCATCATCGTTGTTATCATCATCATCATCAGCATCATCATCGTGGTCATCGTTCCCATCACCAGTAGCATCACCATACTCATCATCACCATTATCACCATCATCATCATCATCATCATCATCATCATCATCATCATCATCATCATCATCATCTTCATCATCATCACCATCATCATCATCATCATTATCATTATCATTATCATCATCATCATCATCATCATCATCATTTTCATCATCTCTCCTCGCTTCTTGTCCCTCCTCCTCCTGCTCCTCCTCCTCCTCCTCGTCCTTCTTCCAGTCCTCAAAACAAACGCCAGGAAGGGGGCATCCACGTCACCTCGAACTGCGAGATCCGGGAGGCGCGCGGGGGGCTCTATGCGGCGATCTGCGGCGGCAAGGTGGCCGTGAAGGTCGGCACCGACGACTGGAACCCGGGCAACGGCTGGACCTTCGCGTTGGCAGGCCACGAATTTTGTGTGTGGGTCAGGCGCTGAATGCGCTTCCATTTGTAGGCTGACTGAACGAGGGCTGTTTTAAGCCCCCCTAATTTTTTGTTTCGCGCGACATCAGTTCCATGTGTTGTGAGAGTTTTAGTGCGCAGTTATACCACACGGATGCACTCGTTGTTGGTTAGGCTTTCCTAAGAGACAGCCTGCGGCGTGTAGAACATCACACGGTCAGGTACCCTCTGAGTTGCTTCGCTAGTGATGCCACTTCGCATATGACGTCGCAGGCTCTGTCTGTTTCCAGCATCAGCAGAATTTGTCATTGCCAGTTTGTTTCCCTCTTTATCCTTGTTCGCCCCAGCCTTTCGCCGCTCCTCTCACTTCTCTTCCCCGTCGCGGTCCTCCTTCCAGCTCTTCGTCCTCTCCTTTTTTTTTTGTTTTCTCTCTCTCTCTCTCTCTCTCTCCCCTTCTCTTTTTTCACCCTGTCGCGCTCCTTGTGTTCCTCTTCGTTTGCTTTGCTAGTTCTACATGTTCCCCTTCCTCCCGTCTTTTCCTCCTCCTCCTCTTCTTCTTCCTCCTCCATTCCTTGTCCTTAAGAACACCTCGTCCCTGTCGCATCCCGAGGCCGGTCGGAAGGGCATGGGCTGGGCGTTCTGCCTGAGATTTCTTTACCGCTTGTGAGCCAGAAGCTTAGAAGCTGGCAGCAGTTCTACAGAAAGAGGGCGGGTGATTTCCAATCTGTGGTTATCGCGCTAGCGCCACGCACATTCTTCTGAAACGTTTGCAAGAGCTTCAACGATTCAGGGCGGGTGAGTTTCAACATATGGCCCTCGCCTTAGCGCCACGCGCATTCGTTTTCAAAAATCGCAAGGGTTTCACGCATTGTGGGCGGCTCGTGTTCAACATGTGGCTCTCGCTATAGCGTCGCGCATATTCGTCTTCAAATTCTGCAAGAGTTTGAAGGGTTGGTGGCGTTTTTTTTGCCAAATGTGGGTCTCGCCTGGGCGCCGCGCACATTCATTTCAGTATGCTGCAGGAGTTTCACGGGTTCTTATGGTCAACGTACTAGAAATGGCATTCTGGAGCGGTTCAGGATATTCAGGGCGCAACAGTTACGTTGATTCACGGTGATGGAATCCCGGGAACGGCGTTCTGGCACGATTCAGGATCGTCAAGACGCAACAGTCAGGTTCACTCGTGGCGTTGAAGTCCTGAGAATGGTGTTTTGGCGCGCTTCAGGATTGTCACACGGTCGTCTTCCAACCAGGCCCTTCCTTCAGTGAAAATGATTCCTTGCAGGGGCCTGTGAAGAGGGAGCTTGGAGGGGTGTATTCCAACATTGTTGATGACTCTTGGGTTTACCCTGGTCCTCCTCCTTCCTCCTCCTCCCTTCCCCACTCCTCCTGTTTTCCTCCTTTCCATTCGCCTCCGCCCTTATGTCCACGTCGCATCACCAGACGTGCCAGTGGAGCGTTTTGGGCATGTATCTAGACATGCTCCACACAAGCACTCGCCGAACTCAGCCCCGTGGGCCGCGGGGCCTCAAACCCAGGCGCACCCATACCTACGAGTCCCTCATCCGCTTCCAGAGCCTCCCCTTGCCTGAGATTGCCCCTTCCAGTCCCTCATCCGCATCCAGAGCCTCCCTTGCATTCCCTCTCCTTGCCTTCCCCTCTGCCTTCCCAGAGGCACCCAGAGCTACGAGTCCCAAGAGCCCTGAGATGGCTCCATTGCCGTCCAGCTTGCCCCAGTAGAGCCCAGAAGGGGCCCAGAAGGAGAGAGAGCCCATCAGGCTCCAAGTTGACCCCAACACTACCCAAGAGGCCAAGGTAAAGTTCCGAGAGGACCCCCTGCTCGCCAACATCTTTTAAACACTTGAGGACTCGTTTTTCTTAAGGGGGGCCTCCCATTTTTAAATGACGCGCGGCTCCCAAACGGCCTGGGAGGAGCCAGAGGCTTCCGAAAAGAGCTCCAAGGAAGCTTCACGATGGCCGAGGACTGCTCGAGCGGGCCCAAGAGGGCTCCAAGACGGCGCAAGTTGTCTTCCTCCTCCTCGTCTTCACCTCCACCCTCCCTATGTAGCCTTTGGGGTTCAGGGCAAGCCCTGGAAAAGCAGCGCGCGACGCGAGCTGCAGAGGCCACGCCGCATGAATGGTGGACCGCTACCTCATCAGCAGGGACATCGTGGTCGAGGGCGCGGCGGTGCCCGAGATGGTGAAGATGAAACTCGAGCGCAACGCGGCGCTGGCGGAGGAGAAGCATAATGCCGCCGCGGTGAAGAAGGTTGAACGGGCCGCGTAGCGCCACGACTTGAAGATGCGGTCGCTGAAGTACGAGAAGGACTTCGGAGGAGGAAGAGGTACTGATGTTGCTACCCTTGCCTTGCTTTTGACCTGTTGGGCCTCCTGGGTGGCCATCGTTGCCACGGCTGGATTCGCATCGAAATGCTGATCAGAACGTATCCTGGGAGAAATCCGGGGAGTAGCGGTACCGGTGCCTTTATGCCCCCCCCCAGGACTACGCAGCGCACGCCCGCAAGCTAGTGGCCTTTTGCCGCCAGGCGAAATCGGCGGGCAATTTCTTCGTGGATCCCGAGGCCAAGCTGCTCTTCGTGGTCCGCATCGTCGGCATCATCAAGCTCAGCCCGAAGCTGCTGAGGCTGAAGCAGCTCCACTACGGCGTGTTCCTGAAGGTTAAAAGCCCATCTTGAACATGCTGAAGCTGGTGCAGCCATACGTGACCTATGGCTACCCGAAGCTGAAGACTGTCGTGACCTTTCTACAAGCGCGGCTTCGGCAATGTCAAACAAGCAGCGGATCCCGCTGTCGGACAACGAGGTCATCTCGGGTACTGTGGGAGATCACGGCGTCCATAGCATGGAGAATGTGGTCCACGAGATCTACACAGTTGGCCCAGCGTTCAAGCAGTGCTCGAATTTCCTCTGGTCCCTCAAGCTGTCTCCGCCAAATGTGGTTTTGAAAACAAGCGCCACGGTTTCTGCGAGCAGCGTGGGGGTTCATCGGGCAACCGGGAGGACCTCATCAACGAGCTCACCTCGAGGATGAACTGAGCGGAGAGGGCACAAGCCACCCACCCTCAGGAATGTTAGCAGACGCGCTGCAAAGCATTGTTATCCTAATCCTCCCTCCCTTCTTCCTCCTCTTCCTCCTCCTGCTCCTCCTCCAGCCTTCCACTTCCGCGGTTGCAGTTTCTGGGAGGTTGAATTCAGCATCGGCGCTGGTATATCCGCGGTCGAAAACCGTTCCACCCTGACCGAATTATGTTTTATTTGGCTTCATCGCGCTCAAGCCAGCTAAGTATTGGGCTTAATTTGGCCCTGTCCGGCTCAGTTGCCCCTTCAATCAGCCTCATCGCCTTTGTTCTTTCTCACCAAGACCTCGCGGGAGTCGCCTCATTCCTCTTCCTCCTCCCCCCTCGTCCTCTGTTGCGTGGATTTGACGACGCCTGTTCGACCTCGCGAAGTTACCACAAAGATGGGATTCGGAATCATCTGCTTGCGATGACGAGCTGTGGAGGAACATGACATCCATGTACGTCCACAGAGCCAACTGAGTACTCAGGCGCCCTGGCGCACCCGCCGCTCTCTGCACGCGACGCCCTCTGGGCGACATCGGCGCGTGTCATGTCCTGTCCCTACCCCCGTCGTCCATGTTCCCTACTCCCCACTTCGAGTGCGAATGTCCCGTAAGTGCGTGGCGTCTGGAATTCTGTGAAATTCCACGGGGCCGCTGGCGTGGGCAAATTATTGGAAACGCACTGGCGGCCAGAACCCCCCCCGGGAATCTAGCGGCCGATGGTTTCCCATAATTCGGGATTTGGACCCCGCTCGCTGCCATTATGGGAAACCCATCGGCCGCCAGATTCCCTAGGGGTTTCTGGCCGCCGATGGGTTTCCCCATAATATGAGGATCTGGACCCCGCTCGCCGCCGCGAATTATGGGAGACCCATCGGCGGCCGATGGGTTTCCCATAATTCGGGGGATCCCTCTCGAAGGCCCCATTGTGCGAGCGAATTCGAATGCGAATGTCCCATAATTGCACGGCGTCCGGGGTTCTGTGAAATTCCACGGGGCCGCTGGCGTGGGCGAATTATGGGAAACCCACCGGCGGCCAGAACCCCCCCGGGAATGTGGCGGCCGATGGGTTTCCCATCATTCGGGATCTGGACCCCGCTTGCCGCCGCGAATTATGGGAAACCAATCGGCCGCCAGAAAGCCCTAGGGAGTCTGGCGGCCGATGGGTTTCCTACAATTCGCGGAGACAATTCTGGGAAACCCATAGGTCGCCAGATTCCCTTGAGAATCTGCCGACCTATGGGTTTCCCATAATTTGCGGCGGCGAGCGGGGTCTAGATCCCGAATTTTGGGAAACCCATCGGCCGCCAGAAACCCCTCGGGAATCTGGCGGCCGATGGGTTTCCCATAATTCGACGGGGACAATTCTGGGAAACCCATCGGTCGCCAGAACCCCGTAGGGAATCTGGCGGCCGATGGGTTCCCATACTTCCAGGAAGAGCTTTTTTGAGGTCGTGGGGGTCGCGTCTGAAGCCTTGCGACCTCGGGTTCCCCATACTTCGCCTTTTGGAATTTTCCGAAGCATGGGAAGCCGATCGACGGACAACAGCCTCTTCTGCCATGACCGAGACGGCGGAGGCATAGGGAGAGGCACATGCCACCCCGAGGGGCACGACGAATTCTGCAGGGAGTTCGTCGCCGACCTCCTGCCACTCCTATGACGACATCCGCAGGGGCTGCAGGTCGAGGGGACTCCAGATGGACTGGAGTGCAGTCTGGGAGCGCCAGCTCCAACGCCGCGAACAACAGCGCGACGAGGGGCGGGGCAAAGGTAGAGGCAACTACCCGCCCGTGATAGGTAAGAGACAAGCCGACCCCACGTGGCCCAACAAGGGCCAATCGAGGCCGCGCCGCCCCGACCTGACGGGCCTACCCGGCCCCAAAGGCCCTTGACGCCACGGCCATGCCTGGCGTCAGCCAGCGCCTGAGCGCCTGGCACCAGGCTTCCTCGGGCTGCCCCCCCCCCAGACGACCTGCGTCGCCAGCGCGGGAGTCGACCCGGCTGGCGCCCTTTCTCGGTGCGGTTCGCCCTCCTCAGGCAACGCGCGTGGCCTTGTGGCCTAGCCCTGCCCTCCGCAGACGGATCTCGAGTGCTCGAGCGCGGCCCCTATCATTCGTGCCTGCGCCGAACGGGGCCCAGCCCGCTTCGCCCCACCCGGTGGCGTTGGGTGCCCCGCGGCCGCGCGCTGCCCGCCCCGGGTGGAACGCGGTCCCCGCGCCCCCCCCCCGCCCTGGGCTCCCCCCTCTGCTCGCGCAGGTTATTGCACTGGTTACCTAGGTGCCCCTAGACCTGCCATGCGCTGCCCACCCAGACAGCGCGTGGCCTTCATCAAGCTTGGCCGTCGTCTCTTCGCACAGGCTACTGCGCTGCTTAGGTGGCCGCGCACAGTCCGCCCCGAAAGTGGGTTGCCTCCCTCGGCCCTGGGTGCAGTTTTGTCTCCCGCCGCCGCTGCGCCCCTGGCCGCAGCATGGCCCCTGGCGTGGCGAGCGACACGCGTGGCCACAGCCTGGCCGCGGCAAGGGCCGCCCCCGGGCAGCCTCTGCGCCGGCGCTGGGCCGCCCGGCGCCCGGCGCCCCGCCTGCGGAGCCCCTCCGCAGGCGGGGCGTCCCTCCGCAATTCAAACATATGCATGCTACGCTCCTCTTGATGGACCCTTTCTCCACCACCACCACCATAAGTTGGAAGGGGGGAAGACGAGGAGGAGGGCGAGGAAGAGGAGGAGTAGGAGGAGGAGGAGGAGAAGGAGGACCCCCTCCCCCTCCAACTTATGGTGGTGGTGGTGGAAAACAGGCCCGTCACCTCTCACCCCTGGTGGCGTCCGGGGATTGTTCGGCCCCCCGCCGCGTGCGGGCTCTTTACACACGGGATTCCCGGGAGTGGGGTCTTCGCCGGTCTTGTTCCAAGAGGCTGCTCTCGCTGAAGCGCTGGCCTCATTTTCGGGTTACCGCTCGTTCCGAATCGCGCTCCCGCTGCAGCGCTGGCTTCATTTCCGCGCTTCCGCTCGTTCCAACACGTGCTCCCGCTGCAGCGCTTGCGTCATTATTCCCAGCGCCATGCCACCGCATGTCTTTCGTTCCTTCCAAGTGGCTTGAACATTTAGAACCCCTCCCGAACAGACAACCATCGGAAGTGATTGCACATTTGGTGCCGATTCGTCGTTTTTCTGAGCCGCAAAAGTCCCCCCCCATCTTGGGGCGTCGCCACGTCATGCTATGTCAGGCTACGCGTCCTCATTTCCTTGCTTCCGTGTTTTTCCCCATATCCTAAGATGTGGTTCTTGTTATTATTGGAACGCCTCCTACTCCTCCTCCTTCCTCTTCCCATTATCCTCCCCTCTCTTCCTCATACCCAGACTTATTCATACACAGACTGACTCACGCTCAGACTTATTCATACTCAGATTTACTCTCACACAGAATTAATCTTACTCAGACTTACTCATACTCAGACCTACTCCTACTCAGACTTACTCATGGTGAGACTCACGCACGCCCCGTTCGCGGCCGTTTTGTGGGGATGCCTCAAGCGGTTTGCTTGTTTTCTGTCGCAACATCCTTGGCTACCAGAGCAGATTGTGAGGATGTCTCAGGCGGGGCGCTGGTTTCAGCTCCCCCTGAGGGGAGCCGCCAGGGGTTATCTCACGGTCCCGTTCGCGGCCGTTTTGTGGGGATGTCTCAAGCGGTTTGCTTGTTTTCTGTCCCAACATCCTTGGCAACCAGAGCAGTTTTGGAGGATGTCTCGAGCGAGGCATTCATTTTCACGTCCCTAAGGGGGGCCGCCGAGGGGTTATCTCACAGTCCCGTTCGGGGATGTCTCAAGCAGTGTGCTTGTTTTCTGTCCCAACATCCTTCGTTTTCGGAGCAGAGTTGGAGGATGTCTCGAGCGAGGCGCTCATTTTCACTCCCCTAAGGGGAGCCGCCAGGGGTTATCTCACGGTCCCGTTCGCGGCCGTTTTGTGGGGATGTCTGAAGCAATTTGCCCTCCCAACATCCTTTGTTTTCGGAGCAGATTTGGAGGATGTCTCGAGCGAGGCGCTCATTTTCACCCACCTAAAGTGAGCCGCCAGGAGTTATCTCACGGTCCCGTTCGCGGCCGTTCTGTGGGGATGTCTCAAGCGGTTTGCTTGTTTTCTGTTCCAGCATCCTTCGCTTTCGGAGCAGGTTTGGAGGATGTCTCGAGCGAGGCGCTCATTTTCACCACCCTAGGGGGAGCCGCCAGGGGTTATCTCACGGTCCCGTTCGCGGCCGTTTTGTGGGGATGTCTCAAGCGGTTTGCCTGTTTTCATTCCCGACATCCTTCGCTTTCGGAGCAGATTTGGAGGATGTCTCGAGCGAGGCGCTCGTTTTAACCCCGCCCTATGGGGAGCCGCCACGGGTTATCTCACGGTCCCGTTCGCGGCCGTTTTGTGGGGATGTCTCAAGCGGTTTGCTTGTTTTCTGTCCCAACATCCTTGGCTACCAGAGCAGATTTGGAGGATGTCTCGAGCGAGGCGCTCAGTTTCACCCCCCAGGTGGGCCAGATTTTGAGGATGTCTCGATCGGTGGCCAGACTCGTGGGCACAGATTCTCTTCAGGATGCCACAGGAGGCTCCAACAGGCTCCAGGAGGCCCCAGGAGACCACATGAGGTCCCAGGAGGCATCAGGAGGCCACAGAAAGACTCAAGAGGCCACAGGATGTCCCAAAAGGCTCTAGGATGCCCCAGGAAGCTCCGGCAGGCTTCAGGAAGCCACAGGAGGCCCCAGGAGGTCAGAGGAAACGCCAGGAGGTCTCGGAAGGCAACAGGAGGCCCCGAGAGGCCCCAGGAGCAGGAGGCCTCAGAAGGCAACAGGAGTGGCTCCAATCCAATGTGTGTTTACGTATGCTCTTATAGATTGGGCCTCATCTGGAGCACGAATCCTTGATGTTATAGTATGTTTCTATATATTGTCCTTCTCCTGTTATTCCTATAGGGCCTCTCCTGGGGCACGAATCCTTGGTGTTTTACGCGTGTTTCTATAGATTGCCCCCTTCTCCTGTGGCTCCAATCCGCAATGTTCTATGTACGTCTGTTGCTATATATTGGGCCTCTCCTGGGCACGAATCCTCCCTAGGAGGTCCCAGGAGGCCCCAGGAGGCCCCAAGATGCTCCTGGAGGCCCCAGGAAGCCCCAGAAGGTTTCAGGAGGCCCCAGGAGGCCCCAGGAGGACCCAGGCTCATGCGCAGAGACGCGCTCGTACTACTGAGGCTGATTCACACTCCAATTCATTCTCAGTTAGATTCATGACCAGACCATCACAACTGAAGCCCGTTTATATTCGAAAGCTCTCGCGCCTAGACGTTCACGGCGGACAGGTCCATGCGAATAGATGCACATATGGGGAGCTCCACGCAGTGAATAATTGTTGTTGACGAAATGCTGCTCTCGCTGACGCGCTGGCTTCATTTTCGGGCTACCGTTCGTTCCGAATCGTGCTCGGGCTGCAGCGCTGGCCTCATTTCCGCGCCTGCGCTCGGTTCGAATCGTGCTCCCGCTGCAGCGCTGGCGTCATTATTTCCAGCGCCTTGCCACGGCTTGGTTTTCGGTCCCTCCAAATCGGCCCCAACATTAGAAAATGCCCCCCCATCCCCGAACAAAAAGCATCGGAAGTGATTACGCATTCGGTGCCGATTCGTTGATTCTGTGGGCCGCAGAAGCCCCTCCACTTAGGGGGGTCGCCACGCTATGCTGTGCCATGCTACGCGTCAATATTCAACACCTTGCTATGCCATGTAATGCTATGCGATGCTAAGACATCGATGTGCGAGTAGAGAGGAAAGCTACGCCATGGAAAGGGATGGGAGGGAGGGTAGGACGTCAGATACGACGAGAGCGCACCTAACTTGTTCCTGTTCACTCCCTCCTCGTCCCTGCGCCTTTTCCCTCCCTCCCCCCGAGCGCCGCCATGGCGCTGGTGCTGCAGCCGCGGCTGGCAACGACCTCCTGGCGAGGGTGCTCCTGGGCCATGCGCTTCATGCGGCCTTCGGATTACACCCAGCGAGCGCAGCATTTTGCTGGTGGCAATCTGAAGCGTAGACTGCTCGTCGCCATTTGCAGTACCTAGTCTGCCCAATGGGCGGCTCCGCTGTACTATCCTTTCCTTGCAGTGCCTAGTTGGCCCACAGCTGGTCGGTTCCTCTTGTGCGTACCCTTGCATCCCGCGTACTGGGCCTCGTCAGCGCCCGTGGATGCACCGGCGCCGCGGCCCAGCCGCTGCCGCGGTCCCCGCCGCCAGGGTTGGGCGCGCCAGCGCACTCAGTCAGGACGGAAGTCATCCGCCTCTGAATGCGCCCCTTTTCCCTCCTCCTCCGCGGCCGCCCTGTCTGTCTTGATCTCTCCTCTTGCTTGCTGGGCAAGTCGCTTTTCGGTAGCTCCGTTTAGCTCTGCCTGTGGCGCAGTCACCCTGCCTCGCAGCTGACGAAACAATTATACATGCGTATGTGTGGTCGCATGTCGTATAGTAGAGATGTGCTTCGGCGCACACGTTGTGCAACGCGCTTCGCGTGTGTATGCGTGTGTACACACAATAATACTTGCGTTTGCATACGCACACACATGAACACATACATACATACATACACATACATACATACAGACAGACAGACAGACAGACAGACAGACAAACAGACAGACATACAGACAGACAGACAGACAGACAGAGACAGAGACAGAGACAGAGACAGAGACAGAGACAGAGACAGAGACAGAGACAGAGACAGAGACAGAGACAGAGACAGAGACAGAGACAGAGACAGAGACAGAGACAGAGACAGAGACAGAGACAGAGACAGAGACAGAGACAGAGACAGAGACAGAGACAGACAGACAGACAGACAAACAGAGTCTCGGCCTCCCACGTTGCCGGGGGGGTCCCCCAGCCACGCCTCGAGGGCGCGCCCCAGCCGCGCCTGGGGAACGAGGGGCATGACGCGGAGAAGAGTTGGCGCGCCGCCGAGCGCCCAGGCAGAAGGAGGAGGAGGAGGAGGAGGAGGAGGAGGAGGAGGAGGAGGAGGAGGAGGCGCCGCCCCGCGCCGGCCGCGGCCGCAGCGCCGCCCAAGCCGGACGAACCGGGTGAGGCGCTCTCCGGGGTAGCGAACGTGCTTGTCCCGCTCCCCGCGCCTGCTCGCGTCGCCGTCGCGGCGGGCCGCGACCCGCTCCTCCGCTGGGTTGCCCGCAGCGGGGTGTCGCACGGACACGTCCAGCCAGCGGCGGCCGTCCTCGTCCTGGTAGTCCAGATCGAGAGCGGCGCGCTCCGTCTCCCCAGCGTGACCTGGCCGCGGCCTGTCCCAGAGCGGGACGCGCTGCTCGTAGAGCGGTTCCTCGTGCCTCCAGCGCCGGAGCAGCCCGCCGAGCCGCCTGGCCAGTCCGCCGTGCCTGCGCACCACCCCGCCTCCGTTCTGGCAGGTGGCGCTGTGGTAGCCGAGGTCGTCCAGTGGACGCCCGCAGACTTCGCCGCTGGCGCTCCGCAGGCAGCAGTGGGCCGTCGCCGCCGCGAGCTGGCCCCGGTCGCGCTCCGGCCGCCCGAGTTGCAGCCGTAGGCGAGCTGCCGTCTCCCAGTGCGCGTTCTCAAGCGCGCAGAGCGCCTCGGTGGGTTAGCCCAGGAAGGCTGCCGCGCCCTGCCCCGCCTGCCCTCGCAGAGTGGCTTGTTGGAGAAGGGGCAAAAGCTGCAGGAGCGCAGCGCGGTGTGTATTTTGCACCTTCTCCGTAGCCAAGCCCTGCTTGAGCTCGTGAGCCAAGAAGTCAGCCAGCGTCCCGCCGTCCGCCAGCAGCAGCCCCTGCCTGGCTAGATCCTGTCTCGCTTCCTCCAACTTGCTTGCGGCAGCTGGCAGGCGCTCGAGGGCGCCGTGCAGCGAGCCGCAGCCCAGGTCTCTCGCAACCTCGGCGGCCGCGCCAGACCAGGACGCGAGAAAGGCAGCGTTCCGCCGCGAGCAGGCCAGCTGCGCCCCGAGGCCGCCCAGGCGCTTGGGCAGGCCTAGCAGCCCCTTGGCGTCGTTGTCAAAGTCGCGCCGCAGTAGCGTTTCCCAGCAGCCCGCCAGCGGGGCGTCGTAGCGTCGAGTGGCCTCTTCGCTGGCCAGCTCCTGCCGCAGGGCGTGCTGGCTGGCGGCGCCGGCGTAGGTTTGCAGCAAGGCCGCGTTAACCTGCTTTTTCAGGCCCGCATGGTGGAGCCGGTAGAGCGTGTCCCAGAGCTGCTGCAGCCGCAAAGCCGCCTTGTCGAGGCTGTCGGCGCACGCCCCGAAGGCTGCGAGGTTGTCCTCTGGGTCTCCCCGCGGCAGGAGGGGCTTGCCAAGCACTAGGAGAACGGCCACGTAGCGGGGTTGCAGCGCAAGCGGCGCTACCGCGATCCCGCGCGGCGACCACACCGCGGTCGTCGCGTGGTTGAGTTCCAGGCCGTAGGGCTCCAGGGCTGTCTCCAGTGCAGCGGGGACGTTCGGAGAGAGGCAAGCGTCGACCACGAGGTGCGTGTCGTCGAGGTAGGAGTAGTGCCTGGCAGCAGGGTCCAGCCTCTGGAGTTGCACCCAGAAGTCGGCGAGAGCCTCGCGTTGCGCCACCGAGAAGCCAGCGGGGGAGAGAGGATCACCTTGGTCGAAACCCCTGTTGCTTGGGACCTTGTGCAGCGCCCCGCCAGCGTCCCTCCAGTAGTGGCCCACTGGGCCTCTGTACCAGGTGGACTGGGCGGCAGCCGCAGCGGGGCCGTGCCTCGCCATCGCTGCGGCGGCAGGTTGGCGTCTCAGTCTCTGGAAATCCGCCTTCAGGCCTAGCGTCAGGAAGACAGCTGTGGGTCGGACCTCCAGACACCGCAGTAGCAGGTCCGCGCCCTTTCGTCTCCCCACGCCGTAATGGTGCTCGCCAGCAGCTGTCGTCAGCTGCTCCTTTCGTACTCGGACCAGCGCCCGCAGGCCGAGCCGCCGCCAGGCCGGCCTCACCAGCGCAGGCCGGACCTCGCCCCCCTCTTTGTCGAGGGCGATGGCCTCGCCGACCCGCAAGGCCTGCAGCGCCCCAGCAGGAAGAAGGCCAAAGGCCACCCAGGAGACCGCCTCTGAGAGGAGCTGCAGCGTCTCCTCGCTGGCCGCTTGCTGGCGTCTCTTTGCCGACAAGAAGTTTATACATGTGTATGTGTGGTCACACGTCGTACAGTAGAGATGTACGGCTGCGCACACGTTGTGCAACGCGCTTCACGTGTGTATGTGTGTGTACAAAATATTAATTCTGGTGTATGCATACATACATAAACACAGAGAGAGAAAGACAGACAGGCAGGCAGACAGACAGACAGACACACAGAGATAGACAGAGACAGACAGACAGACAGACAGACAGACAGACAGACAGACAGACAGACAGACAGACAGACAGACAGACAGACAGACAGAAACAGACAGAAACAGACAGAAACAGACAGAAACAGACAGAAACAGACAGAAACATACAGAAACAGACAGAAACAGACAGACAGACAGACACACGCACGCATGGTTGTGACTGTACAAAAACATGCTCGCACGCCTGCAGCGGCGCAAGCTTCCGAACTCGTGTGTGCTCTTGATGCTGCTTGCCCAGGTATCCTCCCTGGCGGCGGGCCTCTGGCCCCTCTGGGGGCCGCGGCCGGGCCATGGCCTTCGCGCCCGCGTCCGGGTCGGTCGTGGTGTACCAGGGCAGCTCGGCAGGCGCCTCGTCGCCGAGCGGCTCGCCCGTGCGCGCCTTGGTGGGGACACCGCCGCCGCCGCTGACCGTCGCCGCCGATCGCCGATCGCCGTTTGTCGGTCGTCGCCGTCGCCGCGGAGGCTCCGCGGCGACGGCGCCGACGCGTCGCCGGCGGCGCCGGCGCGGCCCGCGGCCGCCGCTCTTCGCCGCCGTCGCCGTCGCCGTCGCCGTCGTCGTCCCCCCCCCGCCCCAACAAACTTGCCCCTGGACCTGTTCAGGGCTGCGGTGTGGCCAGAAGTTGCTGCCGAGTCCAGCCGTGGCCAAGAGGGCGCCCTGGAGACTGAGGAAGGCGAAACGCCTCAAAGCCGTCGGCTTCGGCGGCGGCGGCGTCGTCGCCGCCGTCGCCGTCCACGGAGGCGGTCGTGGTGGCTGGCCCCCTGCCGAACGGCACCTACGACCTGGACTGCGCGCGCGGCGTGGTCGCGGGGGAGCTGCTGCCCGCCGCGGGCGAGGCGGTGGAGTACCACAGCTCGTCCCTGCAGGCCTGCAGGGGAGCCTCCTGGGGGCCTCCTGGGGCGGAAGGTTCGGATTTTCGGTTCGTGTTCCCTCGCTTGGGCCCCTTCTGCGGGCCGTTTTGGGGCCCTTTTTGGGCCGTCCTGGGCGCCTTTGGGGCCCTTCTGGGGCGCTCTTAGGCCATCTTGGGGCCCTCTTGGAGCCCACTTGGGGATGGGAGAGGGCAGGAGCCAGGAGGTAGAGGCGAAGACCCAGGATCGAAACTCGAAGGTCAGAGGATGTAGGTTCTTTGGGCGTTGCTGGCTTCTTCTAGGGCTCTTCGCCGCCACGGCCAGATCCGCCCCGAAATTTCAGCCAAAGCGCCCCCAGGGAGGTCGAAGTTTGATCCCCGGACCCAGGCCCTCGCGCTTCCAGATCTCCGACGATATGTGCTTGTGTTCAATATTAGGGGGCCACATGCGAACCCTACCCCTACCCCCCACGATTTCTGAGGGCGAGGGTGGGGTTCACTTCGTTCGGGAGTTCCCAAGCGAAGTGAACCCCACCCTCCCCCTCAGAAATCGCGGGGGGTAGGGGTAGGGTTCGCATGTGGCCCCCTAAATATGGGCTTGCTCGATTTAGGCTTCCAGGGCTCATTGTTGGGCCACGAACCACCAGACATGAATCTGCGACGAACAGTTGCCCCCAGGGAAGGTGTTGGGACATCTTTAGCCACGCATGGGAAACAAGTCACGTCGTCGAATGTCTGGGGAGGGATGGAGGTGGAGGAGATGGAGGGGGAGGTGGTGGACCAGGAGGATCGGGTCGGACGAAAGGGGGGGGATTGGGAAAGGGAGGGGTGCGAAAATTGCTGCGTGCAGCTGGTTTCGGCCCCCGCCTGGCACTTTCACGTTGGCGCCTCTGGCGCCAGGAGGCGTTGGGAAACTCAGCTACGCGAGCTGCTCGCTACCCTCCTTTACTGCCTCCCCCCGTTCGTCCGACCCTGGAGGAGAGGGGGAGGGGATGATGATGACTACATAAGTAGCCTTGGGTTGTGGGTGGAGGGTGGGTACGGGACGGCGGAAAAGAATCGCGCCAGCAGTGCGTGGTGTGTTGTGCAGTGGCCTTCCATCTCTACAAAGGAAGGCCATCACTCCACCTATTGGTTCAGCTTCGTATCAGCGAGCCGAGGAAATCCGACATGCGACCCAGCTTACTCTCGATACACTGCGCATGGCTTCAGTTGTCTTAAGGAGCATCTACACACCTGACTGGATCGGAAGAGGTTGTGCGTTGAGGTGCGATTTCTTACTCACCTACTTTGCTGTAGGAAGTCACGCTTGAGACGCGTGTTCTTCCTCATGTCGTGCTTCCCCTGCTGCGTGGGTGGGGGGTGGGATTGCATTTGAGATTCGTGTTCTTCCTTTCCTCCTGCTTCGCCAACTGCATTCATCATTCTGTCGTGTGTCCGTGCCCAGAGCTGCTCAGCTGTTTTGGGTAGTGGCTCCCTCCGTCTC
Organism: Prorocentrum cordatum; assembly: GCA_963575745.1. Classification (NCBI taxonomy): domain Eukaryota; class Dinophyceae; order Prorocentrales; family Prorocentraceae; genus Prorocentrum; species Prorocentrum cordatum. The sequence goes on along the minus strand of CAUYUJ010016417.1, from coordinate 70,885 downwards.
AACTGCGGGACATGAGGTCGAGGGTGGCACTAGACGGTCAACTGATACGTCGTCTCCTCCCCCTTCTGCTGCTGCTGGTCTTCCTCCTCGTCCTTGTCCATCTTCTCCCCAACCTCCTCCTCTTGCTCCTCCCTGTCCTCCTCCTCTTCCTCCTCCTCCTCCTCCTTCTCATCCTCCCCCTTCCTCCTCCTTCCCTCTCTTCCTCCACAGTCTCCTCATCCCCGTTTCTTATTAGTCGTCTCCTCTTGCTCGTCTTCCTCCTTCTCTTCCTCCTCCTCCTCCTCCGCCTCCTCCCCCTTCCGTTGCCATTTTGGCTCAAGAGCTTTTTGGCACCTTGAGCGGGCAGCCCCTCTTGCGGGCATTTCCAGCTGTCGAAGGCTGGCGGACATCTTCCTGCAGTCTCCCGTGCGTGTGCCATGGCCGATGGCGCCGACTCGTTCCACGTCCTCTGGTCCCAAGAGGGCTCCGCCATCGCCGCAGCTATGGAGGGTGTTGCGACCTTCCCCGGCCCCGATGACTCCCAGCCGTCCTCTGGCAAGGGCAAGGGCGCTGGCGCCAGTTGCGGCTCGCGCAAGCGCCATGCTAGTGCTGCTCCTCGCGACGGTGCTGCACCAGACGACGAGCCTGAATAATTCTACTCAGATGACTTCCGTCGAATCACTCCACCCTCATGTCCATGTTGTCCAAGATGCAGGACGAGGTCGCGAAGCAGTCCTCTCCCATCCAGCAGCAGGTCCAGTCCGCCGTCGAGCCCCGCATCGCTGGCCTCACCAGGCGCCTTCAGAAGCAGTTGGATGATCATGCCGCCCGCATCGCCGCCACCTCGGAGCGCGCCGACCGCCATGATGAGGCCATTGACCAGCTTCGGGGGCAATGTCGTCAGCTCGCATTGGCGTCCCTCCTCCTCCTCCTCTTCCTCCTCCTCCTCCTCCTCCTCCGCCTCCTCCTCCTCCTCCTCCTCCTCCTCCTCCTGCCGCCACCGCCTGACTCCTTCGACCGTGCGCCCAACACCACCTTTCATGGTTGCGGTCTCCCAGAAACCCACCACCCTCGCCAGCGTCGACGCCGTGGTTCGGCCCTGGCTCGCCAGCGCCGGGCACAACGATGGCGATTTCTCTCTCATCCAGAAAGGCGCGACGCCCGCTCGCCGCTTCGAGATCCACTTCTCTGGTCCCGCGGCCGCTGCTGCTCGCAAGGTGGCGCTCGCGGTCTCCAAGCTCAGGGACGCTCGCGGCTGGCGTGAGTTTTGGGTGGGGCCCCCAGGTTCGGACAAATGCCGTCTTCACATGGGCCCCGACAAGTCCCCCAAGCAGATCGAGCTCGAGGTCACGCTCCGCCAGGTCGGGCAGATCGTGGACACCAAGCTCCCTGGCAAGCGCCTCTTCTCGGATCGCGAGCGCGGCGTGTTGGCCATCGGCTGGGGCCGCGTGCTCCAGGTCGAGGTCGCCCACGGCGGCGCCCCTCCCAAAATCTACTTTGACACTCAGCAGCTTCTCAAGCACCAGATCGTGGTCGCTGCCCTGCGAGACGCTCTCAAGGAACTCGCGCACCCAGTTGACCCCAGCCAGTGGTCTCTTTAGCGCTGGTCTGCTCTTCCGGCTTCCTCGGCTCCCCGATGGTCGGACGGCCGCGTGCTGCGCCTCGCCGCGTGGAGTGTTCGGGCTCTCCTCCAGGCGGGCGGCGACAAGGCCGCCGTGAAACGCAAGTACTTGTTGCGCCTCAAACCGGCGGAGACCATTTTGGCGCTCCAAGAGGTGCATCAGGATCATCACCATCTCGTCTCCTTCCTCGGCACGGTCGCGAAGGGCCTGACCGTGTGCTCCAGTTTCTGCGACGACTCCCCGTGTGCCCACACTCGTGGCGGTGTTGCCGTGGTTCTCCCTCCTCTCGCTGAACGTGCGGGTTCGTCACCGACTGTTTCCACGTCAGAGCTCATTCCTGGGCGAGCTCTGCGAGTCACCGTGCGAGACGCTCACCGAGTCCTCGACATCTTCAACATCCACAACCATGATCTTCGGCCAGAGCAAGTGCGTGGCATTGTCTCGGCTATCCGCTCTTCTCGTGCTGCTGCCGCCGAGTCTCCCGACGCGCGCGCCGCCTTCGTCTGCGGGGGCTTCAATTTTGCTTCTCACAAGGCCCTTGCGCCATCTCATCCGGCGGCTGCTACCCGCCGACCTGGACGTGTACATCACGCACAGGCGCCGAAGTGGCGTGACGGGCCCTTTCTTCTCACTGAGATAGAACGCGAGGACCCAGCTCATTACGAGAAACACCATAACGTCTGCTCGTCCATCGATCGCGTCTTCTGCTCTCTCCCGGGGTGGCAGCTTTGTCAGATGCAAGTGCATATCGGCACCCTCGACTCCCCTGCCTCCGTCTTCGACCGCGAGATCTCGGACCACGCCGCTGTCTTGGTTTCCTCTGCCCCTTGGCTCGCTAAGCCTCTGGAGTCTCGTCCCATTCCCAAGCGCGTATTTCATGAACCAGGTTTTCGTCGTCGGCTCGAAGGGCTTTGTCAATCTGTTACCTGGGATCATGTGTCGCCGCCTGTGAAGCTCGAGAAATGTAGGATCCTCATGGGGATTGCCGCTGCCGAGACCAGGGGCACTTTCTTTCGGGGCAGGCCGCGTCACCCCCGCGCCCTATTGCAGCTGACGCGCTCTCTGTCTCGTGCTGTCTGGCGCCGGGACTTCCCCCTCGCCCCCGCGCCCGTCGCCCCCCGCCCCCTTGCCGCCGACCTGATCAAGATATCGCGCGGAGCGGTTGAGCCGCGCCACCCGCCGTCTTACCAAGTGCGGGTCGACCAGGTCCAGACCGATGCGTCCGAGGCGGCCAAGGCTGAGCTTGAGATGCGGAGGAGGCGTGAAGATGGCCGTGCTTAGCTGCGTGCTCAGGGTCGTGCTATCGAGAGGCGGGCGCGCCCATGGTCCCCGGTGAACAGGAAGATCTGTCTCTCTGGTGTTCGTGTCCTGATGGCCAGGTCCTGGGCGCACCCGGCGAGCGTTTCTCCGAACTTACCGCGTTTTGGGGGCATGTATTTCAGAAGAAGTCTTGGGATGCCGCTGCCGCCGCCCCCTGCCTCCATCGTCTCCTTCCTCGTGCTGATCAGCTTAGTATCCCCCCCCGTCGAAAGCGATGCTTCGGAGAGCGATGCGACTCGCTCGCCACTCTGCTCTTGGCCCCGATGCCCTGCCGCGCGCTGTCTGGTCAGCCTCTCGCTGGGGAGTTGATTTATATATTATGGGATGCTCTGGAGTGGGTCCTGTCTGGGCAGGAGCTGTTCGCGAGTGCGAGCGACGCCGTTCATTTCCCCCCAAGAATATTACATGCATCATCGAGCTTCGGGACCAGGAGTGCATCCGTTCTTTTGAGAACGTTCGGTTTCTCGGCTTGCGCAATTGTGATTTGAAGTTGACCTCGTCGATTGTCAACCAGGCCATCCGTCCCGCTCTTCAGGCCCTGGCGCCACCTGTCCAGAGAGGGTTCGTTCCTGGGCGAAATTTTGGTTACAACATATTAGAGCTGGATGCATCGAGCCGTTCATTATCGGTCACGCCCCCTGGGTCTTGCGATGTACCTGCGTTGTGCCCCCTGGGCTCTGGCCAAGCCTTCCCGTCGTTGAACCAGGACTTCCTCCTCCTCGCCCTCAGGGCCATGGCTCTCCCCGACGCGTTCGTCCGCTTCGTGTCCTCTGCTCGTCGGTTAAGGGCGTCGTCTTCCGCCTAGGCGCCCTCCATCGCATCTTCTGGATCCAGAGTGGAATCGTCCAGGGCTGCGCTCTGTCGGGGGCCCTCTTTGTCCTCGGCGCCTCAGCTTTCCTGATTGACCTGGTGGGGCGGGTCGAAATGCAGGTCTCGGCCTCGCGGGGGCCTGCGCCGACGACATTAGGGGCGCGCTCTCTTCCGTTCAGCACTTGCGGCGGGGGAGGGGGGTCGGATGAGAGCGAGGAGAGGCGAACGTGATGAGGGCGAGGTGGCGTTTTACCATCGCTGATGGCGGTGCCCTGACTTTTGCGGCATTGCGACGCCGCGCAGGCGCGGGACTTGCGCGCAGAGCGGCCGACGACAAACTGCAGATAACCCTTATATCAAATTGCCTTCGGCACGTCCCGCCATTGCGCCAGTGCCGCGGGCAGTTGCGCACTGAGCACCAACGCGGGCTTCTTTGGAGTGCCTCTCGGGGAGCTCCTGGCCCTTGGCGGTTCCTTTTTCTGGCGGGTGGTGGGGGGGGCCAGGGTTTCTCAGCGGGCGCCTCGAGGCCCTCCTGGTGAGTCATTTAGGGTTCCCGGGGTTTGCTTTGAAGGCTGCAGGGAGCTTCCTGGTCCAGCCCTGGGCGCGATCCTCGACTTGTCCGTTCGGCGCCCTCTCTGGGCCACCTCCTGGAGGGTGCGTCGGGGCCACCGCGTGGCCGTTTTGAGGGCCTCTCGCGATGCGTTGGCGCCCCCGTCGGCCCCCCCTCGGGGCCCGAGCTCCGACGGGGGCGCCGCCGCGGCGGGCGCTCGGCTAGAGGCGCGCGCCGCCAGCGCGCGGCGCAATCCAACGTGGGCGACGCGCGCCGCGGGCACGCGCGCCGAACGCGCGGCAATGCCGCGACATCAGCTCAAGGCGCGCGCCCCGAGCACGCACCGATGCAACGGCGGGGGCGCAGACCGCGGGAATGCGCGCAGCCGTGGCGCACGCGTATGACATGACCCCACTGCATATGGCGATTCTAGGCGCAACTGGCAGGCGCGCGCACCCGCGGCGCGCATCGGACCAGGAACATACAACGCACCCCACAGTATAACGCATGCGTCGCTCCAAGGCTTCAGAGCTCATGTCGAGTGTAAAACGTATTGCACCGACACGCTGGCGCGCATTCGTGCCCCCATGTGCGCGCGTATGCCAGGCGCGAGTGTATGTATGCACTGGGGAAGTGCGCGTGCCGCTGCATGTCGGGGTGTGCGTGATAAGGTGCAGGTCGCTGGGTGAATGTGCGCTTGGTTCGGTTGGGAGCGATGACCCATTGAGTTGGCAGCCCCCCCCCCCGACGATCGACCTTGGCAGTCTGCCGCGCGCCGCGTGGGAATCGCATTGAGTGGCATTGCATCGCCTCATGTTCGGGCCCAGCATGCATGTGAAGCATTGAGTTGATATCAGCCAGTTTTCTGGCGACCCACCCCCTTGTGGGCCACCCGTTGCGCGCGCTTCTTGTGGGGGGGGGGGGGGGGGGGGGGGGGGCGCATTGAGAAGCAATGTGTTGCATCGCGTTGAGGCCCAGAATGCAAGTGAAACAAGTGGTTTCCCTCAGCCAGTTTTCTGGTCACCCGCCCGCCCTCTCGTGGGCCACCTGTTGTGCGCGCGCCGAATGGGGCTCGCAGCGAGCGGCAGTGGGTCGCCTCAGGTTGGAGCCTAGAATTTAGGTGGAACAGTTGTTTTTCTCTCCAGCAGTTTTCGGGTGACCAACCCCCGTGTGTGTCATCTGTTGTGCGCGCGCCGCATGAGAAACGCATTTGGGTGGTTATGCGTCGCCTCGTGTTGAAGCCCAGAGTGCTTGTGAAACAATTGTTTTTTCCACAACCAGTTTTCTGGTAACCCGCGCCCTTGTGGGTCACCTGTTGTGCGCGCGCCGCACGGGAAACGTGCTGAGTGGCAATGTGTCGCCCCATGTCGATGCCCAGGAATGCAAGTGAAACAGTTGGCTGTTTTCTCACTCAGGTTTCTGGTGACCCACCTACCCCCCCCCCCCCCCTCCCCTCCCGCAGGTCGCGTGCTGCGCGCGCGCCGCATGGGAAACGTATTGGGTGCCAATGCATCGCTTCGTGATGGAGCTCAGAATGCAAGTGAAACAATGGTTTGTTGTTTCTCAACCAGTGGTGGTCCACCCCCTTTGTGTGTCATTTGTTGTGCGCGCGCCGCATGGGAAACGAATCGAGTGGCAATGCATCGCCTCATGGCGGGGCCCAGGATGCAAGTGAACCAATTGTTTTTCTCTCAGCCAGTCTTCTGGTGACCCACCGACCCCCTCGCGTGTCGCCAGTTGTGCGCGCGCCGCATGGATAAAGTGTTGGGTGGCAGTGCATCCTCCGTGTTGAACCCCAGACTGCAAGTGGTCTTCTCAAATGGTTTTCGGGTTGCCCACCCTCCTGTGGGTCACCTGTTGTGCGCGCGCCGCATGGGAAACGCCCTGGGCGGCCATTCATCGCCTCGTGCTGGGGGCCAGGATGCATGTGACCCAGTTAGGTTTTCTCAACCAGTGTTCTGGTGACCCACCTCCCTCGTGGGTCCCCTGTTGTCCGCGCGCCGAATGAGAAACATATTCGGTGGTAGTGCATCGCCTCGTGTTGAAGCCCTGGACGCAAGTGACGCAATTGGTTTTTCTCCAACCAGTTTGCTGGTGACCCACCACCTTGTGGGTCGCCTGTTGCGCGCGCGCCGCGCGGGAAACGCATTGAGTGGCAATGCGTCGCTCCATGTTGAAGCCCAGAATGCAAGTGCAACGAGTGGGTTTGTTCAACCAGTTTTTGGGTCACCCACCCCCGTGTGGGTCACTTGTTGTGCGCGTGCCGCATTGGGGGCAGCATTGAGGGGCAATGCGTCGCCTCATGTTGAAGTCCAGAATGCAAGTGCAACGGGTGGGTTTGCTCAACCAGTTTTTGGGTGCCCCGCCCCCGCGTGGGCCACCTGTTGTGCGCGCGCCGCATTGGGGGCAGCATTGAGTGGCAATGCGTCGCCTCAGGTTGAAGTCCAGAATGCAAGTGCAACGTGTGGGTTTGCTCAACCAGTTTTCTGGTGGCTCACCCACCCCCTCGTGGGTCACTTGTTGCGCGCGCGCCGTGTGGGAAACGCGCTAGGGGCAGTGCATTGCCTCGCGCTGAAGCCCAGGATGCAAGTGAAACAATCGTTTGTTCTCCGCCATTTTTCTGGTGACCCGCCCCCTTGTGGGTCACTTGTGCGGGCGCCGCATGGGAAACGCATTGGGTTGCAATGCGTCGCCCTCGCCCCGCCCCGCTCGCTCTCGCCCGCCCGCCGCGCGCCGCGTGGGCCGCTGCTGGATCCCGCCGCAGGTCCTTACGACCACTTCGGCTTCATTGCGCAGCGGGAGGACAAGGCGCCGCTTCTCTTTGCATCGCCTTCAACTTGCGCACTATCCCCATTCCCCCTCGTTGATGGCAAGGCTCGGTCCCGACGCCCGTTGCCGATTCCGCCCCGCATGTCATAATCCCCGACAGCTGCCCTGCTGCCGCCCAGCCCGCCGCGAGGCTCGATTCGCTCGGGGCAGGGTGCGCTGATTTTCATGCTGCATTGCTCGCGACGCGTGGGCTCACGCGCGCGGCTCTTAGAGTTGCTCTTGACGACGGCTCTGCGGCGTGCCTCGATGCGACCGCGGGTCTGCGGCATGCTCTGAACTGGTGCGTCGCGCGTTTCTGCGTCGTGCTTTCGACTGCGCGTCTGCGCCTTGCTCTGCTCTTGACTGCGCGAGTTGACTGCGCGTCTGCGCGCCTGTCCGCGCCTTGACTACGCGTGCTGTCTACGCGTATGTTGCTTGCTTGCGTCCTGACTCAACGAGTTGGCTAAGCCTGTGCGCGTTGCCCTGAAGCGTTGACTGCGCCTCTGCGCGTTGCTCCGTCGCCGCCCTCTTGCCTCCAGTATTCGCCGGCCTTCGCTGCCCCCTCTTGACCTGTCTACGGCGTTTTACTGGTGCCCTTTGAACTGCGCTTCGGGCTCTTACTGGCCCCCTTTTGATGCTGGCGCGGCGGCGTGGACTCGCGGCGTGGCTCCTCGCGCAGGAAATCATTATTTGGACCGCCCGCGGCGAAGTGCCGCGCCTTCCTCGGCTCCCTGAGCGGCGCCACAGTCGCGCGACGTGCGCCGCCGACCACGGAACGCAGGCGTCGGCCCCTGTCGCGCCACGTCGGCGCGACGCGCGCGACGCCGACGGCGGCCGCCAGTTTCTTGGCAACCCGCCCGCTTGTGGGGCACTTGTTGCGCGCGCGCCGCATGGTAATCGCATTGAGTGGCAATGCGTCGCCTCAGGTTGAAGTCCAGAAAGCAAGTGAAACAATCGGTTTTCCTCAGCCCGTTTTCTGGTGAAACACCCCCATTGTGGGTCGCTTGTTGCGCGCGCTGCATGGGGAAGGCATTGAATGGCAATGCGCCGCCTCATGTTGAGGGCCAAAGGCCCCAACGCCACCTACTTCTATACCATAAGGCCCGAACATCCGAACACCCTGCACCCATCGTGCCCTAATGCCCAAATGTCTTAGTATCGTAATTTGCTGGTGCCCTAGTGCCTTATTACCTTAGTGCCAGAATGCCAAGATACCTTATGACCGCGCGACCCTGATACCCGAAGGCCCTAGGACCCCAAGGTCCGAACACCCCATGGCCCTAGCGCCCGAACGCCCGAACACCTAACGCCCTGAGAGCCTTGCGCTGCTCAGCACCCAAGACCCTAACGCCTTAGGACTTGGGGGCCCTGAGACCTTAACGACCTAGGACCCTAAGACCATATACCGAAAACCTGAGACAATGAGACCCTAAGGCCCGTGAGCCCTACGGCGCTAAGACCCCGGGGCCTGACTGCCCGGAAGCAGTGAGACCCTGAGACCATGAGACCCCGAGACCCTAAGACCATGAGACCGTAACACCCTAACGCCATCATACCCAATGCCCTAATACCATAATGCCTTAAGACCATAAGACCGTAATGCCCTAATGCATTCATTCCTTTACCATAATACGCCCATGCACTAACGCCTTAAGACCATGCGACCCTAACACACGAGTACCTCAATACCATAACACCATGATGCCCTCAGGCCCGAAGACCCTGACAACATCCGGCCCTAAGACCATACTACCCTCATACTTCAAGGCCCTATGACCCTAGCACCCCAATCATGTAGTACCAGAGTGCCCGAATGCCCTAGTGTCCTAAGACCCTGGGGCCCTGTGACCCTAAGACATTAATGCCCTAGGTCCCGAACTTCCCAATACCCTACTACTTCGAGCTCCGAATACCCTAATACCCGAATGCGCCAATGTCCTAAGGCCTCAAGACCCTCAGGCCCTCAGGCCCTGATGCCACAAAGACCCTCGGGCCCTAATACCACAAGACGCTAAGACCCTAAGACCCAAAGACGCCGATTCCATAAGACAGTAAGACCCTGATACCATAAGACCCGAATGCCCCAGTACCCAAACGCCCTAAGTCCCTAATGCCCGGAGACCTTAAGACTACGCCCCTTATACCTTAATGTTTTCACACCAAAATACAATAATTTCCGAATGCCCGAGCACCCCTATGAAACCATACCCTAACACCGGAATTCCCTAATACAACAATCCATAAAAAAAGCCAGAACACCATAATACTTTAAGGCCGTGAGACACTACGACCTTCAGGCCCTCCTACACGAAGACCTTCATACACCAACAACCGAATGCCCCGATACCCCGTGCCCCCAGACTCGAAGACTTAACACCCTAATGCCGTAACACCCGGACACCATAATACCTCAATGTTCTAATGCCCCCCCAAAAACGGTGCGCACTTATGCCCGAACGCCCTAATCCAGAAATGGCATCATACCCAAAGACCCGAATACATTAAGATCATAAGACCCCAATACACTAATACCCGCATTCCCTAATGCCCACTACGAATTTCCTGGGACCCCAATTCCTTAAGACCAGGATACCCGAATACCCGAACACCCTAATGCTCTAAGACCACAGGGTGTGTTTCGCGTGTCTGGGCAACCCCGATGGGCATCTGACATGGTAGCCCCGAGCTGGAGCCTCGTGTTCTGACGTGCCCAGGCCACCCATAGGGGTATCTAGCGTGGTTGCCCCTAGCTGGAACCATTGCCTCACGTGTCCAGGCCCCGCGGGGCGGCATCTGACATGGCGGCCCCGAGCTGGGCCCACGTGTTTTCACGTGTCCTGGCCGCCGACGGGGCATCTCACCTCAATGCCCTAAGACCTTGAGGCCAATAAGACCTTAAGTCCTGAAGACACTAATACCTTAAGACCCTCACCCCGAAGGAGTTCCACCGAGGGTCCACGTGGGGCCGCCCGCGTGCGTCATCCGCGCCTATTTCGGCACGGCCTCACACGTTTCGTGGCCCCATTGGGAGCTCCGCCGAAGGTCCCAGTGGGACCGCCCGCATGCGTCACCCACGCCCACGTTGGCACACCCCGCGCGCGTTTCGTGGCACCATGGGGAGCACCACCCGAAGGCCTCATTGCCGCCGCCCGCATGCGTCACCCACACCCATGTCGGCACACCCCTCGCACGCTTCGTGGCCCCACGTGGAGCTCCACCGAAGGTCGCAGCGGGGCCCTCGGTGGAGCTCCACGCTGCGTGGACATGGTCGGGGCCCCAGGCGAGCTCGTTGCGACGGCCCCCATTGGTTGCTTCGCGCGGCCTCGATCACAACGACAGGAGTCGCGTGGCATCCTGGGTTCTTCCTAACCCTCATGCTCTGTCCTCCGCCCGTCGTCTCTCGCCCCTTATCAAATTTCTCTTCGGCCCTTGTCGTGGCCCAGCCTCCTCCCCCCCGCCTGCGCCTCCTTTCCCGCGCCCCCCCCTCCCGCCCCCTGCGCTGCTCATCCCAGTCCTCTTCATCCCCGTCGTCCTCCTCCCTCCCCCCCCCCCCCCCCCCTCCCTCCCAGCGCCTCTCCCTCCGTCGCCCCCGCGCAACGGGGTCGGGGGCGCCGACGGGGCGGTGCCCGGGCGCGCCGCGGGCTGCAACCCACGCAGCAGGCGCGGGGGCACAGGAAAGGGGCATAGCGAGGACGGGGAGGAGGGGGGGAGGAGGGGACGCGGGGCGATGATTCGTGGGCGGGAAGGATGAGGAGTGTGAAGCACAGGCTGCGCGGCGCTCGCATTGCCGCACCCGCAGACAACGCTGTGCCCCATGGGTCTGTGCGCTGCTCTAAAAGCACTGCGGTGTTCCCAGGCGTTGTGGACCTCGCTGCATTTCTTCTGCATGTAGGCGTTCTCGTAAGGTCCCCATGTGATTTGCGGTGCTCACAGGGCCCGCTCGTGATCGCAGGCACTGCCGCGCTGGCGTGTGGGGGTGCCGCCCATCAACTCACCATCCTAAACTTGTCATTGTTTCTGGATCAAGGTTCTGTGGTAGAGTTTACGCAAGTGCAAGTGAGCCCCGACTGCGGCGCCTGCAGACTCGGCAGCCAGGACCAGAGTCAGACATTTTTTTTCGCCATGGCCAGCGGCCGCTGTTCGAGGCCCCGCAGGTCGAGATGCAAGGCGGCTCGCTGGGCGACATGATGCAAATGGACTTGCCCGATGTCGGCGACGCCCTGCTTGTCGACGCGGCGCCGCCGAGGGGCGCCTTCGAGCCCCCTGGCTCCGCCGAGGGGCGCTTCAGACGCGGGGTCAGCAGCGTCGCCGTGAGCGTCGCCCCCAGTGCTGATGATGGGCACGCGGCCGCCCATGATGGCGCCCAGGGGGGGGGGGGGGGGGGGGGGGGGCGCGAGGGCGCCGCCAGCGTGGCGGTGGATGGCGCCGCGGGCGCCGAGGAGGTGCCCGTGTCCGATCCCACGGGCCAGAAGGCCGAGGCGGAGTTCAAGTTGATGGGCGTCTGTCCGTTGGGGATGTTCGAACATGCGTCTGCGGCGGCGCCAGCGGTGGCGACGGCCCGAGACAATCTGGCCAAGCCAGTGGAACCGCAGTTTGAGGGCGATGGCTATGTGGGCCAGGCAGCGGAGCTTGATCATGAGCCGCTGCTGGACGGCGAGGGGGAGGCGAGCCTTCTCGATGACGACGACCGCAGGATCAGCCCCTCGTCTGCGTCGGCGCCGCTGCCAGCAGGGGCATCTTACTCCAATTTGCCAGGATCAGGGGCGCGGCCAACAACTGCGCGAACGAGATGGAGACGCCGATTTGGTTCGCGGACATCGCGCTCGGCGCAATGCGCGCCCTTGCAAGGAGATTGGAGAACCGAGGCGAGGCAGACGTGTTTAATGCGGCACCTTACGACGTTCAGGCGGCCTACAAGCAGCTAGTGGTGCGCGTGAGGGCCATGATCGAATTGCACAAGGTGGTCAAGCAGCGGTCTGAGTCGACGGGGGGCACCGCTCTCGAGGCTGTTTTGACGCCTTTGTCTGCTCTGTCGGGCCACCGCCTGACAGTCGGAGGTGTCGTGAACGAGGATCTGAACATCATCGCCAACTACGCGATGTTCATATGGGACCTCGTCGCGCCAGGGGTCCATCTCGGCGGCGCTCCGCGCGTTCAAGGCAGAGGCGTTCGCCCGCGTGGTGGCGGCTGGGGATTTCAGCAACTCTATGCTCGACCAGCCAGGGGGCGCAGCGAGCGCAGTGAAGGGGGGCGGCGAGGGCGCCGGCCACGCGGCAGCCGCTCCGCAGCCGCCGAAGAAGAAGCAGCGCCAGAAGCGAGCCATTGGCGACGTGGAGGGCAGAGTGGTCCAGGGCCAGACACCCCTCTTCTATTTGGCCGCGATGGTCTCGGTCGGCGTCCGCGCCCGGCTGGGCGACCTCAGCGATGCCGCGACCAAGGGCGACGCCATGGTCATCGGCATCATCGACGATATCGATGACATCTACGCGGCCTGAACCTCGAAGGAGAGGCAGATCGAGACGTCCGTGGAGGACGAGTCTTTCTCGGAGGTGATTTGTCGCCAAAACTGCTCTCGCTTGCCCTGCGCGCCCTCAGCTCTCGCTTCTCTCGCTATAGTCATGCTTGTCGTCGCCGCAGATCGCGCTTATTACCCTTAAGTTCTTATCGTCGTCCTTGTCCTAACGGCCGTTGCCCTCTTCTTCGCGGCCGTGGTCTACTTCTCGGGATTGTGCCCCATGTTTCTTGCGCCCTCCCGTTCTCGCTTCCCTCGTCCTTGTGGTCGTCGTCGCGGTCGTCTCGCTTCATCGTCGTTGGTCGTCGTCGCGGTCGTCGTCCTCGCCTTCTCCTCGTCCGCCATCCTCCTTCGCGGGCAGAGTAGTCTTGGCCCCGCAGGTGCTGAGGAGCACGGCCGCGGTCGCTAGGCGCGCATATCCCACGGAGAAGCTCAGGCCCGCCACGAGCGCGACGAGGAGAGCCCGGAGGGCCATCGCCGAGCAGGTCAAGCAGCCGAGCAGCCCCGCGTCGAAGCCTGCGCGGTCGATGTGCGCCCAACCAGTTCCGAAGCTGGTGATGGAAGCCAGTCGGCTTCACGTGAATCAGAGCATCGAAGACGAGACCGCGACGACGGCCTTCAGAATCATCTCGGGCTCCTTCGAATCCCATTTCGACAAGCTCTTCGAGGACGCGCGGCAGTGGGAGGTCGTCGTGCTGAGTGACATTGCCGACCGCGCCGACGGCGGGTACATGAGGCTCCAGACGTACTTCGCAGGCATGGGTCTTTTATTCGCTGGAGTTTACTCGGCGCTTACGGAATGGATTTCAGCATGCGTGCAAGAAGCGCCCCGTTCTTCGTGGCCAGCATTTCGAACGGCTTTGCTATCGTCGAGGTCGGTAAGTCCATGATCGCGGCGGTCCGCTGGGAATGCGCGGGATCGACCGGCTTGTGGACGGGGAACTTGCTTCTCGAGGAACTGAATCGCCCAGTCAAGGTATCTGGCGCGGCCGAGGATGATGCGGCACGGGCGCGTCGGGGGCTGGTCGTTGCTGAGTTGAAAGCGTGCAAGGAGAGAACCCGGAAGATCCTGGATGGCATGCCGCGCTTCTTCCAGACCCTTGGCGACATGCACGCTCGACTCTTGAAGAGCAGGAACTTGGCCCGCCAGCGCATGGGCGACATCTCCATGACCGAGATGGGCGAGGGCCACAAGGCTATGGGCCTTGTCATGTACGACAGCGCTCCTCACCACGTCCAGAGCAGAATCACCGACATGACGATCTACCTGAGGTACTGCATTGACCATGCGGGCTCGCAGGCGAATGGCATGGCCGCCGATCGGCGCGACGAGTTCACGGGTGGCATGATCAAGTTCGCTGGCCTCCAGCGCTTCACGGTTGGCAGCTGCTGGTCGAACTTCTCCGATTCCTCAGTCGAAGCCCTCGCGACCGACGGGGGGCACGTGGACATGATCCGCAACGCTTTCGCCGAGTTCAAAGATTATGTAGGTTCCGTTGGCGTCGCCCCCATCTCCGCGTGCCGAACTTGGGCTCCATGCCAAACAGTGGTTTTCGGTGTTCATTTTTGGTTTACGGGGGGGTAGCTTTATATTGTGCCAGGGCGCTGTCTTCGGGGCTGGGGTCTTAGGGCGTTGGGATAAGCCGAAGGGGACTAATTGGACGGGGTCGGGCAGATGCCCGCACAGGTTCGCAGGTCTACACGCAGTGCTCCGGCAAGTTCGCGGAATCAGGCATGGCAGACATCTCCCCGACCCTGGGCTTCACTATCGACATCGTGAGCGAGCTGGCGATCGCGGAGGGCAGCGATGACACCGCGTTCGAGAGGTTGGATGCGAATTTCATATCCTTGGAAGGCCTCTCCCCTGGCGGTGCTAATTTCGTGGACGGCGGCGAGAAGGATGAAGAGTCCAGCAGAGTCAACTCATCACATGGCCCTCTCGGACTTGGTCGCTTTTCTGGATGCGAGTGGCATCGCATCCTTCAGCATCCCAGGCGTGAAGATGAACGGTGGCGACGAGTGGGTGCCCGCGGATATCTCAGCCGCTTACCTGAAGATGATGACGAACATCAAGGACCTCACCGCCATTGCGGCGGTGACGCGTCACAACATGTTCGTGAAATTCAAGGGCGGTGAGAAGACGAAGGATGAGGACGTCGTGGCCATATTCGGCAGCTCCGTGCACGCCCAGTGCCTGTTGGCGAAGGCGCTCGTCAGGATTGACGCCATGATGGCTTCGAAGAGATGCATTTGCTGGGATGCTCGAGCTGCGCTGGTCCAATTTCCGTTCAATCCGTGAGGCAGTGGGCAATGTCAATGTCTGTGTTTGCAGGCCGCTGCAGCTCGAAGCTGCTGAAACTGATGGTGGAGGTCGTCATGGGGGGCGCTGCCGAATGCAAGGAGATCGTGCCCGACTGGAACGCCGTCATGGCCCAGCAGGCGGGCGTGCTCAACGAAACGCCGGCGGCAACGCAGCTCAACGACCTGGAGCAGCTCGCGGGCTGGCGCAACACCGTCCACAAACACTTGCGGTGGCTTTCGAGGGCGGGCGGGCTGACGGAGCTGACCCCGTGAGCCCAGCGGAACGACATCACCGCGGAGAGCGTTGCCGTGGCCATGGCGTGCACGGCCGAGGGTTTTCAATTTGTTTTGGGGCCGCCTCGTGGCTGGCTTGTCAGTCGGGCATTCCCTTTTCACCAAGTTTTATCTTTATGCTCCTTTCCCTGCCTCCCCCCTTCCCCATCATCTCCACGGGGCTGCGCTGATGGGCGACCCGGCCAGATGCGCCGCGCATTCATTGATTGGCCTTGCAGGGGGCGACGAGGCTGCCGATCACCACGACCGGGGGCGTCCAGATGCTGGCTATCTTGCGCAATGAGCCTGGCGGGCCCACTCGCGGCCAGAGCTTCGTCAGCGAGAACGAGGGGAATAACCCTGACATCCCCAGAGGGTTCTGGAACGAGCTGGAGTCCGTCGCGGCCGAGGGCAGCGGCGTCGAGGAGAGCGCCTCGGCGACGGGCAAGTCGGCGGACGGCAGCGCCGCGGGCGCCGCGACGCAGAGGACGCCGCCGCCCAAGGGCGCCGCTGCGGCGGGGGCGTCGGGACTTCGGTTTCCAAGACCAAGCAGGAGATCGGGGCGGGCGTCGACGCTGGAGCAGCTGAGCCAGGCGGCAGCGGCCCCGCGGCAGCAGAGCAGCCGCGCCGCCTTGCCAGCGAGCGCTCTTGGTTCAATCGCACGAAGCTTGAGCAGTAGACAAATCTGCCATAATCGACTTTAGGGTGGGCAGGGTTCGATAACACAGAACATTGCTACACGCATGTATGTTTAGCATGGATGGGGCGGTTGATATGGCAGGAGTAGGGGGCGTGGAGGAGGATGATGAGCCATCATTCGCAATGCGCTTGGCCGCCACGACCAGTAACAGCGACGACAGTCGATGCACCCGAGTTTTTGGGGTCTTCGAGTGGATATGTAATTCGGATATCGATGCAGATTGCAAGTGGCGGTGGGGAAGTTGCTTCTGACGCGAGGGCCCTGGGATTTTCAAGCGAGAAGTTTCGCTTGCGAAAGGGGCGCCTCGCTGGCCCGTTGTCGCTGATCGCCGCCTAGGCCCGGCGAGCTGCCGACCCCGATGGGCGCGGCGCGGCGCAGCTCGGCGGGCGCCGCGCAGGGGGGCGCGGCGTCCAGGAGGGGATCGCACGCGAGGAAATATTGAACACAAGCCAGTGCCTGGAGTCAGACGCGTCGCGTCAGCGTTGGCTGATCGGGGCTGCCCGCCGCGATGAGTGCATGGGTGTGCGTGTGTGTGTGTGTGTGTGTGTGTGTGTGTGGCCTCGCTGCCCCTGCGAGCTCTCCTCGTGATCCCACCCGCGCTTTCTCGCAGTGGCTGGGCGGCGAGATGCTGCGAGTTGGAGGCGCTGGCGGTCAGGGATGGTGGTGATCTGCTGCATTGGTTATGTCCATTACCCCTTTCTTTGTCCATCCCTCTCAATCGCACCCCGTTCCTGGTCCCTCGTCGCCAGGTTTAACCAATTTCGTCCTCCTTCGCCCTTCCTCCTCCCCGTCGCGCGCCCCTGCCCCCTCGCGTCGCTTCCCCGCGCCCGCGCGCCTCCGCCCCCTCTCCGAGACGCTGTTGCGATTGGGGCTCGGCGTGTTGATGCCGCGCCGTGCCGCGATTTGTTCGCGCGCCGCTGCGTCGGCCCCGGGGCGGGCGGGGCCCGCGCGCCCTCCCCGGGGCAGCGCGAAACGGCGGCCGCGATGAGGGGGAGGCATTCGTCAGTTTCGGCGCGCCCGCGCGGGCATCGCGTTCCGCGAGGGGCTCCACCTCAGGCTTCAGAAACTTCAGCCAATCGGAAGCATGCCGCGAGTCCGTAGCCATTTTCGCTCAAGCAGCACCCGCGTCAGTTTGTCCCGACGCAGGCGGGGTCGCCCACGGCGGTGCTCGACGCCGTGGCCGGGCGGGGCAAACGCAGCGCGGCGGCTATGGTGCCAGACGGCAAGTGCGCCAAGTATCACAAGACCCGCTTGATCAACGCGCCGCCCAGGAAGCGCTAAAGAAGAAGCTGACGGAGCAGAAGGGCATCGTCGAGTGGGCGTGCGAGACTTTGGGGAACATGCTAGTCCAGCCTAGGGGGAAGAAGGGCGCCGCGCCCGCCTGGGTCACCAAGGGGGTCAATAATGTCGGCGCGGGCGGCGCGCAGCAGGGCGCGGGCAAGGTCGGGGGCGACGGCAAGGGCTCCGCGAAGGAAGGGAAGGGTAGGCCGATTCCGTGCGCCTACATCCCGACGTGGGTTCTTGACGGCCCGTCAGAGTTCTACGGGCCGTCGTGGGCAAACGCTTCGTTTTCGTCGCGAGCGGCCCGCCTTCGTCGTGAGCGGCCAGTCCAGCCGTGCAGGGGCTCGTTTAACTTCCAGCCGCGGGCTTCGTGAGCCGCGCAGGGACCGTTTAACTTCCAGCCGCGCAGGGGCCGTGAGGAGCCCGTCCAGCCGCCCAGCCATGGGCTTGGTGAGACGCGGCATTTCCGCTTCGTAGTGCATCGGTGCAGGCGTTGTGGCTTAGCCGAGCCCCCTCTCCCAGGGCGCCCGCCCGTCGACGTTCCGCATCTGGCAGGCCGATGCCTGATGCGAAAAATATCACTGTCACCATTGCTTTGCATTCCGCCGCCCCTCCCCCCTGCAGCCCCCCCCAGCCCCCGCGCCTGGGGCCACAGGCGACGAATGCCCCGACGACGATGGCGACGACGATCGCGACGACGACGATGACGACGACA
Source organism: Prorocentrum cordatum (assembly GCA_963575745.1). NCBI lineage: Eukaryota > Dinophyceae > Prorocentrales > Prorocentraceae > Prorocentrum > Prorocentrum cordatum. The sequence goes on along the minus strand of CAUYUJ010016417.1, from coordinate 53,014 downwards.
TGCGCAGGACGGCGACGACGGAGGCCCAGTGCCACGGTGGAGATTTTTCAGTAAGCCCTTCACCTCATTCCTCCTTCATCCGCCTCAGGTGCAGTAGCATGACCCGGGTAACGTTATACTTCATCGTTGTAAGGCAACTTGGTATCTCGGTATCGCAGCACAGGTAGTTAGCACGCGTGCAGTAGTGTAGGATTGTACATCATAGGCCGACGCGCAGTATCGTAGTATATATGTTTCGCTCTCAAGCGCAAGGTTGTGATCGACCCGAAACTAGGCGAACCAAGGGCGTCTTGCAAACCGAGTTGATTGTTGGACTGCGTGGCCGTCTGTTGTGATTCCCCCGAGTTTCTTCCACGACTGCGACGCCGTCTGCTCTGACTTTCCCGAGTTGCTTTGACGTTTGCAAGGCAGGTCGTCTTGACTTACCCTCTGCGTGGACGAGTGTCGCGGCCGTTCGTCTCGACGCACGTGCCCCCCTGCAACTCTGCCCCCCCGCGCCCCTTCGAGATCTAAATCCTCGGGGCCGTGGAGGCGCGCGTCGTGGGCGTCGAGGGCGGGCGCGCGCCCGACATCTTCGAGGAAGAGATGAGACGGCGAGCAGTAGATGTCAGGGCGCCCCGGCAGCGCGGCAGGCGCGTCGAGCGACGAGGCGCAGTGCTGCGGTGCGCCCTCCACGCCGCTGAGGAACAGGCGCGGGGGGCTCTCGGTCGACTTCGATTTCCCGCTGGCCATTGCCACTTTCGCGGGGCACAGCCGCGCCTTCGCGGGCGGAGTCGCGCCCTGCAACGTCGTCTTCGGCCGGCAGCCTGCCCTGCTGCCCCCGCTGGAGATAGGCGTCGCCGCGTCAGCAGTAAGCGGCGCGTAAAGTTCGCGCGCGGTTCCCGGAGTGCAACGATTCGGCGTTTGTCGCGTCAGGTCTCGCGGAATACGCGCGCGATCGCCCAGCAGGGCTCGGGCGCCCGGGAGGGGGGGACTAGCCAAAATTGATGCACGTGATGAGAGGATCCACGTGAAGGGTGGGGCCGCAGGGGGGCCGGCCCCTTAGGCCCCGGCGGTGGAACCCAGGCAAGTAGGCTGCGCAGGATCCGAGAGATCGCCTGGCAGCGGATGATCGAAACAACCTCGACGGCGCGAGTGAACCGTGCATTCAAGACCCACACCTCGCACTCAGGACAGCTACGTTTCAAAGTTGGCGACGCGGTGGAGGCGCATCGGCCCGCGCCCGCCAGGGACCTGTCTTGCTGGGCGGGGCTAGCGACGGCCATGGCAGTCAGCCCCTCTCAGGGCCAGGCCACGGTCAAGTATTGAAATGCCAAGACGCTCACCTGTGCTGTCTGCGACGATGTGGGCGCTGGCCTCGCTTGAGCTGGGCTCGCCTGTGACATGGTGCAAAAGCACCTTAAGGGCGTGGATCAAGGATCGGGGCCATCACTGTCGGCTTTTGGGAGGGCGGCGCGGGCGCGCACTTGTCCGAGCTTGCGCGACAGCAGCCGGAATTCACTTAGGCCCTGCAGCACCTGGTCAGAACCTTCGCGCGGCTGTCCAACGCGTGCGTCGCGCGCCTCGCACGGGGCCAGTTGCGACAGGGGGTCTGGCCAGGAGGTACTCGCAGCGCGATCACGCCCTGGCATGAGGAGACCTCTTTCGAGGCGGAGCAAGCGCGCCTCCAGGGCGCCGAGAACAACGCGCCACATCCTGACCACGTCACAGCACGCCTCATGCAGTTCATCATGTGCGACGACGACCTTCTGATGGCCGACGCCAGCGCGGGCCCAGGGGCAACGCGCCCCCAGGGGGGCCCGCCTTCTGAGTTTCTCGCGATCCTAGAGGAGTCGAGGAGTCTGCCAACCGTGACGCACCAGCCGCTGACGCCGAAGAGGCTATGCTGGCGGCGTGGCGCGATGTCGAGAATGCGGGCCCAGGGATTCGGAGGCAGAGCTGCAGTTGGTGGAGTCCGCCAGGGGCCAGCAGCTGATCTGCGCAGCTTTTGAACAGGCAGCCGCTGGCATGGGGCGTCGGTTTGCCAGGTGGCCTGGGCATGTGGAGACAGCCCAGCAGAGGCAGGTCATCCACGAGGCCTGCCGCAACCACCTTTTGGAGGAAGGCGCGGACGAGCGCGCGCAGATGGACGAGGAAAACGACGGCGGCAAGCGCGCGGAATTCTTACTCGCGCGCGGCAGCGAGTCAGCCATTCTCAGCCACGACAGGCCCACTGATCAGATTGGCGTGTCGGCCACCGACTCCTGCGAGAGAGAGAGAGAGAGAGAGAGAGAGAGAGAGAGAGATGTGATAGGTGGCTCGGCCACGGGCGCCCCCCAGGCAGCAGTCCTCAACGTCTACGTCGCGGCCGAGACCGCGGTCATCAATCGCGACGCCGACCTTCCATCGAGGGGGGGGCGCCCAGTCAGCCCAGGGAGGTGAACGCCCGCATTCAGGAGGAGTTGGCCACGTGGGCCAAGCACCATTGCTTTGAGCGTCAGCCGCTCAAGTGCGCTCGCAACGTGATAAGCCCACGACGCGTCTTCAAGTGGAAGCGCCGGAAGGGGTCGCGTGGTAAAATGAATATCATCCGGCGCAGAACGGGTCTGGGAGGCTACCGCGACATGGGGGCTGGAGCCATGCGAGCTTTCGCTGGCGCAGCTCATCGGGGGTCGCGGCGACTGGTCTCCTCGGAGGCGGCGCCTAGACCGGAGCGGGCGGGCGCGGCCGTGGACGTTCAGAAAGCTGTCTCGCGGCTGGTGATGCGCGGGGGGATGCGCGGGCTCGCGGGCGAGGCGCCTCCCCAGGCGAACCTCGCGGTGCTGTCAGGCAGCGCTGCTTTGACGCGACAGTTGCGAGGCTACGAGACGTTCGGCGAGAGCGCGGAGTGTCCGCGCTGAGTCGTTCCCTGGGACTGGGCGCGCGGACGCGCCCCGAGCACGTTCCACGAAGCTCGCCTGGGTGGCTACATCGCAGGGGCCGCTCCTTTGAAGTAGCCGCCCAGGCGAGCTCGGGAGCGCGGCGTCGAGCCAGCCGCTCGCGCTCCATAGGGGTGCAACGCCGAGCCCGCCACTTGGGATCCTCGCCTGGAGGTTCAGCACGAGGTGGCTGGTGGCTAGGCACCTCAGGCACCTCAGGCATGCGCAAGTGGCGGCTCGGCCACTAGCGCTTCCAGCGTGGAGCTTGCGCTGGTGCCGGGCAAGCATAGAGGCGATCTTGTGCTCGCTGGGCAGAAGAAGTTCGTCGACCAGTCGACCGCGCATTTTGAGCAGGCGTTCGGCATGGCGAGCGGGGATTACGAGCCCCGCACGAACTGCGGCGTTGGCGGGCAGCGAAGCGCTGACAGCGCTACGGAGATGGGCCAGCACGAGTACATCGACGCATTCATCACAGTCATGCGCGCTGACCCGGCGAAGAGGGATTCGGGCCAGGCCGCGGAGGGTCCGCTACTTGATTGTTCGTGAGCCTGCTGGGACCAGCTGCGCGCGCACTGCTTGCCCAGCACCGCCCTGCCGCGCGCGTCGTGGCGCTGCGGAGGGCCAAGGGTGAGTTGCTCGTCGGACTCGAGGCTCCCCCCCTCGTCCCTTGACATGGAGTGCGCTGGGAAACTGGCGGCTCGCAGCGACGGCTCCTTCGCGCGCGAAGTGGAGCCGGGATTCGGCATGAGAGAAGCAGCCTGCATGAGGCTTGGCCGCAGTCGCTTATCCGACGAGGAGGTCCGCCGCCTGCTGGGCGCTGCGACCAGATCCACAAGTTGATGCGCATATTGAATTTTGATATGAACTGCCTTTTGCTTTTAGATCCGCCAACCTGAGCGCCTTCCTGCTGGGGCCCCACGGGATGAAGCGCGATCCTGCCTCCCCCGGCGAGGCGCGCAGGCTTCGAGAGGAGGGGGGATATGCAGCCTCGGCGGAGATCGCCCTCGACGGCATGTCCGCCTTCTGGTTCGGCTCTGGAACTGCAGCGGGTAGCTGCAGCACTGAAGTCGTGCGCACCGAGCTGCTGCGAATGCACATTTGCGACTCAACTTGTCGACTGATTCCGAAATTTGTGAGGAATTGCTGTTTTACAACAGCACGCACTTCATGATTCAATTTGAGCAGACAACGGCATGGTACGACTTCGCGGCTTGACTTTTTTATGTGAGTGCTCGCCCTCTCTCTCTCTCTTTTTTTTTCTCTCTCTCTCTCTCTCTCTCTCTGTCTCTCTTTTATTATCTCTCGCTCTCTCTCTCTCTTTCTCTCTCTCTCTCTCTTTCCTCTCTCTCTCTCTCTCTCTCACCGTGGGGTGATGCGGGCGCCTTTTGAGGCTGGCAAAGCGGAGAGGGCATCCACATGTGGCTAGGTTGCGGTGTCTGCGTTGCTCCATGACTGGGCGCGGTTCCTGAGGGAGCAGAAAACGTCATTATGGCACCAATCTCGAACGGCACCCTGTCGCGTGTCGTCGCTGCTTTCTCGGCCTTCCACGATCCTACCGTGCCCGTGTTGTTTTCCCTTGTTGGAAAGCAACACTAGCTGTTCCTACCCGTGTTATCTTCTTTCCTTGTTCACGAGGATAAAACATCTGACCGTCTCAACCTTTTCTACCTTCCTACTACTCATCCACTTCTCTCTCCTCCACCACCGCCCCCTCGTCCTCTTCCATCTCCTCCTCCTCCTCTCCCTGTTTCTCGTCCTCCATCCCCTTCCTTACCCTCTTCCGCCTCCGTCTCCTCCCCCTCCTCCTTTTCTCGTCCGCCTTCTCGTCCCCCTTTTCCTTCCGTTTCCTGATTTTCTTTTCTCCTGACCCAGCCGTGTCGCAAACGCCCACGGAGCGCAGGCTTGGATTCCTGGGGCGCGTGCTGCCCCATGCCGGCCGCCGCCGCGGACTGCCGCCGCCGTCGCCGCCGCCGTCGCAGCCGCCGTCGCAGCCGCGGTTGCCGCCTCCGCCGCCGAAGACGACGAAGGCAGCGGCGGCGGCGGCGGTGTCGAAAGGCGGCGACGACGGTAACGGCGGCGACGTCGCCGTCGACGCTGCCTGCCGCCGCCTGCCGTGGTCGCCGCCATGGGGGCGCAGGCGTGGATCCCAGGGCGCGTGCTGCGACCCGGCGCCGCGGCGGGCACCCTGGACTTGGACTGCAAGGAATCGGCGTTGCCAGAGGTGTCCCTGGCCCCAGGCAGGGTCCTCCTCGATCCAGTCGATCCGATTCGATGTCGATTCTGGCGACAAGTACGGTTTTTCCCATCCAGGCGCTTTTCTTCGAATTCGGTTTCCGATGCCCGTTATCAGGACCTGGGACCATCAAAACCGGATCGGGGAGGAGAACCGTCGCCCGCGGAAGGCGTCGGGGTCTCCTGGGGCCGCGCATTGAAAGAATCCCTCGCCCAGGGACGGGTCCGTTTCGATCCGTTCGACCCGCTTAGATGTCGATTCCTGCCAGCTCGATCCGATTCGATTCGATTCGATCCCGATGCGGCGATCCGACGCGGCCCGATGCCCGCGTGGCGCTGCCTGTGCAGACTGGATCCGACGCACGTTTCGATCGGCTCCTCCTGCTCCTCCTCCGCGTGTTGTTCCTCCTCCTCCTCCTCCTCCTCCGCGTTGCCGATGCGATGCCGGCTGCTCCTGCAAGGTGCCCCCCCGGGTCTTGCAGGGGGGGCCCCCGCGGCCTCCCGGGGGCACGCCTCGCGGAGCCGGGAGCCGGGGCCCCCTTTCGCGGGTGCAGAGGTGGCGCGGTGAGCGGGGGGGCACCCTCCCAGGTCCCGGAGGCGCTCTTCGGCTGCAAGTGCAGTCGGACCGAGGTACAAGATCTCGGAGGGCACCAACTATACACCTACACCGATCCAGCCCAGGCCGATCCTAGGCCCAGGATCGGTGTATATGCATTCTGCCCATGGCAGGAGGGCGTATACACCGATCCTGGGCCCAGGCTGATCCTGGCCAGGATCGGTGTTGGTGTATAGTTGGTGCCTCCCTAAAGATCGTGGTCGGTTCGGGGAGGGTGCCCTAGTGTTCTTCGTGTTTGTTGAATGTTCTTGTGCATCCTGGGGGGGTACCCTCGAGTGCTCTTCAGTTTGGGCCGGCAGAGTGTCTCATGTTCTTGAAGGATGCACTTCTGTCCTACATAGGTCCGACTGTAAGAGTGACCTCTCGCAGGAGTGGCCTTTTGTGATCGGCGCCCCCCGATCGCTGAAATCGCTGCGATAGCAGCGGCTTGCGTACTCGGGTTTGGGCCCCCCCGCGCCCACCTGGGGCGCTCCCAAGAGGGCCATGCCTTCGAGGATCGGAGGAGTTGCCACCTCTTCCGCGGTGGATGGCGGCGCAAGGTCGGCGGAAGTGATGCGGCGGCGGCTCCGAAGCAACAGCCCACCCCCCAAGAGACGGACCGGAGATCGTCGCGCCGCCGCCCTGGAGAATGGCGCCCATCTGGCCCAGGCTGCGATGCGCGAAGCGCGATTACAGTAGGAGCCCGACCACAAGAAGCCTTCTACAAGAGACCCCCAGGAGGGAGGAGGGGGAGGAGGAGGGGAGGAGGGGGAGAGGGGGAGGAGGAGGGAGGAGGGGGAGGAGGAGGAGGAGGGGGAGGAGGAGGAGGAGGAGGAGGAGGAGGAGGAGGAGGAGGAGGGGGAGGAGGAGGAGGAGCCAGCCCTGAGACCCTGAGACCCCCCCAAAGAGCCTCGCCGCTCGTGCCTCTAGGGGCCGCCCCTGCGTGCGGCCGAGCTCTGCGCCGCGTTTTTCGCCCCTGGCAGGCCGTCCGAGGCTCCTCCCCCGGGGGCCGGCCGCCCAGCCCGAGCCGTTCCGGGGGCGGGCGCTGGCCTGGCAGCGGCGCCCAGGGTGGTGGGCCTGTTTTCCACCACCACCACCATAAGTAGGAGGGGGATGGGGTCATCCTCCTGCTCCTCCTCCTCTTCGTCCTCCTCCTCCTCCTCGTCCTTCACCCCCTTCCCCCCTCCAACTTATGGTGGTGGTGGTGGAAAACAGGCCCATCACAGGGGGCGAACATGGGCGGGCTCGCGTGTGCATGTTTTCTTGGCGAGGACCGTCGAGGGGCGTCTGGGATCCCAGACCCCTTCGAGTAATGAACAAATCACTACGGGAGGTTTTTCCTAATTTTCGACCTCTGGGGGCCCTCACCGGGCCTCGGGAGCGTCAAAAAACAACTCAGGATGGCAAGCCGGTCATGGGGAAAGGGTCGGGACCTCTGGAGGGCGACGTAATGAAAAAATCATTACGTCGGGGATCATCGAGCAGAAACAGCACGCGCGAGGCCGAACAGATGCAGGCGGGTGGTGGCGGGCTTCGCGACGGTTGATCAGGACGATTCGGGCGCCGCCTGAACGCTCTCGATTCGGCGCAGTTGCTGCAGAGCTCCCGAGGCGAGAGACCTCCCAGGTGCCGACGGGAGTTCTGCGGGGGCGGCGGGATCGTCGGAGATTTGGGTTGTGCGCCCAGAATCGCCCCCCTGGGCCCTCAAGGGGTCCATCTGGCAAGGTTTTTGAGCTGAGTCCAGCCTTGGCAGCGAGAACCCTTAGAAACGTTTGAAACCTTCCGCAACGACGTCGTCGACTTCGTCTTCTGCCTCCGATCCCCCTCCATCGCCGCCTTCAGCAGGAGGCGAGCAGACCTCCGAGAACCGACGAGGCGGGAAAACTTGCAGACGAGATACAATCTTCCGGGGATCCCCCCTGACTTCCGCCGACATGTTTTTTCAAACCGCTCGTCGACTCCCGCACCGCCCAGCCCACCGACTCCCTCGCCGACCAGTTCGCCGACCCCCGCACCGTCCAGAGGGCTGCCTGCCGCTTCGACCAGCATGCAGGCTCCCTCTCCGCCCAATGCACCGTCTTCCTCGCCGCCTGGCTCGCCGACCCCCGCACCGTCCAGCTCAACGACTCCCGCGCCGCCCAGCTCGCCGGCTCTCGCACCGACCAGCTCACCGACTCCCGCGCTCACAAGCTCGCCGACTCCCTGGAGCGGAAATTCGGGCAGTTCTCACGATGCGAGCTAAATCATACAACGCATCGGCGCCGAGCGAGGAGAAGCGACGAGGAGGAGAGAGGGGCCGATTTTCTTGCCTGGCGAGCAAGACCTGCTGTGCTGAGCGCGGCCTACGCGGCCTACTACCTTAAGGCCGCGTGCGCACCTCACGAATCATTGCTCACCCCGCAGAGGAAGGACAGGAAGGGGTGCTGGGGTGGACTCGGAGCGCTGTCGGAGGCAAGATGGGGGAGAGGGGTCGAGTAAGACAAAAGGCTGCCCGATGGGCGCTGGCCGCACGCCCTCACGACCCAGATCGCGGCCTGCCGCGTCGACCAGCCTGCCGGTTCCCTCATCGACCTGCTCACCGACTCCCCCCGCCGACCAGCTCGCCGACTCCCGCGTCGGCGAGCTCACCGACTCCCGCACCGGCCAGCACGAGGCCGGGCACGTGGTCACGGAGATGTTCTGACGAAAGTGGCGCTGAGGCTTCGCATCTGGTTGGGAGCGCTGCGGGTGAGAGTGCCGAGTGGTCGTTCGTGCCTGTGCGATTCCGTCAGTTACCTGTTTCCCTCTCTCTTTCCGCCTTCCCTTCGATCGCTGTTTTGCATTGCATGTTCGTCTCCAGTTTCTTCAATTTTCACTGGCGTTGGTCCCCCGTTCCTCGGGGTGGCGCCCACCGCCTTGGGGGCGTCAGGGGCCGGTTTGCTCTCAGAGCTTCCCGTTCCCTGTGCCTCCCAATCCCAGGTCTGGCTCCACACTGATCTTCGTAGTTGCCTCGCCGTTCGCGTCTTCCCTGCTGCTCCCTTCCGCTCTTGTTGCCAACTCAGGTGAAGGTGCTTGCGGTTCAAACGGCCCGCCCGTCAACAAGACCAGGCGCTGGGTCGGCACATTCCCAATAACCAATAACTCTCACATCTCAGCACCGTGGGACAACATCGTGGCACCTCCGATCCCCCAGAGCCTACGAGACGATGCCACTCTGAAGATTACCAGAGTTGCGAAGTCATACCCGGTCGACTTCTCCAGCGTGGAGAGCGCGAACTCCTTCGCCAAAATTCGCAGCGGTTTGGATTTGACCTGGTGCAGTCCTCGTGACAACAAAACCAGCATCATCTGATTTAGAAGAGACTGACCTGTCGATGTTGGCAGCATACATTGCAACCTCTTAAGGAAGGAGGTCGACCGCTGGGCAATTCCAAGTTTTCAAGTTCTGTGTCAATGGGTATCAAGGTATTGTGCAGCTTTCATGTTGGGGGACGTTTTTGACTTGTACCACATCACAGGAGCATCTGAGTTTGGTTTCCAGTATGAACCGAACCTTGAGAGCTTCAGGTGCTGGCAGATCGCGGACAAGGATTCGCTCGACCTGATCGAGAGAGTAGCAGCGGCCAGCGGTGCTGGTCGTTAGGAACCTGTGCCACGAGACCACTCTGAAGAGCAAGGAGTGCAGCATGCCTAGCTTCCAGGAGCACATGTTCGCGAGGTCGGCCTCAAGGAGTCGCCTGCTAGTCTAATGTCCACTGTGCCTGCCTGCGCTGTCTGTCCGCTATCTGCTCAATCTTCTGCTAATTCACTTCCCAGTATCCCTACCCCAGTGGCCCTGTACAGTCCTCTCCTTTCGTCATTGCTGAAGGATCCGTAACACGGGCGAATTTGAACGCACGCGCACTATTTGGTAGTGCTTGGGCCTCCAATGTTTTTCAGATTCGTTGCTTGAAATGCCTTCGGAAGGCTTCTGAAGAAACGTGACATTGTTATGATCCAGGGGGCCCATGATAACGAAGAGGACCTCAAAGAGCTCCGTCGTCGGCTCCCCAGGTTTAGGGCTTTGGGGTCCTTCATGGAATATGAGACCGCTGGAGGAATCGTGATCATGGTCCGTGAAAGGATCGTTTTCCTTGTCGAAGTTTTCGTGGCCCAGGAACTCATCAAAAGGCCGAATCGTGATAGTCCAGCTGGCACTCTCCAGCTCGTCAACCTCCACATCGACCCCGTTCTCTCTCGCGCTGCCATCGAGCGCAAGGTTCGTCAGGTTGCGACGGAGTCTCTAGGCATCGAGTCGGCCACCACCTTGCTTGCTGGCGATTGCAATTTCTGCGCAGCTGGGGAGGGACGGCTGTGCGCCAGAGATGGCGCCACGATTGCTTCCCTCTCCACCTCTATAGCTACTGCCAGGGCCAGTTCCGAGGATGTGCAGAACTATATCGGCCTCACCACACTCGCAAAACCACCAGGGACGATAGAGTTACACCAGTGGGCAGGATTGGTCGCATATGTGTCCGAACCCCTTCCATGGTCCTCCTCGGCTATAAGCCAATTGCTGGCGTCGTCTCGAATCTCTTTCAGGACAGTTCGCCTAGCGACCACGTCGCTGCGTTCCTCTCCCTCGCGCCCCCGCCCGCCGCTGCCAGCCGCCATTCCGTGCCAAAGTGGGCGGCGCGATCTGTGCGCTTGCGAGAAGAGCTCTGCAGCACCAGCGATGAGATAGATCTCTCTGAGGGCCCCGTTCGGAGGGCTCTTGATTGTAAGGGTGTTATTTGCAAGGAACAACAATTGCTGGCCGACTCTTTCGATTCGCCCCGAACGCGAAGATCAGCGCGTCGCTCGACTATGTGGTCTCGCCGTTGCGTGGGCGCGGCATGGCCGTCGGATGTAGTTTCGTAGTGTTGCTGCTGATCCTCAATGGCCCCAGCGCGCCTCGCCTCGCGGCTCGGTCAAGGCCCTGGCGGCCTATTGGGGGGATTGCGGAAAAACGCGTCGTGGGCCCTGGGCATCTCCAGGTCTTTAACTCGTTCGTCCAAACCGTCTCGGCTTCGACCTCTTGGGGGATCTCTGTAGGCCAACTTGATGATTTCATTCGTCGTTGTCGCGATTCTGCACCTGGCCCTAATGATATTCAATGCGGAGCATGGACGGCTGGAGGCGCCGCGTTCACTGCATCTCTTTACGGCTCTTACAAGCACGTGCTTGCTGGCGACGAGGTCCATGGCACTTTCAACAGAGGACTCGCGGCTCTTCTGCCAAAAGGACATGGGGGCCCGGGCGCCAGAGCCGACGCCCCTCGCCCTTTCACCCTCAGTAACACGGACAACAAGATTGTCGCCGCTGCCCTTGCCTGCCCAATCGCCCAGGCTTCCGCCTACGTCTGTCGTGGCATCCAGCAGGGGTGTGTGCCTGCCCGCGAAGGACTCAATCACGTCATAGATGTAGACTCTGCCATGGCGATTCACAATGCTGTTGAGCATGGGTGAGAAAGTGGCGCTTGCTGCTTCGACATTAGGACGGACTTCCCGGTCTTGCACGTCCACTGAATCGAGCACTTGCTCGCGAAGATAGGCGCTCCTGAGTGGTATCGAGTAGCATTCGTGAAGTTGTACCAGGATGTCGCCATCTTTGTGAATTTTCGGGGCTCCAGTGGGCACTCCTACTAGGTTGAAAGAGGAGTTAAGCAGGGATGCCTGCTATCGGGCGCGCTGTTCGCGGTGCGTTTGATCCGGTACTTTCGATTGTTTCGTGGCTTTTTTGGGTCGATGTATAATCCTGAGATATCCTTGCTCGGCTTCGCCGACGACCTGGCCGCGGTTGCCCCTGACGCGCGCGCGTCCCAAGGTACTCCGAGGGCCCCCCGTTCAGGCTATAACCATTGGGCTCCACATACACCCGTTGAAAACGCAAAGTATGTCCCCTCGTCGCTTCGACCCCGTCGATGTTCGGGCTGGCTCTAGGAAGGGGGGGGGGCTCGATTGTCGGATGCTGAAGCTCTCGGATCATCGGAAGCACTTTCGCCTTACTCTTGGTGTTGGGTCTCGTGAGTTGTCCTGGCAGGGGCCAGTGATGTCTCCTAGCAAGCGCAGTTTCCATCTGGGGTCGCTCGGCCTCTCCTTCTGCCAGAACGTCGAAACCTTCGGCATGTGGCTTCTCTGGCGGCGCGTGCGTGGCGAAAGTTTCCCTGCCGTCTGCTCTGATATTGAAGGCTGATGCCAAGGCGTTTAACACGTGGTCCTAACAATCCCATTGCACCCGTGCTGATGCACAGTTTGAGCGCGTTTGCCTTCGCACAATATGTTCGCATATTCGCCTTGCACTGCAAGGCCGCAGCGCATCGCGTCTGCTGCAATCGCACGGCCTTCGATGGGGAAGCGGAGGAGGGCCGGGGGACGACTGGGTGGTGGCGTATCGGGAACAACCTTTTGGAATAATTCCATCGCTGCATACCTCGAGGAAGTGCGGGCTGAGCTCGCAACCGTTCCAGGCATCCCGTCGGGGCCCCTTCTCGTCGACCTTCAGACAACGGCTGTGAGGTTGTACGAGCGCCACAAGTCCCCCAGCTGCTGTCGACGAGCTGCCCTTACTCGTCTCTAGCACTTCTACCGTAGTGGTCCGAGCAGATATTGGATCGGCAGCTCATGAGAATGGGCTTCAGTGGTCGAGACCTCCCGCGGTTCATACTCACCTCCACCTTCGAGACCATTTCGAACTGTGCTGTTTATCCGAACCTGCAGGGTGGGCCCTTTCCCAAATCCGTGTTTCGGTGCGGATCGTAAGCGCGCCTCGTCTCCGTCGTCGTCGTCGTCGTCGTTGTCGGCGTCGTCGTGGTCGTGGTGCGTGTTGCTCTGCTTGGGATTCTGTTTTCCTTATGCAGTGACCGCCCACTTGGCTTGCCAGGCATTGCACGCCGCCTGGCTGTCCGTCCGTCCGTCTGTCTGTCTGTCTTCCTGGCTCTCGGAGCCGCGGCGCTTTGAGCTTCTTAGCTCGGGGGCGCGTCGGTCACCGCCGCCCTCTCCCTTGTCGGCGGCCCTGACGGGGTTGGGGGAGAGAGTGCCGAAACGTGCCCAGAGTCCAGCAAGGCATGAGGGTGCAAACCCGACTTGTCTGGCCGATGCTCCGGGGGGGCCTGTGCTCAGGGGGGGGCTGCAGCACCGCTCAACGATGTGCTGTTTATCCGAACCTGCAGGGTGGGCCCTTTCCCAAATCCGTGCTTCGGTGCGGATCGTAAGCGCGCCTCGTCTCGTCGTCGTCGTCGTCGGCGTCGTCGTGGTCGTGGTGCGTGTTGCTCTGCTCGGGATTCTGTTTCCCTTATGCAGTGACCACCCACTTGGCTTGCCAGGCATTGCGCGCCGCATGGCTGTCCGCCCGTCCGTCTGTCTGTCTGTCTTCCCGGCTCTCTGAGCCGCGGCGTTTTGAGCTTCTTAGCTCGGGGACGCGTCGGCCACCACCGCCCTCTCCCTTGTCGGTGGCCCTGACGAGGTTGGGGGAGAGGGTGCCGAAACGTGCCCAGAGCCCAGCAAGGCATGAGGGTGCAAACCCGACTTGTCTGGCTGATGCTCTGGGGGGGCCTGTGCTCAGGGGAGGCTGCAGCACCGCTCAACGATGTGCTGTTTATCCGAACCTGCAGGGTGGGCCCTTTCCCAAATCCGTGCTTCGGTGCGGATCGTAAGCTCGCCTCGTCTCCGTCGTCGTCGTCGTCGTCGTCGGCGTCGTCGTGGTCGTGGTGCGTGTTGCTCTGCTCGGGATTCTGTTTCCCTTATGCAGTGACCACCCACTTGGCTTGCCAGGCATTGCGCGCCGCCTAGCTGTCCGTCCGTCCGTCTGTCTGTATGTCTGTCTTCCCGGCTATCTGAGCCGCGGCGCTTTGAGCTTCTTAGCTCGGGGACGCGTCGGCCACCGCCGCCCTCTCCCTTGTCGGTGGCCCTGACGAGGTTGGGGGAGAGAGTGCCGAAACGTGCCCAGAGTCCAGCAAGGCATGAGGGTGCAAACCCGACTTGTCTGGCTGATGCTCTGGGGGGGCCTGTGCTCACGGGAGGCTGCAGCACCGCTCAACGATGTGCTGTTTATCCGAACGTGCAGGGTGGGCCTTTTCCCAAATCCGTGCTTCGGTGCGGATCGTAAGCGCGCCTCGTCTCCGTCGTCGTCGTCGTCGTCGTCGGCGTCGTCGTGGTGCGTGTTGCTCCGTTCGGGATTTTGTTTCCCTTATGCAGTGACCACCACCACCACCACAACGGCTGTGAGGTTGTATGAGCGCCACAAGTCTCCCAGCTGCTGTCGTCGAGCTGCCCTTACTCGTCTCCAGCACTTCTACCATAGTGGTCCGAGCAGATATTGGATCGGCAGCTCATGAGAATGGGCTTCATTGATCGAGACCTCCCGCGGTTCATACTCACCTCCACCTTCGAGACCATTTCGAACTGTTGGAATGCGACTTCGAGAGGCAGATGAGGCGCCCAGAATTGTCTCTTCGGCTGCTCCGCGATGGGCGGCGATATTCTCCAACGCTATATTCGATGCCCCTTCTTTGTAACCTGAAGTGATGGCTCTCCTTTCCCATCTCCCCGAGGGCCACTGGAGAGGTTAACTTTTTGGATTTTTGGAAATCCGCCAGCATCTCTCGCACAACTGTTTTTAATGTTGGGATTGCCGTATAGGTAAGTATGAATGCTTTCAACCAGCCTCATCCTAGCGGTTTTCCCGTTTGCCCCCGCGCATCGCGTCTGATTCGGGCGAGAGCTCGTTCGATCGCTGCTGCCTCTGCCTTTGCGCGACAGCTTGAACAAGGTGCTGTCGTCGCACTCCTGCAAGGCGCCAGGTAGTAGCAGCAAGGAGGGGAAAATGCTAGGAACGGAGTGCGGGGTCCTCCATTCCCGTGCTCTTCGGCGCTGCGCTGGCAATCTCGGCGCTTCGTGCTCGCCCGTCTGACTTGGCCCCCTCTCGCTGGGTGGGCGGCCCTGATTCATGCCGCTAGGCTCGTGAGGGTTTTCTGTGCGAGTGCCCCCTCCGGCAATGCTCGGGGGTTGCGGGTTACGCTTCGCATGGTGGAGTCCCTTTTCCCTCAGTGGGAGGCAATTTTCATACTCCCCGTCTGGCGCTCATGAAGAAATAACCAAACAAAACATGTTGTTTCAACGCGCGGTTCCAGAGTCCCGACCGCTTCCCCGGAGGTATTTTCTCGTCCCGGGTCCATTTTTTTCGTCTTCACAGGCCGAAATCGATGACAAATGTCCGAATTGAAAACGTCAGATTTTCGGATATATCTGGGGGCGAGACATCCGCTACACCTCAGAGCGCCCGTATTCCGGAGTGGCCTTTGGTCTCGGCCCGGACGGATCCCCCCCTGTGCCCCTTGTAGGTCACCAGAAGGTCCCCCCCGGTGCCCCCAGATCCCCCGCTCCCCAAACGTCACTCCTGCCCAGGGCCGGGAGCGCCTGGGAGCGCCTGGGAGCGCGAAGGAGCGCCTGGAAACGCCTGGAAACGCCTGGAAGCGCCTTGGAGCGCCTGGGACCGCGCCTGGAGCACCTGGGAGCGCCTGGGAGCGCCTGGGATC
The DNA here is from genome assembly GCA_963575745.1 of Prorocentrum cordatum. Lineage (NCBI taxonomy): Eukaryota > Dinophyceae > Prorocentrales > Prorocentraceae > Prorocentrum > Prorocentrum cordatum. The sequence goes on along the minus strand of CAUYUJ010016417.1, from coordinate 37,758 downwards.
GCCAGGGAGCTCCTGGGAGCGCTTGGGAGCGCGTCGCTCTTGCGTGCAGCCGAAGAGAGGCTTGCCGAGAGGGCCGTGGGCTTCAGGGCCGCCTTCTTGGCAGCCCCTCCGGCGCAGGAGGCGGCCGACCTCCGGCGGGTCCGGCTGCTGCAGGCGGCCGCCTCCCGCGCGGCAGCTGCCGCCGCCGCTTCGCTCGACCCGGCTTCCGATCGGTGGCCCCAATCGGAGGGCACCAACTGTCGGGGGAGCGTAAGACCCGGGTTTGCCGGGACTCGGGTTCGCCATCGTTTTTTGACGACCGCGCCTCGGATTTTGACGAGGAGGAGTTTCGTGGGATGTCTGCAGCGGGAGGCCTCGTCAAAATGCAGGCTCGGCCTCGTCATTTTTTCGACGACCTCGTCGGGGATTTCCGAGTCCCCCGTACCCAGGTCTTACGTCCCCCCGAAACTATACACCAACACCGATCCTGGCCCAGGATCACCCTGGGCCCATGATCGGTGCATATGCCTTCTTGCCCAAGGCAGGAGGGCGTATACACCGATCCTGGGCCCAGGGTGATCCTGGCCAGGATCGGTGTTGGTGTATAGTTGGTGCCTTCCTACCCAAGGGTCGAGGATCCCACGGATCTGTGACGAACCGACAGCACACACCCATACCCATAGGGGGGGGTCGGAAAGGGCTATGGGTGCGTGTTGTCGGACGGGGGTCCCCGCTCGAACGGGAGCGTTCCCTAGGGTCCGACAACCCGCACCTATACCCATAGCCAGTCCTCCTCCCAACGACCCCCTTATGGGTATGGGTGTGTGTTGTTTGTTCGTCAATCTGGGCGTTGTTCTTCCACACGGATCGTGTTCGCCCGGCGTCGGGCCTCAGGACCATCACGTACCTGTCCAGCTTGCAAGTTGCCGGAGGAAGACGGGGCCTAGGGCTCAGGCCGGACTTTTTCGCGCCGCTGCAATGTTTATCAGCGTCGGATTTCAGGGGTCGTGGGCGGAGATGGTCGAGGATCAGGGTTCTCGTCGGCTCCTGCAGGTTGTATCGCCTCGGGATGCTTCCCAGCTGCAGGCCCGAGTTACAGTGTGAACGCCCAGATGTCCGGCCATGTTTTTGTTTGCACCCCAGCGGTTCGGCCTCTGGAGCCAGATATCGCGTCCCGGGGCCATCAAATTCTGATACTCGAAGAGTGAGGAGGTTCGGGGATGGACAGAACCCCCAACAGTGACACGTCGATTAGTGAATTGTCCGTTTTCGGTTCTCGAGAGGGCGCCGTGGCCGTTATTTTCCAGGCTTGCGCCCGCCAGGTTTGGGCCTGAGGTCGTTTTCACTAAACCACGTTTTACTAAAGGAGGGTTTGTCCATCCCCGAGAGGTGCAAGCGTGGTTTAAGGCAATGTGGACCAGGGATGGGCCTTGTTTCTAGGAAGAACTCGGCGCGCTCCGTCGCCGCACGGGGCGGCCTTGGCGTCATTCTTCGGGCGGTAATTGCACTCCCGATCCGTGGATTTGGTGCCTACGCGCCAGATCCACGGATCCATCATCCATGTTAGCGTGCGCCAGAGACGCGGGAGGATTTTTCGGGTGGTAATTACCCTCCCGATCCGTGGATTTGGTGCCTACGCGCCAGATCCACGGATCCATCATCCATGTTAGCGTGCGCCAGAGACTCGGGTCGGGCGAAAGGGGGGGTTTGGGAAAGGGGGGGTTACGAAATCTGCTGCATGCAGCTGGTTTCGGCCCGACCGAGGGGCCCATTCCTCGATACATGGGCGCCTCCCGGCGCCGGGAGGCGCCGGGAAAATCAGCTACGTGAGCTGATTCTCAAACCCCCCCTTTGCTATCCCCCCCTTTCGCCCGACCCGAGAGACGCGGGAGGAACAGCTGCTCCTGGGGAGTGGGCCGAGACCTCTGGAGCAGCGGGATCTATAGAGCCAGATCGTCGGATGCCTGGGGTCGAGGGTCGTCGAGGGTCGGGCGTCCAGGGTCGGGGATGGCTCAGAACGTCCCAGGGTCGATTGTGGTCGAGGGTGGTCGAGGGTCGAGGGTGTTCTCAGCTCTTTCTCGGGCCTCGTTGGCCTCCCGGGGCCCCAGGGTAATTCCCCAGACCACTGGAGGCAGTGGGTTGTCGTCGTCGCCGTCGTGGTCGCCGCCGTGGTGGTGGTCCTCGTCGTCCCCAGGCAAGCTGCCTTGATCAGGGAAGCGGGGGAGCATGCAGTGGAACAGAGAGCTTGGAAACCCGGTCACATCGAAGTGTTGAATCATCTTGAGCAGAACCTGGAGGAAGGGTGGAGGACGAGGATGAGGCGGGAGGATGAAGAGGAGGAGGAAGAGGAGGAGAAGCAGGAGGAAGGATGAGGGAGGAGAAGGAGAGGGAAGAGGAGGAGGAGGAGGAGGAGGAGGAGGAGGAGGAGGAAGAGGACGGCGAGCACATGAACGAGTAGTTTGATGGCGCACGTTCTCATCCAACTCCTGGTGAACCCTGGGCGGGAGGATGAGGATGAGGAGGAAGAGGATGAGAAGGATGCTGAGGATGTGTGGGGAAGAGAAGAAGATGGGGCGGCGCGGATCAGGGTTGCCTCTCTCGAGGCCTCGGAAGGTCAACGGAAGCGAATGGGCGAGAAGGCTATGCTCAACGATTATCCTGAGGCGTTTGAAGGTTGTTGGCCTCTTGGGGGCATTCTTGGGAGGCCCCGAGCCTTCTTGGGCCAGTCTTGGTTCGGTCTTGGAGCTTGTTGGAGTACGTTGGGAGCCATCTTGAGCGATCTTGCGCTATCTTGAGCCATCTTGGAGGTCATCTTGGGCTCTCCGAGGCCCTCCTGGAGCCATCTTGGGCAATCTTGGACGCTATGACGCATCCCGGCCCCTCCTCTCCGGACCCAGGGGGATCGGATGGGGGGCTGGGTTAAGACACTCCTTGCCCTCAAGGCGCAAGCCGTCTCGCTCACGCCCAACCGCCCTCCCAACACATAAGTAGCACCCGAACATCCCTGTCAAAAGCCATGCAAAGTAGTTACGGGGCGCCCGCGCATGCTCCAGATTTGGAGGCAACGCGCATTACGCATCGTAACTTGTCATGGATAGTCGGTCTGCGCGCAGCAAGCAATATGAGGGCACTTCCGCGGTCCCTGTCAAAAACAGACTCAAAGTGGTTTGTGTAGTCTGTCCGTTGGGACTGCCGGTTGTGTGCGGCGGGGGTGGGGGCTTTGGGGTTTACCGTCTTGGTCTCTGCAGCCAGCCAGGCTCGAGACCTAGGTTGTGCCAGTGGGCCGTGTCCGGCCGAAACCACGCTCGCGCGTCGGAGGGGGGGCCGCACGGCGATGGGGCCCTGGGGGCTCGTGGTGGATGCGGCGAGGATCCGCATCGGCGGCGTGTGGACGAGCCGGGCCAGACGGTGGTGGCCGTTCGGTCAAGTGCTCAATGGTGTGGATCCCGCGCCGTCGGCGACCGATCCCGCAAGGCGGGCGCCAGAGTCTTCCGATTCCCCGGCGCGATTCCCAGCCAAGGGCGAGGGGCACCGGGGGCCTGGAGCGAAGCCGTCAGCCGCGAAGGCGAGCACAGGGCTTGGGAAGGGGCGTGCGCTCACCCCGCAGCCAGCCGCCGGAAAGGAGCGTCATCTTGGTATGGCGACGGCTATCACCACCACGACTGCGACTACAATTTCCACCACGGGACGTGCTGTGGAGGGGGAGGGGGGCTCCGCGGGAGTGAGCCCCAAGCCCACTACAGCGGTGGAGCTGCCCAGCTCAGGCAGCGAGGGTTGGCGCGCCTAGTTGCCGATCATGCCGACGTGGTGGTGTTGCGAGGAGGCGGACACGCCTGCGCACGGTGCGTCGCCCTCGGACGGGCCTGGTGAGCCCGCGACCGCGCGGCTTTGGGTGATCACGGCTTGGACCTTCGAGATCAGCGGGTTGGGGATTTGGTTAAGTATGCCGGAGCGCGTCGGCACGCTCAGGCAGAGCACGGGGTGGGTAGGAACTGCGGTGGACAGCCTCGGCGTGAACCTTTAGGGCTACTGGTGGGGCACTGCCGTACTGTGCGTGATGATGGCCACGTTTGCGTTCCTGCTGGGCGCCGCCGCTTACTGCATCAACGCGGCAATGGTGCCACTGGCCCTGAGCTATGCTGGGATCGCCCGGGCGCGGGGGCAGCTTGCAGCGGGCTGCCGCCGACGGCCCGCGGGGCCGGAGGCGACCCCCCCGTCGCCCCCGCGAGCTTTACAGCGGGCGCGGTTACGCGGGCCCGGAGTAGGCGGGGATATCGAGACCGCTTACTGCAACAATGGGGGTCCTCGGACGGGGCACAAACCGAGCCCCGAACCACCTGCTGCTGCGCAAGCGCGGGCAGGTGGCTCGAGTATCCTGCAATTTCAGTGCGGCAGTGGGCCCAGGGAGGCCTCGTCGAAGCCTCGCCTCGATCGGCGCGGCTTGACAGCGCATGTCGATCAGGTGCTGAGTTGCACCTGCCGTGCCTGGAGGGCTAACTTGGAAGCCGTCGGCCAGGTGCACCTCTATCGGGCGGCGGGGTGCATGGCAGCGCGCCCAATGCACGTTGACCAGCGCGCCGCCATCGACCGTGCGCAGATCGTTGATCTCGGCGAGCACGGAGCAGCGACGCCCCGTCGCGCCATGGCCGTGGGGCTGCGTAAAGTGGGCGCCCTGGTCTGGTGGCTGCTCTTAGGCTTCGATGCTCGAGTGGATGCGCTGCCCCCGCCCGGGGCCTCGCTGCGCCGGCGATGCCGCGGGGGGTCGGCCGTTGTCTCCAGACTCGGAGAGCGAGATCGAATCAGGGGAGTGACCGTGCCAAGCAGCGCGAGCGGGCGTGCAACTAGCCAGCGAAGCCCGACGTTACAGCCGGAGCAGTACTCGGACCGCGGGCCCATGGAACCCGCGGCTCTGCCGGTTCAGAACGCGGCCGCGCCCGACGTGCCCGTGCCGCGGGCCAGGGAGATATGGCGCAGATCTGCCCGTGCGCCCGTCGCGCGCAGAAGTGCCAGTCGACGTTCCTGGGGCGCAAGTGCAGTATGCCGACGTGCCGTCGGGTGGCCTGCGGGAATTTCCATGGCGCCCCCATGCGCGGTGGGCGCTCGGGCAACGGCAGCGGCGCCCCCCGGGCGGGTGGGGGCGGCGATCCGCCCTGGTCTATTCGGCGGTTTGCGGATGCGTTTACGCGGGCGGGGAATTAGCCCGGCCCTTGCGAAGGACTGGGCATCCCAGCCGTGGGGGCACCTGCCGCAACCCGCGGGTTTGGGGGCCACCGCCGCGGGATCCGCCCTCCAGCATGCGCCCCCGGCAGCAGTGGCGCCGCCAGCAGCCCCGCGAGGGGTGACCTTTTGGGGGGCATCGCTGGGCGCCGGGGCGGAGGCTTAGGGCTGCGACGGTCGCCTGCACGGGATGGGAACCCGTCCTTCAGGCAGGGCGGCCTCGCCGCCCACGCCCGCGCATCGACGGCCGAAGTTCGCCGAACCCGAAAGCGGAGATCGCCCCCGATCTGCGCGGAGGGGGGGCGCGGCTGACAGACTACTGGCGCAGCAGTGGCTCCAGGAGAACTTTCTGGTCAAGATTTGTCCGAGTTTCGGCGGTCGCGCCGAGGGGGGGGGGCCCGCCTCGGCACCTCCCGTTGGGCGCGTGCCAGAGCATCGAGACCCGCGGGCCCGCGGGCGGCGCGCTGGCGATCATCGGGGCAAGCCTGGAGGGCGCGCAGGTCGAGGTGCAGGCGTCGGACGTCGCACGGCGCCTGCTCCAGCCCTTTTGGCGAGGGTCGGTGCGACGCCGACTGGATCAACCGTTTGCTTTGCGAAATTCCGATGGGCATGAGCGAGCTGGGCGCGCGCGTCGCGGCGCGCCGCGTCCCTGGAGAGCTCGCGGACCAGATCCGCCTGCGTCAGTAGGGCGGCGCGGAGGTGAACGCCGCTGGGGGCCGCCGGCTGTGGCATTTCAGCCCTGCGCAGGGAAGCTTACTACGGCGGGATGCGAGGCGCCTATTGGGTCGCCGCCATCGCGGTGGTGCCATGATGCCCGTCCATGAGGGCGCGGAGGGAGACCTGCCCCCCTGCCCCCGCTTCCACCGCCGCTGGGGCCGCCCCTGGACAGCTAGGGGGGGCGGAGCGCCGGGCCCGGTCCAAATCTTGCATGCCGGCCCTGCGCGGCGGCGCCGACCACCTGGCGGCTTTGGGGGCGGTGGCCGAGGTCATGGAGGTGGCCCTCGGCCAGGCAGGGCGCGACCTCCGCGGGGAGGTGGCGCGCCGGGCCACCGCCGGAGCGTCGGGGGCCGACGTCCAGCAGGCCTTGGCGGAGCTCAGCCAGGCCCGGCGAGGCCAGGCTGCGAGGCGCGACGGTGATTAAGACGCAGCAGAGGCGCCGTCTCTACGCGCAAGTTCGCGGGGCCGATCGCCGGGTCGAAGGGAACTTGCGCCGCGGGGAGATCACGAGTTGACGCGGGATCTGTTCGGCGCGGGCTCGGACCAGCGCCAGCCGCGGGGTTTCCTAGCTGCCCGAGGCCAGGTCCGGGTGCGTCGGGGGCGGAGCCATGCGCCCGACGTGGGCCGAAACCACTTGCTGGCGAGAGGCGGGGCGTTTAGCCGAGGCCCTGGGTGCGTCCTGCGGGGGGGCGACCCTGGAGGCGAGCGCTTGGGAAGCCTGGATGGCGACGGCGCCTCCCAGGGCGTCGGCGCGTCGGAGGTCGTGGGAGCTATCGAGCAGAACGCCCACGGTGGTCGCATAAGCTCGCTTCGCTCGTGGGCGCAATCCGCAGGAGTGGCAGCGGGGGGCCGCGCGCGGCCGGCAGCCGCGCGCGCGCGGCGCGCGCCCCTCGCCTGGCAGGAGCGCGCGCGGCAGGTCCGCGCGCGCGCGTGTCCGCGCTGCGCAGGCGGTGATCGCGGGCGCGCGCGCGCGCGCCGCGGCGCCGCGCAGGCGCGCAACATCGGCAGGGCGGGCATGCCCGCTGCCGGGGCTGGGCTGGCAGCCAGGCGTGCGAGCGCGCGCCCCTTCGCGGCGCGCTCTTGCCCTCAGCGCAGGCGGCAAGCGACGCGCGCACATGGCTGGCGCGCGCCGCGCAGCGCTGCGCCCCGGCGACGGGGCCGCCGCCGCCTGTGGCATCCGCGGGGCCACGCCGCGTTGCGAACATCCGCGCGCCGCCCAGTGCGTTCGCAGCCACTGCGTCCTCGGACGACAGCGGCGACGACAGCAGCTCATCGGAGTCATCGTCGCCCGCCCCCGCGCCGCCCATGCGCAGCGGGGGGCGCGACAGCGCGGTGCGCATTGTAACGGGGATGAGAGCGAAAGTGTGGCTGTCTGGGGGAATGCAGTCGGGCGGGCCAGTCGCGGCGGCGCCCGTCGACGCGCAGTCGTGGCTTGAGCGCGAGCGCCTGCGCGCGCTGCTGGTCTCGCGCCCGCGCTCTCTGGGCGCGGCGACGGCGGCGGCGAAGTCGTGGCGCTATTTCGCCGAGTCTCGATTGCACCGCTCTGGCGACGTGCTCGCCCCAGATGTGGGCGACTTGCTAGTGTGGTCAGGCGCCTTCAAGTCTGCTGGCACTTTCAGCAATTACGTCAGCGCGCTTCGTGCAGCTTGCGAGGCGCGGTGGCGACGCGTTAGCGCGCGTGCCCGCGAGCGCCCGGTGCAAGGGTTTCCCGGATGAGCACGAACTGCTTTGCGGCGCGGGAAGTCGGGGAGGCCCGCGCGGCCATCTCGAAGCGCAACCCGCGAGGGCGCACCACGAATCGCTACTTATTGCACGGCGACCTCCTGTGTCTGCTGCCCCGCGTGGCGGGCCCGACTTTTCGCGCGCTGTTCTTACTTTGCTTCGCCTTCGACTTCACACTGCCGTCGGAGGGCCCGGGTGCCGCCGCGCGCCGCGCAGACTCCCCGCGGCGATTCGTCTTCAGCGGCGAAGAACTTCGCGCGAAGGCTACCCGGGCCATACTCGCCGTAAGCGAGCGCAGTGCCGCGCTGCACGTCAGCAGAAGGAAAATCGCGCCGCGCCCGTGCAGTGTGAAACGAAACTGCTGGTGCACGGGGTGCCAGGCGACATGCGCAGTGCACGCGCCCATGGTTGCCTCGGGCAGAGTGCCGACTGGCGCGAGGCCATTTGTCGCCTTGCGTCGCACAAATACAGTCGGGGCAGCGGGGGCGTTGCCCGTAATTCTACGACAGTTCAGGTCCGCGGCCAGGGCCGCGGGCATCCTTCAGCCAGAGGAGCTGACCGCGAAGTGTCTGCGGCGCTGTCTCGCGGAGACCGTCCCCAGAGCCGGAGGTCCTCTCGGCGACATCCTGAGAGCTGGAGGCTGGTCTTCCAGGGCATCCAAAGAGTACCTGGGCCTCCCAGAGCTCGAGTGCGCGGCCACGAGCGAGGCGGCGTCGCTCGCATCTGCGACAGCCGTCCTTTACATTCGGCCCTCAGCGGACCATATTTCCGCGCGTGCGCAGCTGCCGTCGCGCGAAGCCTGCGTTGGGTGTCCGGCGTCGTCGGCGTCAGCGTTCGAGTGCGCAGTGGGCGTCATGCCCGGGCGCTGCTCTCTCGCCGCGCGCCGCGGTGGTCTCTCTTACCGCGGAGGCGGCGCCGCGCCGCGGTGGGCCCTGCCCAGTTGCAGCGTTCGCGAGGGGGCGCGTCGCCTGGGCGCTTGTCACCGCCAGGATTGTGGTGGGCGCACAAGCTCGCCTCGTTCGCGGGCACAATCCAATGGAGCTGCAGCGGGGGGCCGCGCGCGGCCGGCAGGCGCACGCGCGCGGCGCGCGCCCCTCGCCTGGCAGGCGCGCGCGCGCGTGGCAGGTCCGCGCGCGCGTGCCCTCGCTGCGCAGGCGGCAATCGCAGGTGCGCGCGCGGCCCGACGAGGCGCGCGTCAGGGCGGGCAGGCCAGCCGCAAATATTTGGTTTTCCCGCCCACCCACAACTGGCGCGCTGCGCCGCATGTGTTGGGTGCGACGGTGGGGTTGCTTCCAGGGGCGTCATGCCCGCGCGCTGCCCCCTCGCCGCGCGCCGCGGTGGTCTTCTACCGCGGAGGCGGCGCCGCGCCGCGGTGGGCCATGCCCAGTTGCGGCGCTCTCGCGAGGGGGCGCGTCGCACCCGTCGACGGGGCGCGACGCGCTTGGGCGCCTGTCGCCGTCAGGATTGCGCGGAGGGAGCGGGCGCCCCGCGCAGCCGAAGGCTAGCGATAGCCGCGTGGTACCCGGGCTGGGATCGGTCGGGGCGACGAGCTGAACGTCTACCTGGCGAGGGGGTGTAACATTATGGGAATGGAGGCCTGCGTGGCCATCGCTGGTCGAGACCTGATGGACTCGCTGAGGCGGATGTGCGACAATTCCAAGAGCGCGCTGAGGGCCGTCCGCCGGGCCGCGAGCACGTGGAACTCAAGGTCGCTGTGCCCGGGGCGGGCGCCAGGCGGACCAATGAGGCCCAGGTCTGGGCGCCTGGGCCGTGCGCTGCCTCAAGACCCTTCAGGGCGCCTGCCAACGCTGGACCGTGGCTTAGCTGAAGAGGCAACTGGAACATTTGCGGGGTGGCCAAGGGGCGCCCCCACAGCAGAAATCGCCGTGGGGCCTGCAAGACGTCGATTTCGCTGGCATCGAGAGGCTCGAGTGCACTGGGGACGGCTTTAAATGCAGACGGTTATCGCCAGCCCCGCAACGGACTCAGAATGGGTGACCCAGCCGTAAGGCGAGGGCACCATGGGCAGCCCCGCAGAGGAGGAAATCCCCAATAACCGGCGAGGACTCGGATACGGAGTTGGGCGACGGCCTCGACAGGTGCAGCCCAGTTGAACTTGCAACGGTCTATGCACCGCTCACCCGGAGTTTGACGCGAAGGCGATGGGCACCATGGTGGGGTTGGGGGACGCCTGGCGCGGCGCGCGGGCTTGTTGGAGGAGGCAGCTGCGCTTCCCCAGAAGGCGCGGCGCGACCGCCCTGGCAACCGGCGACCCCCTTCTGGGGCGCATTTAGCGAGCGGGTGCAGGCATGACTAGGGCGTGGGCACTTCGAGTACGCGCGCGAGCTGACCGAGGTCGGGCATCCTCGAGGCGGGGATAGCAACGGGCGCGGGAGAGGGCCCAGCCGTCCCCGAGTGCGCGGGCCCACATCCAAGAGGCTTATGAGAAACTTTGGAAGGACGTGGCCTACGGCATCGCGCTAGTCACGTCGCGGCAGTCGGAAGGTTTCCTGACGGAGTTAATGGTGGCGCCGCTCGGCAGGGGACCCACGCAGCTACCCGACCACACCCTATGCGCGGAAGGGCGTATGATCCACGCGATGCTGTCCGCCAGCGCGGCCACCGGCAAGCGGGGCCATCCCCTGCCGCCCATCCTCGACGTCGGCAGGTGGCCAGGCATGCCATCTTGCATAGAGCGCGGGGCCCGTGGATACCCTTGTTATGCTCGATGTGGGACCTCTCTAGGGCCTTCAAGTGGATTGAAATTCGGCCAGCTGACGCGAGCGATTTCGGCGCCCCTCTCCCGGGCGCTCCCGCGGGGATCGATGGGGGACGTGCGAATCATCTACCTGGCCATTGTTCGGGTGGGCGGGCGCCCCAGGAAAGTATATGACGCTGGCCTTGGCAGCCAGGGTGTACCGCGACAGCCGCAGACCGGCGCGTCCAGAATGGCATGATGTTATTCACTTCAGGTCGGAGTGGATCATGGACGACCCAGTGATTGTGGAACCCGGCCTGGGGCTGCGAGGCCCCGCTGTCCGAAGGACGCTTTCGCCGTGGCGCGGGGTGATATTTCCCCTTCTCCGCGCTGCGCTGCAGCTTTGTAGGCAGTGAAAATATATGTGTCCGAGCCGTTCCGCATCCTTATCGTTCCCTCCTTGCCCCTCCTCCTTCCCCCGTGGCCCCCGTGCTCTTCCCGCCCCTCCCACCTCAGTTCCCCCTGAGGGATGGCATGGGAGGGTAGGGCGTCGGATATGACGCGAGCGCATGTGACTTGCCCTGCTCTCCGTCTCGTCGTTCGGTTCGAGAATGGCTTGTTTTGCAGCGCGCTTGTTCAAACGTAAGTGGTTGGGAAACAGCTTGGAGGCAGTGCGCGGGCTGCTTGAGAGGCCGCTACGACGCAACTTCGAGGCCTCCTGGGGGGGCGTCTTGGAGGTGATTGTGGAGCCTCTTGGGGGCCTTCTGGGCTTCTTGGGGAGCATGCAGGAGGCGTCCTGGAGGCCTCCTGGGGGTGTGCGGGAGGTAGTGCTTAATCCTTCGGGGGCGCTTTGGGGCACCGTTTGGGGGCCTTTCGAGGGCCGCTTGGAGCCCCTCGGGTTTCCTTGAGTCAGCGCTGGCTGATCTTTGTTCTTGCCCAGATTTCTCGCGACGGCGCGCGCGAAGGCGTTCGAACGATTTCGACGTGCGCGCGCAGCCCGTTTGGTTGCATTTTCTGAACATGGTGACAAGTTATGGTTTTCGCAAGAATTTACAAGGGCGCGCACATTTTTCTTGAAAACCCATGTTGCGGGACCCTTTGTCTAACATGTTTTTAGACGCTCGATTATGCAATCTGCGCGAAGCCGACGGTTTTTGAATGATGTTGGCACGCGCGCGCGACAACGCGCACGCGTGCACTTCTCACAGTTCTTCTGCGCGCGTAGTTCTGTTGCAGAGGGTGGTGGTTGTAGTGGTGGCGGTGATGGTGGTGGTCGGGGGGGGGGGGGGGGGGGCTGTCGGCTGGGATGGTATGAGCTCATAATTAGGATGGGTGGTCGGGCAGAATCACATGTAAGCCGCAATGCGCGAAGCGGGGGGTGACGGGGGTAGACTTTATTTTCTTTTGAGAGAGGAGAATCTACGTTGCGCAACTCACGTGGTGCAGTCTGTATTGTGCAGCCTGTGTGGTGCAATGCGTGTTTCGTATTCTATGTTGTGCAACATGTATTGTGCGACCTCTGTGGTCGGGTGCATGTTGCGCAACGTATGTGTGGTGCAAGCTACGGTGTGCAATCCATGTTGGGGAATCTACGTTGTGCAATATGTGTGATGCTGTCTACGTGCTGCAATATATGTCCGCAGTAAGTTGCCCACGTTGAGGTTCGCGCAATCATCTCGCCCACCCAAGCGCAAGATGGTTTGCAAAGCCTATGCGGCGGCGATTGCGATGAGTGCTTGGAGTTGGCTGGTGCCGCGGCGGCGCTGACCGCTCGGTGAATTGGGCGGGCGCGGTATCATGGCAACGTCGACAACATTAGACGCGCTGATGATAGTACTGATGCTTGTGACGGTGATGACAACGACGACGGCACGGCCAGTGACGGCGCCAATGCTGATGGCGCCCGCGACGATGACGGCGCCCTCGCGTCGGTGATGAAGGTTTTGAAAGGCGTTCGACATGCGCGCGCGGCGGACGCGCGAAAGTGGCCCGCATGGTTTGTTTTGAAACGGGTCGAGCTTCCCCCAGCGCGCGCGACAAGGCGTCCGAATGATTCCGACATGCGGAGCGAGAGGCCCGTTTGGCCGAATATGATGAATATGTTGATCGACGCCAGGTTTTCTGAAGAATTCGCATGCGCATGAGCGCGGGCGCTCGTTTTTGTTTTTGACATTCATGTTGTGAAACCCTGTGTTTTTTTTTCATGCGCTTTCGGGACATTCGATTTTGAAATCCCTACAACACCGACGGTTTTGGAAGGATTCAGGCACGCGCGCGCGACGACGCGCGCGTGTGCACTTCGTCCAACCTGTTGCACAGGATTCTTGCGACAGCACGCGCGCAAAGTCGTTCTTGCGATTCCAACATGCGCGCGCGAGAGGCCCGTTCGGTAGCATGTTATGCTTTGTATTTGTATTTTATTTTTCAATTAAACAACGAAATTCGCAAAAACGCGGGCGCAGTTTTGTGTTTGTTTTGCACATCCTTGTTAGCAAACATTTTTTCACATGTTTTCGTGACATTCGATTCTGAAACCCTTACAACACCGAAGGTTTTGTAGGATTCCCGGCATGCGCTCGCGACGGCGCGCGCGCCCGCGCATGAAATTCGTTTTTTCTGTTGTAAGGGATTTTCCCAAACCGATGAGTTTTAACAAGCGAATGTGCGTGCATAGTTTTTGTGTATATATACACATATACACATATACGTATATGTATACAACAAACAAGAATTCTATGTGTTGGCGCCGAGGTGGCGACGAGGCGGCGACGGCGACAACACAGCCGTCAGACCGATCGTCGGGCCCACACGGCGGGCGGCGACGACTTGGCGACGGGAGGCGACGGCGGAAGCATAACAGCCAAACCGACCGTCAGGTCCAGACGACGGGCGGCAGTGAGGCGGCAACGTGGCGGCGACGGGGGCACCATAGCTGCCAGATTGAGTGTCAAACCCAGACGACGGGTTGCGACGAGGCGGGCACGGGGCGGCGACGGCGGCAACATAGCCGCCAGACCGACTGTTAGGGCCCCAGAACGTAGGAACTCCAGAGTGTAAACATTTTTTGGGGATTAATTGCTACGCTTCTCTTACAATTGAATTTTCCTTTGTGTACGCTGCAGTGGTTGTAGGAAACCTACCCGTCCCCAAATGACATGTATGAAATTTTTGTAACAGGACAAGCCGAGACAATTCTCATATAACGAGCGGGCAGGTCCCATACTAAAGCCTTAGAACTCACACACTAGAAACATGCATTATGCCAGAGGCAGGTTGCACCGATTTGACGCCAGCTTGTAAACACCTCCGAGTTTCCAGACGACATGTGGCAGCTCTTTGGTGCAAGCTGCGCACATAGCATCTGAACAGTTATCTTGCCCCATCAGTTAATTCCATTTTCATGTGGGAGCGAGGCGCCTCTCATTTGTAATGGTATAAGTTGCAGGTGCATGTCTACAGTTGAATTGAGAGGATTGTGTTGCTCGCCTCTGTGACCTTCGCAGTTCTCACATGTTCGTATCAATGTTCATATGGGAACTGAGTACAGTGACGCATTATACCGCTTTCCTTTGAAAACTGTGGATTTTTCTGACGACTGCCAACGGTCTCCAGTAAGATTTGTGACCGCTGCTCAGTTTCAACGCTACACAACTCGTAGATGTAATAATGGGATGCTGGTTCCAACTCCAACTCTGGAACTCATGTTGCCTGCCAGAACAGTTGCTTATACGTAAGAGCTGTTGTACTTGATTGCTGGATCGTCTTGAAACGCTCTACACTCATAATCCCTGCGTGCGGCTTAAGATGGTCAGTTGTAATTTGCATTTTTTCGGCAGGTTAAGACTAGTCACCGACGGAAGGAATCGGTTCCAGAGGGTTGCGGTTGGTCCGTCATGCGGGTAAGCCCTTCCCCGACTGGGGAAGAGGGGTGTGGGAAGGGGAAGCGCTCTAAACCACCTGCGCCCAGGGGCCTGGTGGGATTTTATGGCGACTCCAGCCGTGGCCACCAGGGCGCCCTAGGAAGCTCAGAGAGGCGGACCAGCTCCGAGTCGTCGTCGTCGCCATCGTCGCTGCCGCTGCCGTCGTTACCGTCGTCGCCGCCGAGGCGCCGCCGTCAAGCGCGGCGGGCGCCAGAGACGCGCACGCGCCCGCGGCGGCAAGCGGCGTCGGCGGCGGCGGGCCGCCGAAATTGCAGCCGGGCGACCACTGCTTCTACAGGCGAGGTCGACGACGACGACGATCGCGGCGACGGCAACGGTAGCTGCCTGGAAAGTCAAGGCGCTGCATTGAGGACCGCTTTGGGCTCAGGGCAGGCTCTGGTTGTCGGACCGTTCCTCAGAGCTGGGTCTGGGACGCTATTCGTGGCCGAGGCTCGCCGTGGCCGTAGCGGTCCTGGTGATAGCACGATGACTGTATAGGTGAGGGCGACGGCTGGGATGCCCTCGGATGCTTGCTCCGTTCTTCCTGCGCCCCACCTCGTCCTCCTCTCCCTCCCCCGTCCCGTTCTGGTCGTTGTCGCCGCCCGCCCGCCGTCGTCGCCGTCCTTTTCCGCCTCATACTACTCTTCCTCCTGCTCCTCCCTCCCCTTCTTCTTTCCTGTCCTCCTCCTCCTCCTCCTCCCCCTCCTCCTCCTCCTCCTCCTCCCCCTCCTCCTCCTCCTCCTTCTCCTCCTCCTCCTTCTCCTCCTCATCCTCATCCTCGTCCTCCTCTTCTCCTGTCCCTCGCCAAAGTCTGCCTGCACAGGAGTTCCACCCACGGCTGGCTGGCCGCGCAAGTCCAGCACTTCTCGGCAGAGGATGGCGATGATATGAGGAGGAGGAGGAGGAGGAGGACGAGGAGGAGGGGGGAGGAGGGGGGAGGAGGAGGAGGGGGAGGAGGAGGAGGAGGAGGACGGAGGAGGAGGAGGAGGAGAGGGAGGAGGAGGAGGAGGAGGATCAGGAGAAACATCAAGACTATGACGATGCTGATGGTGATGATTCTGATGATGGTGATGATGATGATGATGATGATGATGATGATGATGATGATGACGATGCCGATGCTGATGCTGATGATGACGACGATGATTATGCTGCTGATGCTGATGCTGCTGATGATGATGGCAATGATGACACTGATGATGATCATCATGGTTGTGGTGATGATGATGATGATGATGATGATGATGATGATGATGATGATGATGATGATGATCATGATGATGATCATGATCATGATGATGATGATGATGATGATGATGATGATGATGATGATGATGATGATGGGGAGGATGATGAGGATGAGGATTTGGAGGATGATGATGATGCTGATGATGAGGATGAGGATGATGATGATGATGCTTCTGATGCTTCTGATGATGATGATGATGATGATGATGATGATGATGATGAAATGATGATGATGATGATGATGATGATGATGATGATGATGATGATGATGATGATGATGATGATGATGATGATGATGATGATGATGATGATGATGATGATGATGATGATATGATGATGTTGATGATGATGAAGTCATTACGAAGGCTCGCCTCGCCTGTTTGTGCTGCCGTACCCATCCCCTTCAACAAAGGGTTGGCAGGGGTAAAGACGGAGGCGGGAGTGCCCGCAGCGGACAGCTTGCTCAAGGCAAAAGTGCGGGTGCGCGATCTCGCTCCCTCTCGGCCGGCGGGCGCATCTTCACGCATACGCACTACCTTCAGCAAGTCTGCTTACCGGACATTGCAGCCATGTTGTCGTCGGTTGGCAGGGTCCAAGCAGCCTCTCTTGAGCACGACGAGTGCGAATAGCACGTACAAGAACATTCAGAACCGATGAACCGAGATAAACCTGTGTACAATCCGACGATAGATAGGCAGCACACTGGCTATCCGCCGGAAGCTCTTCCACGAGACCCGGAGGCAGTGGTCCCGGAACTGAAGACGGTGTGTTCGGGACTCCCGAACACACGCATGGCTCAAAGAGGCGAGCAAGATCGTTTTCCTCCCCCTCTGGCAGTGTCAGGGGCCTCGCCTTACGTTCTTCACATAAGGTCGGTATACATACCCAGCTTCAGCTTCTGACAGCTATCATGAACCCGCACGGCCGGACACGCCCGAGCCGGAAGACGGCCCCATCCCGAACGAGAAGGCGCGGTCGGTGTCGAGTCGGGACAGCGATCTTCGCCCAGATGGCAGCCTGCGTCGTGCAATCCCCACGGGTTCCATGGCCAGTGCTGGAGACGGTGTACCTCCCATCGAGAATTCGTCGGAGGACGGCCACCTGCGATCGTCAATTCCTCGTTCGTCGCCCGCGGACGCCCGGCTCCGCGACTCGGGGGGTCGTCGCCTGACCAGTGGTCTTGGTGAATCGCCTAAATCCGATGGAGAACTTTCGGCCTTGGAGCCCATTTTTGGCGACCACGCGCGCCCCTCGCAAGCGTCGCCTGCTGCCGATCATTCCTTCGCGCGCCCGCAGCTAACCGAGGGGCGGAGTCAGTCTCCCGGCGAGATCTTCATTGATCGAGAGAACGAAGACGGACGATGCTCAGGACGATGCGGATGACTCAGGGCTGGGCGGCCCCCCTGAGGGCAGCGCCCGTGGCCCAGGATCTCCGCCCCCCAACGCGCAAGTGTCAGGGCGAGTGGGGAGGTCAGAGACGAGCCCGCCCAGGTCTTGAGAGACGCCTCCAGACACGAGGTCTGTCCGGCACGTCCTCTGCCTCTGCCCGAGCTGCTGGCTCAAGCACTTCGAGCTAATTACCGCGTCGCCGAGGAATGTTTCAACGAAGGGTTTAACCGCGCAGATCCCCCTGAATGCGGGTGGCCGGGTGGCCGCGGTCAATGCAAGTAGGCCGTTTGCGGGGCATGATTTGAGAGCTGCTCGCTCTGCGACTAGCTGTTCTGGCTCCGCAGTCGTTTGCCGCCGCGCGCGCGCAGCTGCCCTGCTCTCCGCCGTTTCGAGTGGGGGGAGGCGCAGGGAAGGGAACGGGTTGCCGGGGTGGCATAAAGGGGTAAGGAAACAGCATGGATGTCCGAACAAATCCTGGCGGCGGAACTCCAGCGGAGAGCCGCCGCAAGGCTCCGGGCCGAACAGGGTCGGCACGCGGTGATCCAGGCGGTGGGGCAGGTCGAACATCGACAGCAGCTTATTGCGTCCGAGCGCGCTTGTCCTGCACGCGTGGAGCTAAAACGGATGGCCGATCGATTCGAGGCAACGGTGACGGCCGAGAAACTGGCCCAGGCCATGGGAAAGACCGTCGCCGAGAAAGCTGCGACTGCTGTCCGGGGGGAAAGGCTCAGTCTGTTGGCTGCCGCCTCTGCGTTAACTGGCGAGCTGAGGGCCGCCGAGTCACGCAGCGCGGTCCTGGAGCGAGAGGCCAATGCTGATATTCAGGAGGCCATGGCTGACGAGCGCGCGGCTATGGAGGTTGCCATGCGCGCCGCTGATGAGACTGCTGCTTTTGTCCAGCGAGCCAGAGGCGAGGCCAGTGACCCTCGATAGCGGGGGCAAGCCGTCGCTTTGGAGTCGAGTGCGACTTGCGCGCGCGCGCCCAGGCGGAGGCCCGCGATGCCTTGCGTGAAAACTCAGATGAGAGAGAGAGAGAGAGAGAGAGAGAGAGAGAGAGAGAGAGAGAGAGAGAGAGAGAGAGAGAGAGAGAGAGAGAAAGGAAAAACAAAGAGAGAAAGAGAAAGAGAAAGAGAAAGAGAAAGAGAAAGAAAGAGAGAGAGAGAGAGAGAGAGAGAGAGAGAGAGAGAGAGAGAGAGAGCAAGAGGCAAACGCCAGGCATGGCGCCGCCTCGCGCGGCGCGGAAGCGAGCGCGCCCTAGGCGCTCGAGCGCCGGGAGTCTCGACGGGCCAAGGAGTGCCGCGAAGTGGCCAAAAAGTGTACCGAAGCGGTCTGCGGGGACATGCAGCACGGCGCGAGACTGTCGCCCGAGGCCACCGCAGCTGGCGCCTCGGCAGCCTGGGGGGCGGCGCCCAGACCGGCGCGGTTCGGGCGCACTGCGATGCTTCATCTGCAACAGATCAGCGGTGCACGACTGCGGGCAGTGCCCAAACGCATCATGCAACGAACACTTCTATCGCGAGGAGAACGAATTCGCGAGCTGCTCTGCAGTGCCAGCCAGAAAGGATCGGGGCGCCGAGAGGAGAAACAGAGGGAAGAAGAAGAGCAAGAGCGTAGAACGAGGATGGCGCTGGGAGGGCGAATTGCCGCCCAAACTCTCCCAGGTGCCGGGCCATTCGGTCGTCGACCGATGCCCGGGGCGCCCCGCGGCGGCGCCGCGCGCGTCTTTGAGCGCGGCGCGGGGCAGCAAGCAGAGAGCGAGGTTGCCCGACGCCCGAGGGCACTCCCGGACAGCGCCATGGCCGAGCATCAGAAGATGACCCCAACGCTTCGCGAAGCCACTCTGAACGTGGAACTCCGCGCCGAAGCCGATGTCGGGAAGCGGGGGTTGCGCGCTGAGGAACGCGCCAGGACTGAAGCTCTCGCTGACAAGCGAGGGGCGGAGAAGGGGGGAAAAGCCGGGGAAGGTGAAAACCGCCGAGTCAGGAAGGAGAGGAAATCTGATGGCGCGCAGGCAGTGCCTGCGACGAGTTCTCCTGGGCATCCCCCTCCAGACCCTGCGCAAGCCCGGCGGCGGCGCCGCCGGCTGTGGACGCGCGCGTGCGCGGGGGGGGGGGGGTCGGGAGGCTCAAGGCCCAAATGCGCCGCGCCTGCCAAACAGAACAGGGGCCCTGGCCCTCCTGGCGACGATGGTGGCGACTCCGATGATGACTCTGACTATGAGCCTGATGGAATGGATCCGATGATGGCGATGAAGATGTTGACGAGTCCTCTGATGATGAGAAGAGCAACGATGTGGCGCGGCCGGTATGATCTGCCTTCAGACGACCCGCCCCCTGGCGGTGGTGGCCATGCGTATCTTCCGAACAGCGTTCTGGGGGCGGCCGATCTCTGGGCTGATGCGGGGAAAATGGAGAATGTGAACTTGGGCCTGATGTCCGATGCCAGTTGCTACAAGAAGCGGAGTAGGAACATGATTGGGCTCGTTTCCCCCAGCTCAGCGCTGTGGGCAAGGGCAACTCCGCGAACCCGAGCTGTCTACGACCTGAGATGCGTTCCGGCCGGCCAAGAAGCTAAGCGACCCTCGTGCAATTGGCCGACTCGATCTCATGATGGCATCGGATCCGATGACAAAGGTCAGCACTATTGCCGAGGGCGCGAAGGCGCCCCTTTCCATGAGGCACTGGGCCAGAGAAATTGACCGACTCGATTCGCTGTCTTGGAAGACAGCTAGGATGCTGACAGGTAGCGCCTTTCTGCGCGCCATTGCCGCCCACCTCGCCACTCGACGAGGCCGCGGCCAGGTGTGCGCGCGCCAAGACCCGATGGAAACCATGATCCGCGGTTCGGGCAATCAGGCGTATATTGACCTGTTCCATTTCTATGACGAGGGGGTGAAGATTGCGAATGACGTAGAACAGCCTCACAAATCGTTCGGACCGTCCAGGCAGGGGCATTTCTATCGCCAAATATAGAAGTGCCTGAGCATGGCGAGACCCTTGCAATGTGCGACCACATCAGCGATAAGCACGGAATGGGCATGGAGGCGCGTGAATGGCTGCTCGCGCGCGTCAGCCGGCACGCGCAGACGGATCGGGTCGAATGCGACCGCGAGGTTCAGCGCGAACGGCCGAGCGCCCGCGGTTTCCCAGTGGGAGGCGCGGGGGGGCGGGGGCGGCGGCGGGGGCGATGAGAAGCGCTCGCTCCGCATGAGAGAGTGAGAGACTTGATTGAGAGACGTCGACTGCAGGCGCTATTTGAAGGGGGCGCGTTCCCTCGCGAGAGCCAGGTGTCCTTGCAGACGTCCGAGAAGGGGCTTCTCCGGCCGCCCCGGCGCGGGCCGGCGCCGCCCGGGGCGGCGAGGGCGGCGGCGGCGGCGCGGGCGACGAGAAGCAGGAGCAACTCACAAAGAAGGATGGCGGAAAAGGGGGGGGGGGCGAGGCGGGGGTCAGGGGCGCGGCAAATGAGAGGGCCACCAGCGGTCTCAGAGTAAGGTCTCCAATGCGACTTCGTCGAAGAACAGATTGCGTCATGGCGCTCGTCCGCGCCTCCAGGATCAGCGCTCCTGGCATCGCCGCAAAGCGACGACTGAAGAGCGGCTTGCGCGCGACGAGTGGGAGACATGGAGGGGGAAGAAGAAGATGGAAATCCCGCGGAAATGGAATTCAGCAAATTTCCGCCGCCGCCCAATATATGCAAAATGAGTGCAGCGACGGGCGGAAAGGGCGGAGGGGGGCCTGAATAATCCATGGGAAAGGGGATAGACATGGAACCGCGTCAATGCTGGGCGTGCCCGGCAGACAGAACTTGCTTTTCCGGCAAGGATTGCCGGGGCGGGACTCGCTTTCCTGGACATCCGTGACGAGGGGGCCCCCGTGCAGCGGCCGCGCCGCTGGCGCCGCCGGCTCGGGGGGGAGGGGTCGCCGGCTGTGCCGGTCGAATCCCGCCAGGGGGCGCGTTGGTGGACGCTTCCTCGGCTCTCTTCTGTGCCGGATCAGGATTCCGCGCGTTGCCGCCCGATGATGGATCTGGCCTCGGCGGCCCCGAGGTCAGCGACCTTGGATGTCATTCGATAGAGACTGGTCGGGCGGCCCTAGCGTCGGGAAGAGGAGGGGCGATATCAGAGCCATTTGCCCGGCTGCTGCGATGCCTCCAGGCTGGAGAGACTACCTTGCTTCCACGGACCGCCCTGGGAGCGCCGCGGGGCGGCGAACCGGGGCGAAGCGCCCTCCGCGGCAATGCGGGGGGCGTTGTCAGGAAAGGCGTGGCGCGGCGAGTCCGCGCGCGCATCCGCCCTTCCACTCCCGCCCCGAGCGCGCGGCCGCGGCGCGCCCCTCGGAAGGGGGGCCCGCGGGCTATTGGGCCGCCGCCGGGGGGCGCCTTCACGCTGGAACCTAGGTGGGCCAGGGATATGGGGCAGAAGGGCAAAGTCAATCAGAGGCTGGCTTATGACGGGGCAGCCAAAGTAGAATGCGAAGTTTGGCGCGTGCGTGCCCGCCGGGAACAGTGCTCAGAGAGTGACATCACCGACGCCAGCTATGATTCTGACGGGGGCCGCGTCGCTGCGTCCGCGAGACACGTTTCGAATAATGAGGGCGCGAAGAAGACTGGCCCGGCGCGGCTCGGGTCGACGCGGTTCTTGGTTGACTTTGGCCGTGGGTCGAACTTCAGACCTGCGCGATTTCTCCGCGAGGCGGGGGTGATCAACGGGATCGCTCCCCCGAGTGCGCCCATTGCCTTCGACGCGGCTGGCGGTCGGTCGCGAGCCCTTGGCGGGGCGAGGGCCGCTAGTGAGAAGCTGCGCGCAAGGAATATCGAGGCTATTGTCGCGCCGGAGACTCCGTGCGCGATGTCGGTGGGTGAGCTCTGCGTAGGCCGCGGCTTCTACGGGTCTGGCTGGGGGGGCGGCCGGCCAGCGGGGGCGGCTTGACCTGGCAGACGACGGCCAGTTTCCGCATCTCGCCATGGAAGGCAGAGGGGCCTTGGGCCAAGTGGGCGTTGCAGTTCCTGGCAGCCCCGTCGGGATGGGGCGGTGGGCGTGCGCGGCGGCTAACGCGAAGTCGTTCTTGAATGATCCTGCGAAGTTGGGGTGCCCCCTGCCCTGGGCAGTCAGGTGCCGCGCTGGCATCGTCGCGGGTGCCAGGGGTGGAAGGCTCGAAGAAGGGGCCCGTCGCTGTCTCGCGCAGATAGCCGCGCAACCATCGGCGACGAGCGCGTCGCCCAGATCGCCGCGACGAGGAACGCGCCCCGACGCGTTCCTCGTTCCGAGCGTTCGGGAGCGCGCAGCGCGCGACGGGCGCGCCGAAATGCGAGGGGGCGGGGCAAGGGGCAGGCGTCGCGAACAGGCAGGCGGGCGGGAACGCATGATGCATCGCCAAATATTTGACTTGAGAGTGCGCTCTGCTTTTCGCCAGCGCGAAATGGCGAATGGCGCCGCAGAACATGCGCTGCGTTTGTAAAGCTATGCCTTTCTCAAACATCACCGAATGCGTTGCTTTGCGTGTTATTGCGCTGTGTGTTCTGTTCTTGCCCACATATTAGAGAACCGTTATCGGGGCCATGATTTGGGCCCGAGCGCCGCGAGGGCGCGAAACGCGCGAAGGGCTTGTCGCCGAAATGGTCGGGGCGGGGGGTGGGGTGTTCCGTGCGATGCCAGCGTCGCGGCGTCGCGCGCGTGCGCGTGTGCATGTGCGCGTGCGTGTGCGCGTGCGTATGCGTGTGCCTGTGCGTGCGCCTGTGTTTTTGTTCGGCGTTTCCCCCGATCCCCCGCCGCTTCGCGCTTTCCTCGACGTGCGGGGGGCGGCCTCGGCGGGGCGGCCGCGGCGGGGCCGCCGCCGCGGGCCGGGGGCTCTGCGGCCCATGGCGGCCTTGCCCGTCGACGTCGCGGTCGCGCCGCCGCCCGCTGGGCGGCCCGCCGGAAGGGCGCAGGCGCGGGCGGCGGCGAGAGCGGGGAGGCGGAGCTGGTCGAGAAGCGAGATGGTCGAGACGAAGCTGGAGCCCACTGCCACCAGCTACAACGTTGGGATCTGCGCGTTGGCGGAAGGCCGGCCCTGGCAGTGGCAGCAGGCCCCGCCCCTGCTCAGCGACAGGGTCGAGACGAAGCTGGCGCTGTCATCGGCTGCAGTTATGGGATCAGCGCTTGCGAGATAGGCCAGCAGTGGCAGCCGGCCCTGTCACTGTTCAGCTGGATAGTCGATGCGAAACTTGAGCTCGACACCATCATCTACAACGCTGGGATCAGCGCTTGCGGAAAGGTCATAGGTAGCGGCAGGCTTTGTCGCTGCTCAGCGAGATGGATGGGGCCCATGGTCGTCAGCTACCGCGTTGGGAGAGCGCTTGCGAGAAATGTCAGTAGTGGCAGGACTTAGAGGGTGGTTTACCTCTTCCCATTCGCTTCCAGGCAAAACCAAATCATCAGCTGCAAGGTTGGTGTCAGCGTGTGCAGGTGAGGGCGCACTGGCAGCGGGGAGTGTTATCAGGTGGTGACGCTGCGCTGTGAGACGCGGGAGTTGAAAGTGCAGCCCAACGTCGCCAGTTGGAGCGCGGGGATCAGCCCCTGCGAGGAAGCTGGGCAGTTGCTGCTGGGCGTGGCGCTGCATAGTGGGACGTGGCATTCGAATGCGGGACCCCGCGCCACCAGCTACAGTGCCTGACCGTGCGCGCGTCGGGGGGTTAGCAATTGCAGCAGGATGCCGGGCGGTTCCGCGGAGTATTGGGGGCCATGTGGCGACCCGACCAGCTGCAGTGCAGGGGTCGGCGCCTGTGAGAAATCTTGGCAGTGGCAGCGGGCTGCGTTCCTGCTCGGCGGGATGTGAAACTCGGATGTGGAGCCCAACGTCACCAACTACAGTGTTGCGATCAGCGCTTGTGAGAATCCTGGGCAGTGGCAGTGGGCTTTGCTGTTCTGCGGGGTGTGGAATTCGAATTTGTAGCCCAACGTCACCTGCTTGTCTGCTGGGATCAGCGCCTGTTGGAAATTCCTGCAGCGGCAGTGGGCTTCAAGGTGCTACTCAGCGGAATGTGGGTTTCAAATGTGGAGTGTGACGTCCTCAGCTTCAGCGACCCGATCAACGCTTGCGAATCTAGATAGCACGGGCTGCAAGCCTTGGCGCTGCTCGGCGCGGCGTTTGCGGCCAATGGGCAATCTGACGACATCAGCTACAACGCCGGGATCAGCGCGTGCGAGTGGGGCGATCAGCGGTCGATGGCTTTGGCGCTGCTCAGCCAAGCGCGGGAAGTGAAAATGGAGCCGAACGTCATCCGGTACCATCCCGGGATTAGCGCATGCGAGAAAATCTGAGAAGGCGCAGTGGCAACATGGGTCGTGAACCAGATCCTCTAGGGCACGCGCGCCGTTGGCATCCCGGCGCGGCTCGCGCGCATAGGGGGCGCGCAGGGGCACGCCCCCCCCCCCAGGAGCAGCAAGGGCGCGAGCAAGAGGCGGAGGAGGAGGGGGGGCGGAGGAGGAGGATCAGGAAGAGGAGGAGGCTGCGTTTGCCCTTGCGACCCTGGAACATCCGCAGCTCGCGGCGCTCGCCCCCCCGAATGCCCCAGGGGGGGCCCGGTCCGGCTCGAAGGTCAGAGGAAGAGCCCCCGCGATACCACGGGAATGAGATCTCCCACGATACTTCATCGAGAGCCCGATTTACATTTATTTATATATACATACATATGAATATATATATATATATATATATATATATGTGTGTGTGTGTGTGTGTGTGCGTGTGCACGCGCGCGCATAATTAAGAAAACGCACGCCGTCCCAGTGCGTTCCCCTCGCGCCGCGAGAATCCAAAATCTTGCCCTAACATGGCCATGCGCTTCCTCCGCATTTCCCTTGTTGTCGTCGTTGTCGGGCTTCGTCGTCGTCGTCGTCGTCGTCGTCGTCGTCTCGTCGTCGTCGTCGTCGCCTCCTCGTCGTCGCGGTCGCTCTCGCCGTCGCCGTCGTCGTCGTCGTCGTCGTCGTCTCGTCGTCGTCGTCGTCGTCGTCGTCATCTCGTCGCCGTCGTCTCGTCGTCGTCGTCGTGGTCGTCGTCGCCGCCGCCGTCGTCGTCGTCGTCGTCTGGTTTATTTCGCGCGGTCCCTTCCGGCGTCGCGTCCCCCGCCCAACTCCGCCAAAGCCTCTCCGCCGCGTCGGCCGCGTTCCATTTTTTCCCTGGTTGCGGCGGGGGGGGGGGGGCGGTCGACGAAAGACCGCGCGGGGCGCGGTGCCCCAGCGGTTCCGGTTATTTACATGGGGCCTTCCCGGGAGATGAAGCGAACTGAGGCCGCAGCTGAAGCGCCCCGCGCATTTCCTCATGGCGTTGTTGCCCTGGAGTCCGCAGGGGAGCGTTTTGCGCGGTCGCGCCCGTCAGTGCCAGAGCAGGAGATCAACGGTGGCTGCGGGGCCGACGCTGTAGCGTGGAAGGTCGCCAATGTTAATCGACGCGCCCTCCTCCGCATCCCGCCGACTGATCGTCGGCCCTGGGGGCCCGCGTGTAAGTTGAGCCCTGCGTCGCGCGTGCTTGATGCATGCTGGCGCCGTGGGTTAGTTGACGCAGGAAGTTGTCAATGCGCGCGTTCAGGGCCGCGTCTTTCCCATTGGCTGAACAGATCGCGATCTCGCATGTCCTTTTGATCCTAGCGCCTCTCAGTTATTGCAGCATGGCTTGCGCGGGCGATCCACCCTTCGGGGGGGGGGGGCGTGCGCGCCATTGGGGGAAATTGAAGTTCCCGATGACATGGCCAGAGACACCTCTAGCGGGCTGATCGTCGCGGACTCTGTGGCCAGCCCCCCTTGGTGCGCGAATTGTTTCAAGCCCGATGCGGTCCTCAGGGCGTGGCAAATGAGCATTGACATGATCGACCAGTCAACTGACTTGAAGCAAATAATCACGCAAGCTCTGCAACTGTCGCTCTCCCGGGAGGAGGCCGCGAAAGCGCGCGCTGCTCTCCCGGAGGGCCCCGCCAGGTACAATCGCAGGAGGTTCTGAGACGAGCGAATTTCAGGGCGAACATAATTCATGCTGCATGCCAGAGAACTGCTTGGGCGCAACATTATGGCCGCGGGCATCTGATCGCAGATGCCTCGACGATCAAAATCAGAAACTTCTTTTGTCCTTCAGGAAGATCGGGAACTCCCGCGCTCTGGCGCTCTGGCGAGGGAGAGAGCGCATGCCAGAGCAGACATCGAGCAGCGCCACGCGCCGTTGACCACCGTTGGAACGGGGGCCGCGACAGTGGCCCATAAGGTATTTAGCGCGCTCCATTGTGCAAGACTCGAGACTGGATCATCCGCCAATCTCGATTGGCGAAGTTTGGTCGTTCACGTCCGATCAAGGCTCCGATGCTGACATCGCAGATGCTCCTTTTTTTCTGGGGGCGCAGTCAGATTAGATTCGGTTGTCGAGCATGCAGAGGACACGGGCGCCAGGTATTGCCGCGAACTCCTATGATGCTGCGTTCTCTTTCGCGTTCCCGATTGCCGTGGCCATCAACGACGACGACTTGCATATACTCTATAATGCCCTGGACCGCGCCGTGACATCCACGCGCGCGTGTGATTTCACGCGCGCGACAGGCCGCGTGTTTGCGCGTGTCCCTGGCGACGCGGGACTTTCGGGCAGGTTCCAGGCCGTTTGTTTCCTGGGCCTGTTGGCGGGCTGCAGAGCGCGCGCGTTCGATTTGCGGCGGCGCGTCGCCGAGTTCGCGTGGAAGTGGGAATATCAGCGCGGGCTTCATAAGGATCTTAGCAGGGTCGCCACCTATATGCAAGTGGCACGCGGCGTGGAAGCGATGGGGGGGCGGCAAGTGAAGGGGGGCATGAGTGGAAAGCGAGGGGGGCTCAGCGCGAAGAGTGTCGACGAGGTCAGTTTGCATTTCGAAGGGGGGCGACGTGTTGTTCAGTTGGCATATGTTATACGCACCGCGGCTGTAGGGGCGCAGCGGGAAGCGGGCGGCCAAGGGGTGTGGGTGCCTTGGCCGCGTCCTCGAGTCTTCCGACCGATCTCTTAGCTTCGCTGATCTGAATCGTCGTCGCAAGGTTGCTCGCCGTCGCTCCCGCGAGCGTCGCGGAAGGCGTGAATAGGCCGCGGGGCATTGAGGAACCCGCGCCAATAACCTCAGGAGCTGCGCTTCACGCGACCTCTAAACGCTGCGTGTAGAATGCCCGGGCGACGAGAGACAGTGGCACCGGGCGCGCGAGCGCGAGCTCGAGACAAGCATCATTGAGCAATTGCATCTTCAATGGTCCCTTCGGGCCATCTGCCGCTGAAGTTGCTCGGCGCATATGCGCGCGCAGTCGGGGAGTCTGGGTGAGGCGAAGCAAGTGCGCGCGGGCTGTTTGGAGGGGAAGGGCCGGGCGATCCGTGATGGGCGGGGTCGAAGCTTCGCAGAGTAGCGCGTCGCTTCCTCGTGGGCCCTGCGCCCCCATTGTGGGCTCGATGGTGGCGCTCCGGTCGCGGGGGGGAACAAAGTTGAGCGCTGGGCAGCGCGCTAGAGCGGTTCTTATTTAGGGTGGGGCGCGCCGGGAGGCCCCCGGCAAGTCCCATGGAACGGTGGCAAGAGTACCCCCTTCCCTCCCACGCGCGCCCTCAATCTTTTTGGGGGTTGGCGCCGGGCGCAAGGTGGCCTCTGGGGAAAGGGTGAAGTCTGTCCCTCCGCCCTCGGGGCCCGCTGATTTCCACGCGGCGTGTCCCGCCTCTTTTGCTCGGGGCGTCAGCCATCGCGCCAACGCCCACCCGCGCGCGGCCGTGCCTCGCCGGGAGGCCGCGGGGGGAGTCATTATTCATGCCCCGCTCGCCTGGTTAAACTGCCCTGCCCATCCCCTTCAACAAAGAATGGGTAGGGGTAAAGGCGGATGCGGGTGTGCCCGCAGCTGCTTGCGCGCGCAGGGCAAAAGTGCGCGCGCGGCCTCGCTCCCTCTCGGCCGGCCGGAGCATATACACGCACGCAGTGCCTTCAGCAAGTCTGCTAACCGGACATTGCAGCCATGTTGTCTTCGGTTCGCAGGGACCTAACAACCTCTTTTGAGCTCGACGAATACGAAAATCACGTACAATAGCAGCAATAACCGAACAATTTAAATAAGCATTTACACACGCCGACGATATATAGGCAAACCACTGATGATGCTGGTTATGATGACGGTGATGTATATCATGCGTCTTATGATGACGAGGGTGGCGATTATGATGACGGTGGTGAGGGTGATGATGATGTTGATGATGAATGTTATGATGTCCATGAAGGCGATTTTGATGACGATGAGGGGAATGAGGATGATGATGCGCAGGCTGTCCATGACGACGACAATGGTTAACGTGATGATGGGTGTGGTGATGGTGGCGATGATCATGATGTTGATGCTGTTGGTGATTTAGATGATGATGGTGAAGATGGTGATGACGATGAGGAGCACCATGATGATGATGCGCATGCTGATGAGGATGATGAGGAAGAGGAAGAGGAGCAATAGGAGGAGGAGGAGGAGGGGGAGTTGGTGGAGGAGGAGGAGGAGGAGGAGGAGGAGGAGGAGTGTGCGGAGGAACACCATAATACTTTCATGAGGATGGAGGAGAAGCAGCACCAGCAGCAGGATGGGACCTACGACCTCAGCGTGAAGCCTCGCGTGCGACCCGAGAACATTCACTGCATCCAGGAGGGCTCCGTCGTGGAATACCACAGCGCCTCTCAGCGCAGCTGGATCCCGGCCACGGTGCTGCGCCGGGGCCTGGGCCCCGAGACCTTCGACCTCGACTGCAAGGAAAAGGCGAACACGGCACACGTTTCAGTTCCGCCTCGGATCCTGCCCCCGGACGTGCCCGGAAGCCCTCCGGAGGCACGCGTGCCCAGGACGCACAAGAGTGGCCCTTCCCATTGTTGGCTTCTGGTGCCGGCGCGCTGGTGTGTTCCGATCGCTGGACGCGATGCGTCGGTCAGCAGCAGCTTGCGTGCTTGGATGTGGCTCCCCGCACCCCCCTGAAGCCGCGC
Organism: Prorocentrum cordatum; assembly: GCA_963575745.1. Taxonomy (NCBI): domain Eukaryota; class Dinophyceae; order Prorocentrales; family Prorocentraceae; genus Prorocentrum; species Prorocentrum cordatum. The sequence continues at coordinate 8,898 of CAUYUJ010016417.1, read as the reverse complement.
AGCACCAACGTCCGAGGCGGGGATCTATGCATAACCACCGCCTGGGGGATCGATCTTCGCGGACCTCCACAGGCGGTGGATATATGGATATATACGAACCTCAGGGGCCAATATCTATCCATGTCCACCGCCCAGTGGGTCCCCAGGACGTCGGTCCCACGGGCGGTGGATATGGAGAAATCCCCGCCTCGCACACAGGCCATTCTTGCCCAGGGCCGCTCTTGCGTGTACTCGAGGATGGGGGGCAGGCGCGCCCCCCGAACCTTCCAGAGCTGCCCAGGGCCTTCCCTCCTCGATCCCCGATCAGAGCAACCCTCTCGGGCGACGAAATCTATACACATTCATTGCCCCGTGGCCAGGCCCTTCCGGGGACCAGGAACTGTGTACACGCCTTCCTGGCCAAGCCTGGAGGCCGTGGCGTATACACCGCTGCTGGGTTCAGGATGGACGCGGCCAGGCAGCCGTGGATAGGTATAGATTTCGTCGCACTCCACCTGCACCCTCCCTGGCCAGGTCCAGCCTGAACCCAGCAGCGGTGTACACGCCACGCCCTCCAGGCCTGGCTGGGAAGGCGTGTACGCAGTTCCTTGGCCCCGGAAGGGCCTGGCCACGGGGCAGTGGATGTGCATAGATTTCGTCGCCCTCCGCCTGCACTCTCAGAGCCTCCATCCTCGCGGCAGGTGCCGCCGTGGCGGGGCCGGCGGCGGCCGGCCTCGTTTGCCGCCGCTGCGCGGCACTTGCCACGCGGGAGGTGCGGAGCGTGCAGGACGAGGGGTCGGTGCTTCCAAGATGGGGTCCTGAGGGATGGGGTCCCGAGGACGAGGTGCCTCAAGTAGATGACATCCAAGTCCTTGGATCCCCTCCCGTCCTCAGGTCTCCATCCCTGCGGACCCCAGCTTTGAACCACCGAAGGGGCTCCTGGGCAGAGCTCAGCAGGTGAACATCACCCGCCTGCGTCCGCCGGCCGACCTGCCGCCCAGCTGCACTCGGGGCTCGGCGCCCGTGCAGCCGGCCGCGCCCGCGCAGAAGGGAAAGGCAAGGCGGAGGCTCTCCGAAGTTCTGTCCGTCCTCTGGGGACTTTCTCGGGCCAGACGAAAGGGGGAGATAGGGAAAGGGGGGGTACGAAATCTGCGAAAGAGCGTATTCTACCGCTGCTGGCGGAAAACCGGGGGGGGTCACTACCGGTTCGAACTACCCCCCCCCTCCCCCCCCCCCACCCGAAAACCGGGGGGGGTCACTACCGGTTCGAACCCCTCCCCCCCCATTCCATCATGAAAAGGGGGGGGTCACTACCTGTTCGAACACCCCCCCCCCCTCCTCGAAAACCGGGGGGGGTCACTACCACTTCGAACCCCCCCCCTCGAAAACCGGGGGGGGGGTGCGGACAGTGGTGGGGACGGTGGTGGTGGGGACAGTGGTGAGGGGACAGCGGGACAGTGGCGGGGACAGTAGGACAGTGGTGGAGACGGTAGTGGTGGGGACAATGGTGAGGACAATGGTGGGAACATTGGGGACAGTGGGACAGTGGTGGGGATGGTGGTGGTGGGGACAGTGGTGTGGGGACAGTGGGAATGTGGTGGAAACAGTTGGACAGTGGAGGGTAAAGTGGTGGTGGGGACAGTGGTGAAGGCGGTGGCGAGGACAGCGGTGGGACAATGGGACAGAGGTACAGTGGGGACAGTGGTGGGGACAGTGGGGACAGTGGTGGGAACAGTGGGACAGCTCAGTGGGACAGCGGAGGAGTCAGTGGGACAGTGGGGACAGTGGGGATAGTCGGGCAGTGGTTGGGGCCGTGGAGAAAGTGGGGAGAGTGGAACCGTGGTGGGAACAGTGGTGGGGACAGTGGGGACAGTGCGACAGTGGTGGGGGCACTGGTGGGGACAGTAGGGACGGTGGTGGAACCAGTGGGGACAGTGGTGGTGAGGACAGTGGTGCTGGGAACAACAGTGGGAGATGTGGTGCGGACGGTGGTAGGGACCGGGAGTCGTTTGCTGGCGGTGAGGGGGGTGGGAGGGGTTCGAACCGGTACAAACCCCCCTCCGGTTTTCGAGAGGGGGGGGGGTCGAACCGGTAGTGACCCCCCTGGTTTTCGAGGGGGAGGGGGGGTGTTAGGGGAGGGGGGGGGTTTTGCCGGGGGAGGGGGGGGCGGGTCCAGCAAGGGGGGGGTGGGATTTTCGGAGGGGGGGTGGGGGAACCCCCGGGTTCCAGAGGAAGAGGGGGGGGGGAATTTTTTACAGTAAAGCGGCGGTGGATCACGCTCTCTCAAATCTGCTGTATGCAGCTGGTTTCGGCCCCGCCGCCGGGCCCATTCCTCGATACGTGGCCGCCTCCCGGCGCCGGGAAAATCAGCTACGTGAGCTGATTCTCAAACCCTCCCTTTGCTATACCCCCCTTTCGCCCAGCCCGACTTTCGGTGGGCCCCAGGACCGTCAAGAAACGACTGAGGATGTCACGTGGCATCTTCGGGGGACTTCGCCTGTCCCCCAAATAACTGTTTTCAAACAATCTTTTATGTCGCAGTGTGCGGGGTCGTGGGCCGTCTGTGCTCTCCTTATCTTTGTATGTGCTCATAGCTTTTTCGGTCCGAGCTGGTTTGGGCTCCAGGAGCCCGTCGCCCGCAGGACCGAGGCACCAGCCTGCTTCCCTGCCCCCGCCGCGGGGCCTCGGGGGCTGTCGTCACGGCGCGCAGGGTGCTCGCCGTGCTGCTCTTCCTGGTGGTGCAGGAGCTGCACTACCTGATCCCCGAGAGCGGGGTCCTCGAGCGGGGCTTCGGCGGCGCCGCGGAGGAGGCCTACGGGGAGGAGGTGATTGAGGGCACTACCACCACCAGGTGGACGATGGCGCCATGGGCGCGATAGAATAGGATCTACGTGAAGAGCCCCACCAAGCCGCAGGGGGTGGTGATGCTGCTGGTGACTAAGGCTGGGTCGAAGCATCCCGGCCTGTGGGCAGCAGCGGACCCCACCCATCGTATCGTGATGATTGATGTGAGGGACAAGAAGCGGGTGCTGACGAAGCCGACAGCGAACGTGGAGTGGACAGAGCACCCTGGCGTCTCCGCTCGGAGCCGCGACGCGGTCATCACCGCGGCGGAGAGGGCGATCGCCAGGCTCGAGGTCGACTCCGAGAACGGGAAGCTGAAGGTGAGCAAGCCCCCGCCGAAGTCGAAGAAGAAGAGCGCGAGGGGCGGCTTTGTCGCGTGGCTCACGGGCGGGGTGGGGAACCTCTTCACGGCGCTGTGGGCCAAGCGGAGCTGGGGTTCGTGGAGCGCGATCTCCTTCCTGTGCTGGCGTGCCTGGCGCTTCTTCCGCCTGGGCTCGATCTTCCGTGCGGCCTATGATGGGGCCCGAGCCGTCTACGAGACCGTCGAGGACGTGCAGCACGTGTACGACACCATCTACGAGTACTACGAGAGCGGGGACCTCGAGTATGTCCTCGTGGCCATCGGCGGGACCCTGGTGACGGGGTACCTACTCTGGGCATGGTCATACGGCGACGCGAGCGACTCCGACTCAGACAGGGGCTCCGCGATCAGTGACGACGAGGATGACAGGGTCCTGGGGACGCAGGTCGCCGACTCCGACGATGAGCCGTCCCCGCGGCGCCTCTTCGCGGAGTTGGCCAATCAGCAGCAGGCACTACAGAGGGCGATGACCGACCTGACGGGGGCCGTTGCGACACAGTCTCTCGGTGCCAGGGCTTCCCCTCCACGTTCCAGCGGCTCAGATCGCACGTCAGACCCAGGACCCTCCAGCCCTGAGGGGCAGTCCGTGAGCGAGGGCGAGGGGCAGCCGACCACATCCCAGATCGACGACTTCATTTCGAAGCTGAACGAGCATGTGGAGACGGTACAGACGGATTCTACACGGGCGACTGCTGGCACTGGGTCCCCGGCGAAGTCTCTCGACAGCGCGGGTTCATGGGAGCAGGTCGGGGGTGTAGACGAGGAGCTGCAGGATCGTATCCAGTTGCTGAAGGAGGAGAGCCGCAACCCGCGCGACGGCCTGCTGGCCACCCTCGAGAGGTTCAAGCATGTGCGCATGACGCCTGTGGGCGGCGTGAAGACGAGGGTCGCGCCGACAGTGCTGCACAAGCTGTACCGTTCGGGGCGCACGGCCAAGATCGAGCTGGGCGAGTGGTTGAGGTCGAAGGAGCTGCAGCGGGCGAGCATCAGCTCGGAGGTGATGATGTTGGCCATGGTGCTGGACCGCATGATGGCGGAGGGCGCCTACGACCAGCTCATCAACAGCCCCGCGGCGGAGCTCACTTGCCTCCGCCTCTACGCGATCTGGAAGGCCTACGAGAATGTGAAGTGCCTCAGTGACTGGCAGCGACCGAAGGGGCAGCAGAGCGGGAGCAAGTGGCGCTCCAAGGTCGACTGGGCCTTGGCCGACGAGTACCTCAAGGTGGACGGAGACACGGAGCTGGCGAACCTGAAGGCCGACGACGAGGTGACGGAGAAGCTGAAGAGGAGGGCAACCATCGCGAAGCACCTGCAGGGCGCCAAGGACAGCGGCGCGGTGGGTGCTGATCACGAATAGGTTGCGGCCGGGGCTCCCGTGGCAAGTCCTGGCCAAGTGCACGCTCAAAGCGTAAGGCCACACTCGAGGTGGATTCGGGTGCTGTTGTGGGGCCTTGGCGCCCTGCAGACACCTGGGAGCTCGCGGGCCTTCGAGGTAGCGGGCTGGTGCCTGGTCGCGTCCCCCTGGCTGTACGGCTTCTCGGGCGCGGCCAACTTCTTCAGGTCGGACGACGGTGTCTCCGAGTCCGACCTCTACTTCAACGACACCTTTTTCTCGCGTCGGGGTGCAGGTCACCTGGTGGACCCTGTCCCTTATGATGGTGGACGAGAGGGAGCGGGACCCGCTGCGAACGCTTCCCATCCTGCCGTACCCGCTTTCTGCCCGGCCTACTTCCCAGGGCTTGGACGAGAGGCAGCTGCAGCTGACACTCGCTCGAGTCCAGAGGGCATCGGCGGCCATTCGGGGTCTGGCGGCGGGGCATCTGGGTCAGGAGACCCTGATCTTGAGGCGGCGGAGGGATTGGCGGGAGTGGAGGACTGCGACCCCATTACAGACGGCCATCGTCAACGATCTTTGGGACAGGCACGCTCAATCCGAGTGCTGGGGTACCATCAACGACGGCAGGGCGGTGATCAGCCGTCTGGGGGGGGAAGGAGCGCTGGACTATCAGAGTACACGTACAATGACGAGATCGAGGACGACGAGGAAGCACCTGAGCAAGGGGGACATGTGCCCGCTGGTGGCCTCGGAGGTCTCGGTGCCGCCGCCGAATACGAAGGGCCTGAACATCGAGAGGCTTTCGGAGACGGCGGGGGCTTACCTCAGCAATGTGGGCAGCGAGATGATCAAGGAAGTGGGTCAGGTCGACTGGGACCGCTACGAGAACACGCGCAGCTACACCGACCCGGGCTGGAGACGGGGCAGCAATCGACTCGAGCTCGCCCTACGAATGCTTCGCTCGGGGATGATAGGCTACGTGAAGAACATACGCGAGAGGGTTGGCGTGTTCACCGTAGTCAAGAACCTGAGCGAGCAGGGGACGGGGGTGGAGAAGAGCCGCCTGGTCTGGGACTGCAGGCGGGTCAATCTCTTGTTCCAGGACCCGCCGTGGGTCCCCCTGGGGTCCCCCGCATCCCTGGCGCTGTTGGAGCTGGACGAGTCAATCCTACATGGGCGACGGCTATACTCCTTCCAGGGCGATATTCCCGACTGGTTCTACCGGCTACGATGGCCGGCTTCCTTGGCGGAGTACTTTGTGCTGCCAGAGGTGACCCCGCAGCAGATCTACGACTACGCGTGCAAGCAGGGGATCTCTATACCGAAGCCCGAGCCCGACGATATTGGACTTGGAGCCATGTCCCCCGTCATGGGGTCCAGCTGGGCCGTCTTCTTGGCCCACAGCTGCCTGTCGGACGCCCTGGAGAGTTTGCCCGACATCAACCTCGGGCAGATCACATATGGGAGGCCGACCCCGTCCTTCGAGAAGGTGCAGCTGATGCTATTGCTGTACATCGACGACTACATCGGGCTGAAGCTGTGTTCGGAGAACGGGGAGGAGCTGGAGCTGGACAGGGAGAAGGTGAAGGCACACCTCGTGGGTCAGGGCCTCCCAGTGCACAAGGAGGACTGGGGGGAGGGCCTGACGAGGGGTCTTGGGCTGGCCATTGGCCCAAGGCCATACAGGCTACGCGTCGTCCAGGACAAGATGAGGGACATGGTGCTGGCGACCGAAGCGGTGGTCATCATGGGTCGTGTACCACCGGCTGCTCTCAGCAGTTTGCTGGGCCTGTGGACGTGGGCGATCATGACCAACAGGGCGGCCTTCTGCATCCTGGATGCCGCCTACCGTTGGATGCACGGGTTCTGCGAGGAGGATGCGATGAGATGGCAGAAGCTGGACATCCAGGTACTGAGCGAGCTGCAGGCGCTCTCGGCGCTGCACGTCTTTATGGAGGCGGACCTGGAGGCACCCTGGCTGGAGAGGGTCTACATGACGGATGCGTCGGAGGAGGGTTTCGCAGCGGTTGTGACGAGGGCCGATGTGGAGGAGATCAGGACAGAGCTCAGTCGAGGGTCGCTGCAGTCATGGACGATCCAGGCGGCACGAGCTTACACGGAGGTGGAGCAGGAGGTCGAGGCCGAGGGCGACGAGGACGACGCGCCAATGTCACCAGAGATGGGGAGACCTGGCTTTCTGGAGCTGTTCGCGGGCAGCGAGAGGCTCCTACAGGCGATCCTCGGTCGGACTCTCTCGTGGGGAGAGGCATGGGATGTGGCCCGTGGCCGCGAGTACGATCTCCTCAATGTTTCCAACCTCGAACGTCTCTTCCGACGGCTACGATGGCGGTGGTGGTGGTGGATACACATGGCCCCTCCCTGTTCTACCTTCTCGCGGGCGAGGCGACCTCCCCTGAGATCGCTCGACTGTCCCTGGGGCCTGCCAGGTCTGAGTCCAGGCGACGCGGAGAAGGCGCAGGAGGGATCTACGCTGTGTGTGCTGGCGGTGCAGGCGGCGCTCTTCTGCATCAGGGAGGGGATCTACTTCGTGATCGAGAACCCCGAGTCCAGCCTGATGTGGGCCTTCCCGCCCATGCTCGAGCTGCTCGCGAGGTCCGAGGTCATCAGGATCAGCCTGGACTACTGCCAGTACGGGGAGGAGTGGAAGAAGCCGACCACCCTGGTCACCAACTGCAGGGCCATCTGTGTGATGGAGCGTCGATGTCAGGGCACGCGGGGGCGCTGCTCGAGGACAGGGCTGGTGCATCGCGAGTTGCGGGGCAGCGACCCGGGCGGTACCAAGTGGACGAAGATCGCCTGCCCGTACCCCGTCCTCTTCTGCGAGACCTACGCTCAGGTGGTGAGGAGCGTCGAGCCCTCTTGGGAGAGGGTCCCGGACGGTGCGCAGGTGAGGCTGCGTCATGGACTGCCTCGAGTCGTGAGGGCCCGAGCGCAACATCTTCCACCACAGGAGAGCTGGCTCGACGAGCAGAGGTGGAGAGTCTTGTTCCAGGGGCGCTGGCAGAGGGAGGAGCACAACAATGTGTTGGAGCTGAGGACGATAGTGGGGCTGCTACGACACCTGTCGAGGACTTCGAGGGCCTGGAGATCTCGAGTACTCATCATGACGGATTCGTTGGTGAGCCTCGGGGTGCTGACCAAGGGGAGAAGCTCGGCACGGGCTCTACTACATCTGGCGAGAATGGCGGGAGTTGTACAGCTGGTGTGCCGACTGCGTCCATATTATCGTTGGGTACCCTCCGAGGTCAACGTCGCCGACGGACCGTCTCGACAGGTCGACCTGGGAGCGGCGGAGGAGACGAAGGCGGGCCACAGCACGAGGTACACACCCAAGCGGCTGCTCCACTGGCTTCGGGGGCTGCGACGGCGAGGAACCGCTGGACACTCCCATTGGTGATCCTCTTCGTCTCGACGCAGCGGGCGGCGGCGGCCCCGCGTGGGCCGAAGCCACCCCCGCTCAAGCAGAGAGGAGCCCTTGCCTGGGAGAGGGCCGCCGAGGGCCCGCTGAAGTACAACAACAGGCTGGTGATCCACGCTGTCGACGACAACACCAACATCCAGTACCAGCGAGCCGTCAAGGACTTCTTAGTGGAGGTGAAGCGCTCCTGCCAGCCGTTCAGCACGGTGGCGGAGCGCGACAGGGCGTTGGCGGACTACATCGCCGACGTGTGCTATGTGCAGCAGGCCAGCTTCATGAAAGCGAGCTACCTTTTCAACGGGTTCATGCACATCTTCGAGGACCACAGGAACTTCCTCCCAGTCGCAGCCCGCGCACTCAAGAGCTGGGAGCGCATGGGCTTCGGCGGGGAGGGCGAGCCTATCCCGATGGAGGCGATGGGGACCATCATCAAGGCGTTCTTCGAGCGCGGCATGATCATTGAGGGTGCGGCCGCGCTCGTGCAGCTGGACGGGTGGTTGAGGGAGCAAGACTGGTGCCAGCTGCGGAAGAACGACGTGAGCATCGACAGGGACGGGCGGGTCGCACTACTCCTTGGAAGGCGAGAGCGTGGCGAGAAAGTGAAGACCGGTTCCGACCAGGGTGTCGAGCTCAAGATGAAGGTTGCCAAGGCCATCATGGAGGTTCTTGTCTCGGTCATCTCGGACCAAGAGCTCGTGCTGCCCGTGAGCCAGGGCAGTTTCAGGCGTTCGTGGGCCAAGCTGCTGGGCGAGCTGGGTTTGGAGCACATGGGGCCTCCGCATGGCATCCGCCACGCCGCGGCGGCCGACTTTGTCGCGGCGGGCGGAGGACTGGAGGAGGCCCGCAGACGTGGGCGTTGGAAGACCCCATCAGCTCTGAGCCGTTACACCAAGGTCCACACGCTCATCAGACGCCGTTCACAATTGCCATCGACGACGA
>CAUYUJ010016416.1:930929-962897 GCA_963575745.1 Prorocentrum cordatum | reverse complement strand
CATCGTCATCCTCGTCATCATCATCATCATCATCATCATCATCAGCATCATCATCATCATCATCATCATCAGCATCATCATCATCATCCTCGTCATCAGCATCAGCATCATCATCATCATCATGATCAGCATCATCATCATCATCATCATCATCCTCATCCTCAGCATCATCATCATCATCATCATCATCATCATCATCATCATCATCATCATCATCCTGATCATTATCATCATCATCATCATCAGCAGCATCATCATCAGCATCAGCATCAGCATCAGCAGCATCAGCATCAGCATCAGCATCATCATAATCATAATCATCAGAATCACAATCTTATGCTCGTAGTCATAATCATAATCAACCCTCATCATCCTGGTCATCATCATCAGCGTCATCGTCATCATCAACATCATCACCATCACCATCAGCATCATCATCAGCATCAGCAGCAGCATCATCATCATCACCTCGAACTCATCAGAATCATCATCAGCATGGTCACCATCATCATCATCATCATCATCGTCATCATCATCATCATCATCATCATCAGCATCATCATCATCATCATCATCATCCTCATCATCATCATCATAATCATCATCAGCATCAGCATCAGCATCAGCATGGTCATCATCATCATGAACATAATCATCATCATCAGCAGCATCATCAGCAGCATCATCCTCAGCATCAGAATCATCAGCAGCAGCAGCAGAATCATCATCATCATCATCATCATCATCAGCATCATCATCATCATCATCATCATCATCATCATCATCATCATCATCATCATCACAAGTACCATCACCATCACCATCACCATCAGCATCATCAGCAAAAGCATCATCAGCACCATCATCATCATCATCATCAGCAGCAGCAGCAGCATCAACATCATCATCAGCAGCAGCATCATAGTCATCATCAGCATCCGCATCACCACAACCATCACCACCATCTCCAGCACCATCATCGCCAGCACCATCATCATCATCATCATCAGCCTCAGCTTGATCGTCATCAGCATCAATATCATCACCATCATCAGCATCATCATCAGCATCACCATCAGCATCAGCATCAGCAGCAGAATCTTCATCATCAGCCACATCAGCATCATCATCATCATCATCATCATCATCATCGTCATCATCATCATCATCATCATCATCATCACCAGCATCATCAGCATCAGCATCAGCATCAGCATCAGCATCACCATCACTCACCATCATCGTCATCATCAGCAGCATCGTCATCACCATCATTACCATCACCAGCACCATAGTCATTATAATGACCACCATCATCAGCATCATCGTCAGCAGCATCATAAGTATCAGCGTCATCAGCATCATCATCGTCATCAGCATCCTTACCATCACCAGCAGCATCAGCATCATCACCACCACCATCATCATTACCAGCATCATCATCATCATCATCATCATCATCATCATCAGCAGCAGCAGCAGCAGCATCACCAGCATCATCAGCAGCAGCACCCTCCTCCTCCTCCTCCTCCTCCTCCTCCTCCATCTGCCTCTTCTTCCTCCTCGTCATCATCTTCGCCATCATCATCCTTCTCGTCATGCCTCTTCCTCTTCCTCCACCTGCCTCCCCCTCCTCCTCCTGCTCCTCCTCCTCCTCATCCTCATGCTGCTGCTGCTGCTGCTCCTCCTCCTCCTCCTCTTCCACCTCCTCCTCCTCCTCCTCCTCCTCCTCCTCCTCCTCCTCCTCCTCCTCCTCCTCTCCTCCCTCTCCTCCTCCTCTTCCACCTCCTCCTCCTCCTCCACTTCCTCCTCCTGCTTCTTCCTTTGGCCTCCTCCTGCATCCCCCTTGAACCTCCTGCCTGCTACTGGAGCCTGCTGGGGCCTCGCTTTGCCCCTGGAGCCTCCGGGAGCTCCTGGAGCCTGGCCTCCTCCTCCTCCTCCTCCTCCTCCTCCTCCTCCTCCTCCTCCTCCTGCTCCGGCCTCCTCCTTGGGCCTCCTGCCTCCTCCTGGAGCCTCCTACTGCAATCTGGAGCCTCCCGGGGCCACCTGAAGCCGTCTGGGGCCTCCTGGGACCTCCTGGAGCCCGGGGTACTCCCGGGACCTCCGAGGGCCTCCCGTGGCCTCCTGGAGAACTCGTGCAGCCTCCCAGGGCTTCATGGTCGCTCGGAGGCCTGCGGCCTCTGGGGCCTGCTGGTACCTCCTGGGACCTCCGAAAGCTACCTGTGGCTTCCTGGAGCCTTCTAAAGGTCATGTGACCTTCGGAGGCTTTCCGAGGGCTCCTGCTCGAGACGTCCTCGCGATTCACTCGCTGGCGAGGCTACCGCTCGAGACATCCTCACGATTTGGCCCCTTCGGGAGCTTAAGTGCTATGCCTGGTAGGTGTTTCCGATGACCCGCTCCGATTACAGACATGAAGCGCGGGCCCCATGGGAAGGGGGCTCCCGCTCGCGACTTCCTCGCAATTCACTCACAGACGAGGTTACCGCTCGAGACATCCTCACGATTTGCCCCCTTGGGGAGCTCAAGTGCTATGCCTGGTAGATGTTTCCGATGACCCGCTCCGATTACAGACATGAAGCGCGGGCCCCATGGGAAGGGGGCTCCCGCTCACGACTTCCTCGCAATTCACTCACAGACGAGGTTACCGCTCGAGACATCCTCACGATTTGCCCCCTTGGAGTGCTCAAGTGCTATACCTGGTAGATGTTTCCGATGACCCGCCTGGATTGCCAAACAGGAAGTGCGGGCCCCAAGTAGAGGGGGCTCCCGCTCGAGACCTCCTGACAACTCACTCAGAGCTTTCTGAGTGAGTGAGTAAATGAGTGAATGAGTGAGTGTGAATGAGTGACTGAGTGAGTGATTGAGTGGGTGAGGGAGTCGGTGGGTAGGTGGGTGGGTGGGTGAGAAAGTGAGCGATGATGGTGAGGACGGTACGATGATGATGATGATGATGATGATGATGATGATGATGATGATGATGATGATGATGATGATGATGACCGTGCTGGTGATGGTTCCTGTGCGAACATGGTGTGATCATGGATGGAATGACGGCCGATAGCAATGATGTGATGACTGATGACGATGAGTGATGATTGATTGATGATGGTGACAATGATGGCTATGATGATGATGGTGATGACAACGATGCTGATGATGATGGTGATGACGGTAGTGATGATAATGATGCAGGTGATGGTGATGGTGATGATTATGAGGCTGATGCTGATGATGCTGATGATTGTGATGGCAATTGTGGTGGTGATGGTGGTGATGGTGGTGATGATTAATGCTGCTGCTGTTGCTGCTGCTGCTGATGATGATGATGATGATGATGATGATGACGACGATGTGATGGGTTCTTGTTCCTGCGCGGAGTGTCCAGAAAAAACAGACACCCCACTTCGGATTTGGGGGAAAAAGAGGGGGGAGGAAGAGGGGGAGGGAAGGAAGGGGAAGAGGGGATGGAGGGAGGGGATGAGGGGAGGAGGGAGTAGGAGGGGACAGGCAAACTTCGAGAGGGACCAATGTGATCGCCACGACCTGGCGCCTGAGAGCAAGCCGATCAAAATGCCCTTTGCGTTCTCGCAGGTGTTGAGTGCTATGGCTGCTGCTGCCATTGCTGCCATGCGATTGCCCTGGCTGCTGCTGCTGCCCGCTGCTGGCATCTGCCCCAGCCGGGGCCGTCGAGGCAGGCACGCTCTGTTAGAAGACAATACGCCATAAACGTCCGCGCGGATTTCTCTTGGGGGCTGCGCTGAACCCCCTTCCCCGGCGCGCGGAGCGCGCCAGGGGCAGCACTGGAGGCGCCGCCAGGGGGGGCCCAGCGCAGATGCAAGAAGTCCCCGAGGAGCTTCGAAAGCGTCTGTTTATGCAAATGTTTCTCCTTCGATGTATGCATTGGCTGGGCTGGATCACCTTCCTCGACCGCCTCTCTCGAAAGCGGCAACGATACAACACAGCCACCATCCCTGGCAATGCAGCCTCCTGGTCTCAACGCTACCGACCACGAGGGCCCATGCACCAGGCCACGTCTAGGCTCGTGGGAAAATTGGCCCTCGGTCTTGTCCAGGGGTGCGACTTGGTCAGACTTGCACGGCGGATCTAGCCGTGGCCACGAGGTCGCCGCAGGAGAGCCAGAAACGCCAAAAGAAGTCGAAACCTCGATGCTCGATTCTCGAACTCAGACACAACAGCGACATTACAGAAATCAGCGCCGATCCAAGAAACATGCCCGGAACTCCAAAAGTTGATGCTCATGCCTTGTTCTCCCTCCAGACATGACGATGGTGCATACAGCCGCCGTGCGACCATAAACAGATGCGGAAGAAGGAGCGACAGAGTTTTTCTGGCTGCGGCTGGCCTCGGCCGCGAACAAGTTCGCCGACCTGGATGGCAGGAGCGGCCCGAGCACCACGGCCCCTCCTGAGCCCGCAGCGGTTCGTACTTAGGGACTACAACTGCCTCGACTACAGCTGCCCTCATAGGAGAAGAGAAGCCAGCATGTGCACAAAGTGTTGGAGGCCCGCGCGGGAATTAGTGGATCTGCGCTGGACCCCCCGCCCTGGCGTGCGGAGCGCGCTAGGGACGGCGTTGGATGCGCCGCCAGGGGGTCCCGGCGCAGGACCCGCGGAATCCGCGCGGCCCTCCGCATGTTAAGTGTATGCCACCGTTTGTTCTTCAGTCTTACTTGTTCAGCGTCTTGACTGCCGGTGCCTTGTGTTGACCCCCGCCTCCCCGCGCCCGTCGGTCGCCTCCGCCGCGGCGTCACGGCCGCGGTCGCGGGCCTCGGAGCCGCCGCCGGCAGCGCTGGCGCCGCCACGGGCCTGGTCGGCTGCTGATGCAACGGCTGCAAAAACCACTGCGGCTGCGATTCTTCGCTATGCCACTGCGTCGTCGACGTCGTCCTCCTCCTCCCCCTCACCACCATCATCCTCATCATCACCATCATCATTACCATCATCATCAGCAACAACATTATCATCACCAGCACCACCACCATCATCCGAAAAATGACCCTCCACAGCATCAGCGTCAACATCGGCATCAGCAGCATCAGCATCATCATTTACGGGCGCAGCCCGTCATTCGATGTTCGGAAAGTAGACTGACTGACTGGCTGACTGACCGACTGACTGACTGACTTATGACTGATTAAGCTGACAACTAAATCACGAACGCCGTCAGATGGCAGTGCTACTTTCAGGGGTGAGGATATTGCTGTTGCAGTTTTCATCCAACAGGGTTGAAGATATTTCGCTGGCAATTGTACGTTCTGGAGGGGAGGATATGTAGCTGGCGGTTTCAGGCCAGGGGCGGTGAGGACATTTACCTGGCAGTTTTGGGCCATGGGGTGGGGCTATTTCGCTGGCGTTTTGAAGCCAGGGGGGGGCGGATATGCAGCTGCCAGTTTCAGGCCTGAGGCAGTGAGGATATCCAGCTGGCAGTTTCAAGAAAAGGGTGTAAGGATATTTCGCCGGAGGTTTGAAGCCAAGGGGGAGGATATTTAGCTGGCAGTTTTAAGACAGGAACGGTGTTGATATTTCGCTGGCTGTTTCAAGCGAGGGGTGCGAGGATAGTCCGCTGACAATTTAAATTCAAAAGGTTGACGGTATTTCGGCGGCAGCTTGGCAGCTTTAAGCTAGGGGGTGAGGATGTGTAGCTGGCGGTGTCAGGCCAGGGGCGGTCAGGATATTCAGCTGGCAGTTTTGGGCCATGGGGTGGGGATATTTCGCTGGCACGTTGAAGCCACGGGGGTGCGGATATGTACTTTCCAGTTTCAGGTCTGGGGCAGTGAGGATATCCAGCTGGCAGTTTTTTTGCTCTGCAATCCCAGAGGGCAGGACCGAGGGGCCGCGGTTGGCCCGGGCCACAGTTGGCCCGCGCGCGGGCGCCCCACGGGCCGCGCCCGGGGCGCCTCCGGCGCGCTCACACCTTGGAGGTGGGGGGAGAGGACCCCCGGCAACGACTCCCAGAGGGTGGGGCCCCAGCCGGGGAGGCTGAGGGGGGCCCACGGGAGACCTGCGTCGCCGACGGCGCGGGGCGGGCCCCCGCAAGCGGGCAGCAGGGAATGGATAGCCAGCTCCCCCCCCCGTTTTGCCGGCCGGAAACACCCGACCACCGACAGAACGGGCAGGGGCCAGGCACCCCCAGACCCCACCATCCACCCCAGGGGCCCGCCACGACACGACACGACGCGACACGACGGGGGGACGAAACGACCGACGCGACACGAACGACACGACACGGACGAACGACACGACAGAGACGAGCCGCCGGTCCCGCCCCAGGGCGGCGAGTGCTGGGGGGAAACCAGCACCGCCCTGGGGGAGGCCACGGGACCTGGCGACCCCCCCGGGGGAAGGAAACCGCACTTTGGCGGCGTCCCCCGGGGTGCGGGGGCTTTTCGCCCCTCGGGCCCGGCGCTCCCCGCCTGCGCCAGGAGGACTCTAGGGTCCCGACCCCTCCCCTACGGGAGGGGCCCCCTCGAGGCATCCAGCTGGCAGTTTCAAGCGAGGGATGTGAGGATATTTCGCTGGCGGTTTGAAGCCAAGGGGGAGGATATTTAGCTGGCAGTTTTAAGCCGGGAGCGGTGTTGATATTTCGCGGGCGGTTTCAAGCGAGGGGTGCGAGGATAGTTCGCTGGCAGTTCACATTCAAAGGGTTGAGGATATTTTGGTGGCAGTATTGGCAGTTTTAAGCTAGGGGCGTGAAGATGTTTAGCTGGCAGTTAAAGGCCGTGGGTTGAAGGTATTTAGCTAGCAGTTTTACGCCCAGCGGGTGAAAATATGCAACTGGCAGTTTTTAGTCCAGGGGGTGCGGATATGTAGCTGGCAGTTTGAACCAGGGGGGGGAACATTTCGCTGGCAATTTTAAGCCAGGGGGTGAAGACATTGCGCTGGCAGTTTGAAGTCCCGGGGTGGAGGGTATTTCGCTGGCAGTTTTGGGCCAGGCGCGGTGTTGATATTTCGCTGGTAGTTTCAAGCGAAGGGCGCAAGGATATTTCGCTGGCAGAAGGGGGTGAGGATCTTTCGGTGGCAGTTTTGGCAGCTTTAAGCTAGGGGCACGAGGATATTTAACTGGCAGTTAAAAGTCGTGGGCTGAAAGTATTTAGCTAGCAGATTTTACGTCCAGGGGGTGAGGATATGTAGCTGGCAGTTTTCAGTCCAGGGGTGGATATGTAGCTGGCAGTTTGAACCAGGGGGGTGGGAACATTTCGCTGGCAGTTTTGGGCCGTGGGGTGAAGATATTGCGCTGGCAGTTTTCAAGCGCGGGGTGGAGGATATTTCGCTGGCGTTTTCAAGCGAGGGGTGCGATGATATTTCGCTTGCAATATAAAACCAGGGGCGGCGGGGATCTTTCGCTGAGGGGTTTGAGGATATTTCGCTGGCAGTGTTAATTCTGGGCGGTGGGGATATTTAGTTGGCAGGTGTAGAGGGGTGGGAATGTTTCGCCAGCAGTTTCAAGGGCGGGGTGTGAGGATATTTCGCATGTCAAGGGGTCGAGGGTATTTCGTTAGCGGTGTTCGGCCAAGGGGTGAGGATATTTCGGAGGGGATGGGTGGGAGGGAGGCCGGAGGACGAGGACGAAGAGGAGGCGCGAAAGGGGTGGGTCGGAGGTAGGGCCTGAGAGGAGTCGGGGTCGGTCGCGATGCAGTGTTGGGCATTGCCCTGCCTGGCCCAGCCGAAGGCTACATGCAGCGGTGCTGCGCCCGTATATATGCTCACCCCTTGGCGTGGAACTGGCGGGGGGCAAGGGGCGAGCTGTCCGACGTATATGATCTGCAGCAGCACCCTCATAATCAGCAGCAGCACCGTCATCCTAATCCTCATCCTCATCCTCCTCCCCATCATCATCATCATCATCATCATCATCATCATCATCATCATCATCATCATCACCATCATCATCATCATCATCATCATCATCATCAGCAGCATCATCATCATCAGCAGCAGCAGCAGCATCATCAGCATCGTCATCATCGTCATCATCAGCATCATCATCATCATCAGCATCATCCTCATCATCATCGTCATCATTATTATTAGCATCACCATCATCATCCTCATCAGCATCATCAGCTGCATCAGCATCAGCATCATCACCATCATCAGTATCAACAACATCATAATCATCGTCATAGTCAGCAGCATCATCATTACCATCATCGGCATCATCAGCAAAATCATGAACATAATCATCATCATGACCAGCATCATCATCGTCAGCATCATCAGCTTCATCATCAGCAGCATCATCATAATCATCACTATCGTTATCAGCATCAGCATCAGTCATATGAATATTAATATTCATCTTCTTCGTCGTTACCGTCGCCGTCGTCATCGCCATCTTCATCGTCATCATCATCATCATCATCATCATCATCATCATCATCATCAGTAGCAGCAGCGTCAGCATCAGCATCAGCATCAACAGCATCATCAGTGTCATCATCATCATCCTCCTCATCACCATCACCATCATTATCGACCTCGCCCTCATCCTCATCGTCATCACCACCATCTACCACCAGAAGCAGCGTCATCGTCATTCTCGTTGAAATCGCCAGCGCTATTGGCGCCGCTCGCCCGTCGCCATCACCACCAGCAAGGTCCTCACCAAACCACCACCACCACCACTGCTGCCATCACCACCCCAGCCTTTCTTATGAATTGGGACTGTGGGATTCGAACTGCGACGTCGTCTCTTCGACAGCTTGGTCTCACTTACAGCCACGTGCGGGTTATCTACATACCACGGCCAGGGAAGGATTGGGAAGACGCCGGCAGACAGTGCAAACATCGACTTCAGAGTGCACTCTCGTAACATATCGTTTCGGATTGGTGGTTGCAGGTCAATGACAGAATGCATTGGCGGCTCGTTCCCAAGACGTTTCAGGATGAATTGTAATGGCCGACATCGGTCATGGAATCGAGTCCTCCCTCAGGCAAGCGATCCCGAGGACGCCCGAGGAGAAGGTGGACAGATCACGTCAACCGGCATCTGGGTAAAAAGCATGCTCCGCCCATATCAGAAGCATCTCATGGCAATCGAGCCTTTGGTTTGGCTTGCCAACGACATCGTTACTTGGAGGGATGTGCAGTGCTGCACCATGATCCACTGCCGTCTCCAGCTGTCAGGCCCGCGCGGCATCCGCGCGCGACCGGACCTGACCTGGCCTGACCTGACCTGGGCGATTCTCCCCGACGGAACCAGGGTGCTGCAATCGCTTGAAAAAACATGCGCTTGATCCACCGTCACCAGCGTCCGAGATCGGGGCATCTGCATCACTGGGACTGCCGCCAGACGCGCCACGGCGTGAGAATATGAAAGACACGATCACCACACTTTGGTCATGCTATGGGCTTCCCATGTCTTTGCTCTGCCATTGACCGGCCCACGCCCACATAGCGATCATTTCGACATCGGCTGAGGAACGCAGCGAACGCAGCGTCGACTGGCTCCCTGATTCCGCCGTAGATCCAGGCGGGGCACAGTGTAAGAAGAGTGCAAAAATTCACACGTACGCACATCTCCAACGTCGTAATGTGTGTCACAACATGGGCCCCAAGAGGTCTGGACTTGGTCCACGGGACCGGCTGTTCATCCTGAGTCGTTATTTCCCAACCCTGCGTCGAGCTCTTGCTTTGAAGAGAGCATCGGGGTCGGGTCCTCCTTTCCCTCCCGCCTTCCTCCTTCTCCTCTCTTCTGCGGCCTCCTACTTCCTACTTGTCTCCTACCTATGTTTTGTGCTTCCTACCTCGTCATCTCTGAGGGGGCTGCCAAGTGTGAAACTGCCGCCGCTTTCGAAGGCTGCTCGGAGGGCCAGCATGCTGGGTACCGAGCAGAACTCTGATTAGATCTCGCCATGCCTGGGGAACTGTCAACTGCGCAACTGTCGCCACGCTCGAGGACTACACGGGGGGCCAGGCTTGTGGGCACAGAGCGGTGATTCAGATTAGACCTCGCCACGCCTGAGGGGGGGCTGCCAAGTGCGAAACTGTCGCCACTTTTGAGGGCTTCTGGGGGGGCGGGGCAGCTTACCGGGTGCCGAGCGGTGACTCATACTAGAATTCGCCAGGTCTGGGGCGCCTTGTGGCGCGCCTTGCCACTGGCGACCCACAAACGTGGCCAGCGCAAATGTTACGATGGCGTCCGCCAGGACTTCGACGCCGAGGCTGGCCGCGACGTAGATGGACAGACGCCGTCGATTCTTTCTTAAGACAAGAGACAGATATGAGTTTATCTCTTGTTGTAGGTCGCCAAGAGCCTTTCCCCTGGCAGCGGTTGCAGACTGCACTATTGAATTACGTGTGGTGGAACGCATGACGTAAGATCGAGTTGTATATCGATATTATATTCACCATTTCTCTTGCATGCGCGTTTTCTTGCCGTATTGTTTCACGCCCTCCGTCTCCGCTTGCGGAGCGAGCGGCCTCCAGGCTCCTCGACCGGACTTGACCTGACCTGGGGGCGGGGGCTGCAAACTGTGAAACTCTCGCTACTTGCGAAGGCTGCTGGGAGGGTCAGCATGCTGGATACCGAGCGGGGATTCAGATTAGACCTCGCCATGCCTTGAGCGCTGCGAACTGCGAAACCGTCGCCGGCTTCGAAGGCTGCTCGGGGAGCTGGCCTGGTGTGCACCGAGCGGGGATTCGAATCGTGCCCTGCCCTCCCTGGGTGGCTGCCACCTGCGAAACCGTCGTCCATTTCCAAGACTGCTGGGGGGTCAGCACGGTGAGCACCGCGCGCCCAGGAGGTTCCTGCACCGCTCGTCGTCCGCCGGGGCACTCGGGTGCCTCGCTATGGGAGGCCTGGAAATGGGCACCAACACCAAGACAGAGGGCTGCCTCCACAGGGGGGAAGGGATCCTAGATTTCGGTGTTGGTGGTAATATTTCGGCCACCTTGGAAGCCAGAATATTACCACCATCACCGAGATCGGGATCTTCTTTCCTCGGTGGAGGCACACCGCCAATACTGGTGTTGGTGTCAATCTCTAAGCCTGCGACGCTATGCCTTGCCCGCTCCGCGCGCCAGCCGGCGTCGAGCTGCTGTCCCCCGCGCGCACACGCAACGGCTCGGGAAGTCGTCGTCGTCGCTCGTCGCTCGGCGCTCATCGTTCGCCGTTCGTCGTCGTCGTCTGGGTTGGCATGGGGGAAGCGGGTCCTGAGGGAAGCGGGATCTGGACTACTCCCGGGCCCCCCCCCGCCCACAGGACGAGATCTTCATCGCGAGTCTGTCTCTGACACGCCCGGGGCCCGTGGAGGGCCCCGAGAGCCCGAAAACGGCGAGAAACCTCAGTCCCGCCCGCACCAAAGGGCAATCCGGCGACGGGTCGCTCTGAAGTCTCGTCGACCTTCTGAAGGTGCCCAGGGACACACCAATCAATAGACTCAAACCCCAAGATCAGATCCCCCACATGTTCCAATACTTTCTAGCGTTTCGTGCTCCCCTCCACTTCCCATATTCTCAAACGTGCTCATGCGAATCGACGCTTCTCTGTGTCTGTGTCTATTTCTCCCTCCTGAGCTTCCCCCTGTTAGAGAAACGAAAAAAACTGCATAAACATAAACTTTGGCGCTCCGCGCGGACTTCCTGGATCTGCGCTGGACCCCCTCCCTGACGCGAGGAGCGCGCCAGGGGCGGCCCCGGAGGCGCCACCGGGGGGGGGCCCAGCGCGGCTCCAGGAAATCCGCGCGGAGCGCTAAAAGTTTATGTTTCTGGCGGTTCTCTGATTCGATCATTGTGTCTGTCTGCTTCTCCCTCCTGAGCTTCCCCCGTGGCGTTCGTCGCTCGTCGTTCGTCGTCATCGTCGTCGTCGTCGTCGTCGTCGTCGTCGTCGTCGCTCGTCGTCGTCGGCCACGGCGGCTCCGCCCGGGCGCGACGCGGCCGGCGAGGGCGGCCTGGCGCAGCGGCGGCGCGGGCTGAACGGCTGCCGCCGCCGCGGGGGGCGGCCGCGCCGCGGTTGGCGCCGGCTGGGCCGCGGGCCGCGCCGCCTCGAGCCGGCGAGTTCGTTTCGGCTGACTACCTCCTCCTCGTCCTCCTCCTCCTCGTCCTCCTCTCTCCTCCTCCTCGTCCTCCTCCTCCGTCCTCCGCTCCTCTCCTCCTCCTCGTCCTCCGCCCGCCTCCTCCTCCCGTCCTCCTCCTCCTCGCTCCTCCGCCTCCGCCTCCTCCTCCTCCTCCTCCGCCTCCTCCTCCTCCTCCTCCTCCTCCTCCTCCTCCTCCTCCTCCTCCTCCTCCTCCTCCTCCTACCAGACCACCCCAATCTAACTCGAAGACCCAAGCTTCAGGTTTGGGGGGGCGGTACGGGCTCAACATGTATGCTTTTTCGATGTGCCCCGACCCCCCCACCACCGGAGGTCGGAGGTGGACTTTGGGCCTTCGCGTCGGGTTGGGGTGGTTTGGCAGGTGGTGATCGGCGGCGGGCCCGGGGGGGAAGCGAGGAGGCAGGTCTGCGCTGCATCGGATCGCGACACCGGATGGGATCGAGAGCGCATCGAACCGCCAGCGGAGCCTCCCGAGCCGGGTCGGCAGCGAGCCGCCGCGCCCCGCTGCCGGCCGGCCCTGGCCGAGGCCGGCGCACGGCGCCAGATCGCCGCGGATCGGAATCGCGGTCCCAGCCAGCAGGTTGAGTCTTATGTCGGGCGTGTCCCCCTGCAGGGGGATTTTCGACGAAAAATAAAAAAGACACCAAAAATACCGAAAAAAGGCGCGCACACACACACACACACACACAAAAAAAAAAAAAAAATGGATTATTCTTGGGCTATTTGTTAATTATTTTGATGGTATGTTTTGTTTCTCGTCGAAAATCCCCCTGCAGGGGGACAGGCCCGACATAAGTCGAGCCGCACCGAATCGGAGCGCAGAGGCGGCCCTGGGAGGGGCGGGCCTCCTCCCGCGGCGGCACGCGCGAGCGGCCCTTTAGCAGGGCTGGCCTCCGGTGCGCGACGGTCTCGGGGGCCGCGGGGAGGCCCCGAAGCGGAGCGCGCAGGCCCGGGCGCGCGCACCGCGCTCGGCCCCATCTGGGGGCCCAGCTGCGCCCGCACCACGGGTCGCTTGGAAGCTGGGCGAGGGCTGCCAAATCCGTGGCTGCCAAAACGGTCTTCCCGGAAGGGGGAGAAATATATATATATATATATATATTATATATATGTAGATAGATATATAGATATATAGATAGATAGATAGGTAGATAGATAGATAGATAGATAGATAGATAGATAAATAGATAGATAGATAGATTGCCGGAATCAGGCTCAGCGCACTAGATAGTACACGGGCTGCTTCCCGGAAGAAAAGAAAACGACTTCCCGGAGCTCTGTCTTAGCAGCCACGGGTTTGCCAGCCTCCGCCCGGCTTCTGAGTCACCCTGGCGAAAGTTCACTCTTACCGATAGTCGACTCTCAGGAGGCTCGGAAGCCCCCCGGCCTTCTGAGGAGTTTCCTGAGCCTGCCCCGAAGGCACTTTTTTGGTCCGCGGGTCGAGAGCGCACCTCTTCCGGCCGAAGCTAAGCGGGCCGCGCGGAGCTTGAATTAATCAGAGATGGGGAGGAAAAGGGGGGCGCAGCCTCAGAACGAGGCCCGGAGGAGGCAAAGCCTCGGAATCAGGCGGTGCCGAAGCCGGCGTACTTGCAAAGGAACGCCTTCTCCATGCACCCGGTGGCCCCGAAGGCACAGAGAGCCTCTCAGAAGGCGCGAGGCCACCTGAGAAGTCCCGCCGCCTCCTGAGAGGGCCTTCTCCTTCTCGCTCCCCCCCCTCGCTCGCCGCCGATCGCTGGTTTTCGGGGGTTGTCCCGCCTCGGGATCGAAGTTCTGAGATTGAGGTTTTCGGGCGTCTTCGGTGATGAGCGTTTTCTCGTTCGGCTTTTCGTCATTGGGCGGAAGGGGGAGGGGGGGAGGCGAGGGTCTGGCTCCGGACCTCTGCTTAATGCGACTGTTTGCATCACGATCCTCCGACACCATCCGCGTCGACCTCACTCGAGAGGCCTGGAGACAGCGAGTCCTGCTCCACCGGCCCGGCAGGAGAGAGAAACCGAGGACCACACACTGGAAGGGACCCCTCGAGCTTTCGTCAGGCCTGCGCAGTGCCCAAGAGCGCAGCTGAGCACATAGGTGGACGTGCAGGCAGCTGCGGAGCTCGGCCGTGCAGAGGCAGGGCGCGCACGACGCTGCAGAGCCCTGGGAGAGCGGAGCCTGGACAGCGCGAGCACCACAGAGAAAGCGAGGACCATGGCCGAGACCGGACGCAGAGACGTCGGCGTCGATCTCGGCCATCGCCACTCTTGGTCACCGTCCAAGCTGCGGCTCGGCCTCGCAGATCGGCGACGGCCGGCTCGGCCAAACGGCCCCCGTCGGCGTCGACGAGACCCCGCGACATCTTGGTCGTGGTCATCGGGATTTTGGCCCCCAAACGTCCCCACCCGTTTCGGGAGCGGCCAAGAGGGGGGGGGGGTCCAAAAGGAGGGGGTGCAAATCATGACCGGCGGCATGTGCGCGGCCCAGCGGGGGGGCCAGGGACGTAATAAAATAAGAGGCGCCATGAAATCTGGGGAAAAATCATGGCCCCCGCCATGATATCCACCCCCCCCTAGTCATCACCCCCCTCTTTTCCGCCCCCGACGGTCGTACCGAGACTCCCATGACCTCTCCCGGGGTGTGCTCGGACCAGGAACTCGAATCCAGCCGTGGCGACGAGGGAAGGGTAGCCGTACTGGTAGAATCCCCTCCTCTGAGCACCCTCGCGGATTCGCGACGGCCTGCACGGACCTTGACCAAGATCGGCGTTGACAAGATTCTGCGACACGTTGGTCCTCGCATCTCTTTCATCCCCCCTCATCCTGCTCCTCCTCCTCCGAGTCCTGCTCAATCGGTCATCCTCCTCATTCTCTTGGTACCCATTTCGATCTGGCCGAAACACCTCCCGGGGTGCATCCTGACAAAAATTTCCAGGAGAATCCAGCCGTGGCGAAGAAGGCTCTCGAGGACGAGCAGCGGGACCGCTATCTCCCTTCCCTCTGACAAACGGCCTTCGTCCCCATTCTCTCCGCAGCCATTCCGATCGTAACGAGCCTCGGGTGGCTAAGTGGCCCCGCAGCAGCCCGCCCCAGATAGGAGGGCACCATCTGCGATGCATCGTCGATGTGGGTGATGCATCGGTGACGTCAGCGTGGAGAAAATCGGGATCCACATCGAGCCGCAGCGCCGATGCATCGGCGATGCGTCGCGATCTTCCGACCCGATCTACTCGGACCTCATCTGGGATAAAGGGAACAAAACAATGAAATTAACCCTTTCACAATCCGCGCGTATTTCTTGGATCTGAGTCTGAGCTGGAATCCCCTCCCTAGCGAGCTGAGCGCGCCAGAGGCGGGGAAGGCCGCCAGGGGCGGCGCTGGAGGCACATCCAGGGGGTCCCAGGGCAGATCCAAAAACTCCGCGCGGAGCCCCAAAGTATGTTTATGCCGTTATTACGTCTTCGAGGATACACGTCGTTCGGAGGAGGTAGGTGAAAACGTTACGCAGGAAGGCGGATAACGTAGATTGGGCTCGGGCCCTCCCAGAGAATAAGAGAACACAGCATGAACATGAGGGATCTTGAAGTAGGAATAGTGGCCTCCTAGGTTGGGTCCGAGTCGATGGGGTCGGAGGATCACGCCGCATCGCCGATACATCGGCGATGCATGGCCGATGCATCGGCGATGCGCTGGCGGCGTCGGCGATGCATTGGCGACGTCGGCATGGAGAAAATTGGGCCCCACATCGAGCCGCATCGCCGAAGCATCGCCGATGCATCGGCGATGCATCGGCGATGCCGCGCGATCCACCGACACCATCACTCCGACCCCATCCGAGAGGCCGAGAACGAAGGCGCTTGAAGTAGATTGCAGGGAACTCGGAGATCCACGCGGATTACTCGGATCCGCGCTCGACACGCCTCCCTGGCGCGCGGAGAGCGCCAGGGGCGGCGCCTGAGGCGCCGCCAGGGGGGTCCAGCGCGGATCCGAGAAATCCGCGCGGACCTCCGAGTTGTTATGTTTATGTCATTCTTCGTTCCCCTAGATTGGGATCTAGGAGTCCAGAAGTGCAGTGGGGGCTCGACCACAAGAAACCTTCTACAAGAAACCCACCCCTGAGACCCCGGGACATCCACTGATTTCTGGTGTGGGAACGCCACGCTTTCCATGGCAAGCCCATCGAAATCCAAGAAAAAACCAGGGCGCCCTGGAGGTAGGCAGGGTGCTTCTTGGCATGGGTCTCCTCTGCACTTGCAACGACCGACGGGATAGTTCCCTTCGCCCGATGACGCACCAGTCCGAGACCTCTAGGCGGCGAGGTGGCTCCGCGGCAGCGAGCCCGAGGAGAACCTGATGGGCCGACTCTCTGCCACCACCACTACCACAGGTAGGAGAGGGAGGAGGAGGAGGAGGAGGAGGAGGAGGAGGAGGAGGAGGAGGAGGAGGAGGAGGAGGAAGAGGAGGAGGAGGACGACGACGAGAAGGAGGAGGAGGAGGAGGAGGAGGAGGACGAGGAGGAGGAGGAGGAGGAGGAGGAGGAGGAGGAGGAGGAGGAGAGAGAGAAAGAGGGGGAGGAGGACCTCCCCGTTCCCGTCCAGCCTGTGGCAGCGGTGGTGGAAACGGAGCCCCTCAGAACCCCCCCCCCTGGGCGCGGCCGCGCGGCGTGCTCGGGGACGGCCTCCGCAGCCCGGAGCAGCGCGCGCGCGCAGTCGTCCGCCGTGGCGCCCGGGGCGACCCTGGCAGGGGCGGAGGACCAGCACCCCATGCTCGGGAGCCTTGAGACGGGACGTGAAAACGACCACAGCCACTGCTTTTCTTCTGTTGCCGCCTTCCAGCCAGCAGAAACGAAGCAGTGGCTGTGGTCATTTTCGCTGAGCTTGGCACCAGGGAAATGACCACAGCCACTGCCTCTTTTTCGGCCAGTTGAAGGCGGCGCAAACAAGACGCAGTGGCTGTGGTCATTTTCCCGTCCCGCACTTGAGACGGGGGTCAGCCAGAGCGCCCGATCTTGCAGGATCCTGCACGGCCAGGGTCGCATTGACCCGGGTGTGGGTGCAGGGTCCTGCAGGATCCTGCAGGGTCCTGCAGGATCCTTGGCACTGACCCGGGTTTTGGAGCCTTGGTACGGGACGTGAAAACGACCACAGCCACTGCTTTTCTTCTGTTGCCGCCTTCCAGCCAGCAGAAACGAAGCAGTGGCTGTGGTCATTTTCGCTGAGCTTGGCACCAGGGAAATGACCACAGCCACTGCCTCTTTTTCGGCCAGTTGAAGGCGGCGCAAACAAGACGCAGTGGCTGTGGTCATTTTCCCGTCCCGCACTTGAGACGGGGGTCAGCCAGAGCGCCCGATCTTGCAGGATCCTGCACGGCCAGGGTCGCATTGACCCGGGTGTGGGTGCAGGATCCTGCAGGGTCCTGCAGGATCCTTGGCATTGACCCCGGCTTGGGCGCAGGGTCTTGCAGGATCTTGTAAGGCCTGACTGACCCGGGTTTGCATTGACCTGGGTCAGTGCGTCCCCGACATGTCACTTCGGCCCAGTTGCGGGGAAGCCTTGATCCATGAAATGGGCCGTCCCGGCCCGGGTCTGACATCAAGATCGAAAAGCTTCGTTGATTTCGTCGTTGCCCTCTGCGCGAAGATCTCACTCGAGATGGTGCTTGCGATTGTTCGAGACTCGCCCTTACCATCGTGTTCTGCTCTTGCCTTGGTTGTTTTCAACTTCATTTGAACATGTCTCCATGTGGCATCGTTGTTCAATGATTGTTGTTGGCGGCCTTCGTGGCGGCATTGTTTGTATAGTCTCTGTTGTTTTGATAATTCTGAAGCCAGACGTTTTAATTCGGTATCGCCAACCCGTATAACAAGGACGCGCGAAACGGATGCAAGGACGCGCGAAGAGGACGCAAGGGCCCCATTACAGTCAACCCCTACGTATTGAACCATGGGCCCCTTGTTACCCATCTGCCTCGGGCGGTCTTTGGCGGTCTTCGGCGGTCTTCCGGCGGATTCCCGCGGTCTTCAGCGTAAGAGCTGGATGTTTGCATTTAACACTGGGCCCATGATCGAACACCTAACAACCCTCATAATAAGGACGCGCGAAAAGGATGCAAGGGCCTTGGAAAACCATGTTGGCGTTTTTCAACGGGTCCATCCCTCCAACGGGTCCATCCTGCTCCTCTTCCTCCTCCTTGTCATCCCTCCCTCCCTCCCTCTCCTCCCTCCTCCTCCTCCTCCTCCTCCTGCCTCTATTCTCTGGACTGGGAGAAGGTCCTCCTGACTCCTACTCAGGAGGCGGAGGGGGAGAGAGAGAGAGAGACAGAGAGAGGAGGAGCCAAAAAATACCCCAGCTGAACACCTTAATAGCAGCAGAGGTTGGGTGTATTATGCGTGAGTCATGTTACAAAAAACTCCGCCCTATTAGCGCCTATGTGTGTTGACCAGTATCCTTAAAAGCGCCCATTTGCCCGTATTAGCGCCGACTAGCGAATATTACCGCCGATGTGCGACCACTGGCAAACAACAATCGACGTTAGTAGCCAGAGGATACTACAGCTCATGCTCAAAATGACTCCCACGCATAACATGTCCAACAAAGGTGAAGGGGCGGATCGACAGGTAGGAGGTCGGCTAATAAAAACGTGCCTTCCTATACGATTCTGGGGAGTCCTAGGAGAGATGCGGCCAGGACAAGGGGTGAGAGCACGGCCACGTGCACCTCAACTGTACTTTTTGACTGGGAGTCGTAGCCGTCCGAACCAAATGCAGCCAGCACTAAGGCAGGATTTAACCAGAATCGAATCGGTAAGTCGGATCGGCGATCGAAATGCATCGGATCGGCAGAAATCGGCAGCCGAGTCTGGAAAAAACGGATCGGCAGACATCTTCATGCTGTCTTGCCCCCACTGACAAGTCGGAAGCATAATCGGAATCCCAAGTCGGAACCGAATCGGGATCGGAATCGGAACCCATCGGAATCGAATCAAATCGGACGAACTGAGGCGAACCCCGATGAGGCGAGCAAAACCATGAGTGAACACATTGAGACAGCTCCTTGCCGTCGCTCGGACGTCCATTTCCCGTGTATTTGTGTTGGTTTCGCGCGTGCTTTTTCTGCTCGATGGTCCAGGATGGTCCTCGATGGCTCCTGCCGAGAAAAAATGCACACGTCCGAGCGATGCCAAGGATCGGGCGAGAGGGCTGCCAGACGGGGCGATCTGGGGCGGCGGCCTCGTGCTCCGAGCGTCCCCCTGTGGGACGCCTCTGTGGCCCTTCTCACGTCTGTTGGAGCCGTCGCCTGTCGGACTTAGGGCAGAGGAACGGCCTTCAAGAGCCCGATACCCTGAAGGGCGGCCTCCCCCAGGATGCACAAAAACAGCCAACAAACACGAAAAAACATGAGACCCTGCGACATGCTTCAGAAATCATGGGTTCAGAAACTCATAGCCTCAGAATTCTGGTAAAACCCAGAATGTCGGTCGAAATCTTGAGATCTGCCTTGCAGCATCATCAAGAATCATCGAGACTCTGGCCGAAAACTTGAGTCTTCTTGAGCATCGCCTGGGGTGCAGGGCACCCTCCCCGAGCCGGCCTCGACCTCACTTAGGGGGCAAATAAACCTACCTCGCTTTTGACCACCCTCGCTTCCAAGAGATACCAAGCGATGCCAAACTACGGCCTGTACTGGTCAGGCCGCTTGACGATGAGGCGCGTGGTATGACCTGGTTTTGCCTGGAAGCGAAAGCGGGGTAGGTAACTCACGCTCTGATTACTTCTCGGGCCCACCGTAGCGCAAAACGGTGTCAGAGCCAAAACATTGTGTTTGGTGGGGCTGCTGCTCGAGGAGGGGGGCGCGCCAAGGTGGGCCGTGGGCCTCTGGAGAGATCGCGGTCGTGGGTCGGCGGCGGGCGAGGAGGAGGAGGAGGAGGAGGAGGAGGAGGAAGAGGGGAGGAGGGGGAGGAGGGGGAGGAGGGGGAGGAGGGGGAGGAGGGGGAGGAGGAGGAGGCGGAGGAGGAGGAGGAGGAGGAGGAGGAGGAGGAGGAGGAGGAGGAGGAGGAGGAGGAGGAGGAGGAGGAGGGGGAGGAGGGGGAGGAGGAGGAGGAGGAGGAGGAGGAGGAGGAGGGGGAGGAGGGGGAGGAGGAGGGGAGGAGGGGGAGGAGGAGGAGGAGGAGGAGGAGGAGGAGGAGGAGGAGGAGGAGGAGGAGGAGGAGGAGGAGGAGGAGGGGGAGGAGGGGGAGGAGGAGGAGGAGGAGGAGGGTCGGAGGTCGCCCCGCCGACGCCTCGGCCCCTGCAGGGCCGACGTCGGGGCACCGTCGGCGGCCGTCCGTCGGCGGGCCGCCGCGGGAGGAGCGAGGCTGCCGGGACGCTGCACGGTCGACCACGGACCTCTGCTGTGTACCCCTCGGCCCTGGAACACCTGGGCGACACAACCCGAAGGGAGGTGCCCAAGGCAGGAGAACCCAAAATCGAATCGATAAGTCGGATCGGCGATCGAAATGAATCGGATCGGCGGAAATCGACAGCCGAGTCGGGAAAAGTCGAATCGGCAGACATCGGCAGGCTAGTAGGCCTCCAATAAAGAATCGGAGCCCAAGTCGGAATCTCAAGTCGAATCGAATCGGAATCGGAAGCCATCGAAATCGAATCGAATCGAATCGGAGGAATCGAAACGAGCCCTGCCAAGGTGCCTGCACGAATTCACATGCAGTCGGACCTCGCAACACGAACGGCGGCACGGACCCGCCCCAGGCGTCATCCGCGCCGCCGCTGCGAGGCGCCTCGAGATGCCACCCCAAGAGGAACGAGACTGCCAGGATGCTGCATGCTCGACCATGGACCTCTTCTGTACCCCTCGGCCCTGGAACGTCTTCGGCAGGCTTCGACGGCTTCCCGACGGGTTGCGGCGGTCCTCGCTAGTCTTCGGCGCTACTCTTGGGTACTCCTGCCCTCTGGTCGGCGGTCGTTGGCAGTCCTCCGAGGTCTCCAGCGGTCGCGGGCGGTCGTGCCGCTTTTCTCTGCGCAAAAAGCTGGATGTCTGCGTGCAACGAGGGGCCCATGATGGAACGCCAACTGGATGGGCCCAGGGCTGAGTCCGGGGACCACTTCTGAGCGGATTTCGGCGTCCAGCTGAGAAGGAGGCGGGCGGGGAGGGGAAGGAGGGGAGCGAGGAGGGAGGGGAAGGGGGGGAGGGGGAGGGGACGACGACAAGCTAGGTGCGCTCGCGTCATATCTGACATCCTACCCCTCCCTCCCATCCCTTACCATGGCGCAGATCCCCTCTCTACTCGCACAGTCGGATGTCGAGCAGGGCAATGATCCCGAAAGGGTACGCGATGCATTGTAGAGCACGGCATGGCATGGCGTAGAAGAGCACCGCAAAGCGTAGCATCAACCTAGCATTGCATTGCACGCCGTGGCATGGCACGGGAAATGACACCAGCGCTGCAGCGGGAGCACGAGTCGAAACGAGCGGAAGCGCGGAAATGAGGCCAGCGCTGCAGCGGGAGCAAGATTCGGAAAGAGCCGAAGCGCGGAAATGAGGCCAGCGCTGCAGCGGGAGCACGATTCGGAACGAGCGGGGCCCGAAAATGAGGCCGGCGCCTCAGCGAGAGCAGCATGTTGAAAAAAAATGCAAGCGAAACCCAACTCCCAGGAAACCTGTGTAAAAAAACTGGACGCGGGGGGGGGGGGGGGCGAACACTCCCAGCACGTCATCAGGGGAAGAGGGAGAGTAGTATTCATATTGAGTAATTGTTGACGAATGCCCGTGGGAGCTGTCTGCCGGCTACTACACCTAAAAATGGTCCTGCAGCGTCCTCGCCGCAGAAAATCGGGATTCCACCGACTTGGGGCCTCGAGCCCCCCTATCGGCTGCAGGGGCGGCGGGTCGGGGGAGTGGGAAGAGGAGGGGCACCACCCGACGAGGGAAGGGGGAGGGGGAGGGAGGGGGAGGGAGGAGGGAGGAGGGGAGGGGGGAGGGGGAGCGAGGAGGGGGGAGGGAGGGAGGGAGGAGGGGGCACCACCCGAAGAGGGAGAGGGGGAGGGGGGAGGGCCCGCACGAGTCCTGCAGGAACGCTTCGGCGGCGGCGAGGCGCCCGGCCACGTGCGCCGATCGCCTCACGGAGGTGCCTGGCGCCTCTCCTGCCTGCGACACGGCAGCAACTGCAAGCTCTGAAGGCCAAGTCGACTGCGATGGCAAGGCGACGGCGCCATCACCCATCGGTCGGGGAGCATCGCCTCGAGGATCCGCACATCCCACTGTGGGGGCAGATCAAGAGGACGAGGAATTCAGAAATGGCGCAGGAAGGGGCAGGAGAAGCAATGAAGCAGGGCGTCCCCTGCTACAGCATAACATTCCCAGTCTCCTGAGGTCTCTGGGCATAGGTTTTTCGGAGCCCCCCACCCTGCAAAATCCTCGCCGGGACCCCCCACCGCGCCCGCCACCGCGTCTGACAGTCCCAGCCTCCTGAGGCCTCTGGGCATACGTTTTTAGGGGCCCCCCACCCTGCAAAATCCTCGCTGGGATCCCCACCGCGCCCGCCACCGCGTCTGACATTCCCAGTCTCCTGAGGTCTCTGGGCATATGTTTTTCGGAGCCCCCCACCGCGCCCGCCACCGCGTCTGACATTCCCAGCCTCCTGAGGCCTCTGGGCATAGGTTTTTAGGAGGTCCCCACCCTGCAAAATCCTCGCCGGGACCCCCCACTCCGCCCGCCACCGCGTGAGACATTCCCAATCTCCTGAGGCCACTGGACACAAGTTTTCAGGGACCCCCCACCCTGCAAAATCCTCGCCGGGACCCCCTACCGCGCCCGCCACCGCGTCTGACATTCCCTGCCTCTTGAGGCCTCCGGGCATACGTTTTTCGGGAACCCCCACCCTGCATTTGGGCATCATGCATTTGGGCATCAGTTTTTTCAGGGGCCCACCACTTTACAAAATCTTCGCCGGGACACCCCCCC
This sequence comes from Prorocentrum cordatum, assembly GCA_963575745.1. Lineage (NCBI taxonomy): Eukaryota > Dinophyceae > Prorocentrales > Prorocentraceae > Prorocentrum > Prorocentrum cordatum. The sequence continues at coordinate 939,915 of CAUYUJ010016416.1, read as the reverse complement.
GCGTCGAACATCCCCAATCTCCTAAGGCTTTGGGCCTACGTCTTCAGGGGCCCCCCACGCTGCAAAATCCTCGCCGGGACCCCGCCATCTGTGAACGTGGATTTTCCCCCGTGCCCCCAGGCGCGCATGGCGCACGCTAGGCACATCTGCCGGGAGAACGCAATAACAAAAACACAGCAACACATGAAAGTCAAGGGGTCGTCGTGCTCGTAAACAGCGACATCGTCGTCGTCGTCGTCCTGTTCCTCCTCATCATCATCATCATCATCATCCTCCCACTGCACTCCCTCCGAGCGATGATGAACCGGCCAGTACACCTCCTACCCATGATCCTCATAGGCCTCCTTTGGGGTCGGCGGCAGAGGCGGCAGCCTTTAGATGAAGCAGGGCGTCCCCTCCTACAGCATAGCAGCCCCAGACACACGTGCAAGCTCCCTGGCGGAACCGACGGGTTGTGGGCGATGCGTTAAAGAAAAACTCGAACCAGCGCGATCAGAAAACAAAGAAGCATTCAGGGAGGGCCTTTTTCGTCCCACGAGTCCACATCGGAGGAGCCAACGATCGGCAGCACGGGGACTCACACGACCAGTCCGATGCGCAAATCTGCCACCTGTGAATTCCCAGGAGGACAAGAAACACGACGAATGAAACGTTGATCAGTTTCGGGGAGCATAAACATGTGCTTGGGGAAAGGCAAGGAAGGCACGGGTTGTGGAGACAAGGCAACGTCACTTCACTGCTGCGCCACATCAGAGTAGTCCTCTCGAGGCACGAGCCCAAGGCACGTGAGCGGAGAGCCGAATGAACAATAGCGGACCTAGCGGAGACATGCAGGGACCTCAATTGAACATCGAAGTGCAAAGACTTAAGACTCGACAGTGCCGTGGGTGGGAACGCATGCCTGGGCGCACGAAGCATGAGCTGGTGCCCGTCTCTCCGCCTTCTGAAATTCTCTGGGCGGCTGAGAAACTTGGGCCACGGGGTTGGTATCAAGCAGCGCATATCTACTCCACGCCACCACGGCATGGACAAAACTCAACCCCAGACTCCTCGCCACGCGGGTTCGTTCCCGAGGCTTCGCCAGAGGAGGGCCCCAGGATCTGCGGGCAGCTCCCAGTCCTGCGAAGACACCAGAATGCTTGCCGCCCTGCGAGACTGCGCAGGCGGACACGGCCAGGCCGACAACGAGGAAGGCTGCCCGTACGACCATCTTGTCGAAGGCGCGCGGGGTGACAATGACGCAGTTGGCCAAGTTCAAGCCCAGACCCCTTGGAAGATTCCGCCTGCTGCAGCTGCCTGACAGGTGACGAAGGCACCGCGTAGATGCCACATGCCAGTAAACCCAGATCGTCCGCGAAGGCGCACAAAACAACTTCGTGGTAACCCCTCTGGAACATCAGAGCGTTTGAAGCGGACATCCTTGCGTCATACCTCTGCGGGCCCAGAAACCAACAGGAAAGCTGCAACCAACACCAAAAACGTCAAGGCGATCAAATAAAGTGCCAGAGTAGCTGCCACTATCTCAGGACAACGAAGATCCAGAAGTGGTGGATGCTAGGGAAAGCGACTTTGAAGTCAACCAGGCAATCTCCAGCCGATTGCGCACGGACAGCGTGGGCCCACCCAAAAAGAGAACCGAATGCATGTCCAAATTGCTGTCAACCATCGAACGCCGACGAGCGAAACCACGCTGGCTGTCCACCACATGCTCAGAAGCGACGGCGTCCAGGGGTGGGCGAGGAGGACGGAGAAGATCCTGTTTTCGCCGGAATTGGAGAGGGAGCATGCTGGTCTTCGCCCCGCCGGCAGCGAGGCCGCCTCTCGGCGGAGATGCCGCGCGGCAGTGGCTTAAACCCGGCCGAGGTCATACGCTCCGTCACCAGGCACCTGGACGCATCATACAGGATCGCAGGGGCCCACTCAGATGCCAAACCGAGTACGGGATCCCGTCGGGGACAGGGGGCGTCTTTTCCCTACAGGGAACTGCATCATCGAGACGAAGCTTGAAATCCGATGTGCGCGCGGGTGACTGGCAGAGACAAACTGGTCGCCCTGACCCTCGAGCGGGGTCACCTGGGCGAGGAGGTGGGCGAAGTACTCTGGGTCCGCAAATTCTGTAGCTGACTCCTCAGAAACCTTGCCCCAGTAGAGCGCGAGGCAGTTCGCCAGCGCCCGACATGGTCAAACCCTCCTCGGTCCCAAAGCCCGCCAACCAGATCCTGGGACGCTTCGAATTCCAAGCTGAGGCCGAACAACGGATACGAGAAAGGTTGGCCGTTTTGACCTCGGGGGGAGTCTGGACTTTGCAGTACCTCCTGAGCCCTTGCCTCCATGATGCGCCTCTGGAGGGCGACGTGCTGGTGGAAGCCGCGCCAGTCGCACCAACTAGACTCTTGGACATCATAGAATTGCGCCAACTGCGGGTAGGCGCGAACCGTAAGCTTGGCAGGATCGAAGTCTTTGGTGCGGGCGCAGCGGAGCAGACGCAAACAAATGAGGTCTTGTCCAGAATCCGTATCAGAACCAACATGCAGAATGTGCACTTCAGGGCTGGACCTAAGCGTTGTCTTTCGTTCTGTTGTGCTCGTGCTATTATTCGACTTGCTCTGCCTGTTTTCCTGTACCTCCCTGCCAGAACGAAAAACCATACACGACCAAGTCCAGCAAAAAGCGTTTAGGTGCAGCCCTGGTGCAATTGAACGTTCTTCGCGGCGTAGTGGGAAACTTCTTTCGACTCTTTGAGGCGCCCAAGCAAATCAATGGAGAGAAGTCTTCGGGTCAGAACTGGTCACAGACCTGCTTGGATACACCGGAAAAGGAAGAGGATGAGGAGGAGGAGGAAGACGGGAAGGAGTGGTAATGGTAGTGGTAGTTTTAGCGGGCGACGAACGGTATAACATAACTTTCCGCCGTCGAGGACGCCTGCCCCCCGGGTGCCTGCAAAGTTTATACCCCTACGTGGCACCGTATAGGTATAAATTTTCCAGCCGCCTGGGGGGCAGGCGTCCCCGACGGCGGAAAAGTTTATTTGATACCGCTCGTCGCCCGGTGATAGTTGTCCGCAGCTGATGGACATCCAATGGGCGGCATGAGAAATGTTACACGAGCGCGCAGCATGCATCGTCGTTGACGCGTAAGTGCGCTACGCACTGCCTCCCATGTTTGTGTCACCCATACGCAGAGATGAGGCCCACCAAGGGGGCCAATAGCGACAACGCACAGAGGCGAGGGGGCAGAGGAGGGGCAAGATGAGGAAGGCGGGGATGAGCGCAGGACGGGGGGAGGAACAGGACGAGGAGGGGTCGGAAAGAGCGGAGGAAGGCTTTCCACTCAGGGGCAGAGGGCACACCCATCTGGTCGACGGGCCCGATGGCATCCAACCTGTTGAGCTGGAGGCTCTCATCAACTCATGGCTTTTAGATGAGGGTGGCGGAGAGGAGGACAAGGCGGAGGGGAGGAGGAGGGGAAGGGCAGAACGATGAGGGGGGAGGAGCCAACAAGCGCTGCGTGTGCCAATACTGCAGTGCCTGGGTCGCGTAACAGCCATCATCCGCCTCAACGCCAGCTGTCGTCCAGCCATCCGCCCATCGCTCTTGCCGTGCCTCTGCTGCAGGCATCCCACCGCCGCCACGGCCGATACTGCCGATGACACCCGTCGTCTTCCACTCGCCATGTGATTATCCGTCTCGATCCCCTGCGCCAACTCGCCCTGCGAAACCTTCGGTGGCAACTCACAAGCGCCTCCCATGCCATCTCCATGCTGGCTCTTGCGCATCGACGCTAGCCGACGCGAGCCCACGCGAATCGACACTCAACGACGCTCCATCGACGCTCCATCGACGCTGATCGATGCTACATCGGCACTCTCTCATCGACGACCAGAAGCGAGCGCACGCCAGTCTTGCGACCGAACAGGCCCATGCTACGAGCTGCGGGCCAAGGGGGCAGAGAGGGCGAGCGAGCACTGGCCATCGCTCGGACGTCCATTCGCTGCGTTTTTGGTCGGTCTCGTGCGTGGTTTTTTCGCCAAATGGTCAAGGATGCTCCTCGAAGGTCCTCGCCGAGAAAAAAATGCACACGCCCGAGCGATGCCAGGAGCAGTGCAGCACCGTGGCCTGGCGGCGGCCGCGGCAGCGGCCCTCAGCTCCGGCAGGGGCCGCGACCTGAGGCGGGCGGCGCTCCCGGGCGGCACCCCCGCAAGGTGCGCAGAGGCAGGCGCCGCAGGGGCTGGAGGAGCTCACCCCTCCGAGGGCACGCGCAGGAGAGCTGCCCTAATGCGGGACGGGAAAATGACCACAGCCACTGCTTCTTGTTGGCGCCGCCTTCCAGCCGGCCGAAAAAGAAGCAGTGGCTGTGGTCATTTCCCTGGTGCCGAGCTCAGCGAAAATGACTACAACCACTGCTTTGTTTCTGCGGGCTGGAAGGCGGCAACAGAAGAAAAGCAGTGGCTGTGGTCGTTTTCACGTCCCGTACCTAAGCACAGCCAGGCTCTGAGCTACGCGGAAGCCCACAGGTGCGGAGAAGAGCGAGGGGGGCGGGGGCGGGGTGGGTCGCGGAGTGGCGCGGGGTGGGTCGCGGGGGAGGGGGTCGCGGGCGGGGTCGCGGGGGGGATCGCAGGCGGGTCGCGGCGGGCGGGTCGCGGGGTGGGTCGCGGGGCGGGTCGCGGGGCAGGGCGCGGGCGAGGACGACGACAACAACAACAACAACAACAACAACAACAACAACAACAACAACAACAACAACAACAACAACAACAACATCAGCACCAGCACCAGCACCAGCACCAGCACCAGCAGCAGCACCAGCACCAACAACAACAACAACAACAACAACAACAACAACAACAACAACAACAACAACAACAACAACAACGCAACAGCAGTCCGCTCCGCGGACCCCACTTCAGCCACGCGCCCAGGAGCAGTGAATGACCGTTGGGCCCCCTCACTGTGGCCTAGGTCACGTACAGTAACTTCGCGCATCGCGCCCCGAGAAGCGCGACGCGGGGTTGCCCGCGCGCCTTCGCACCGCCCCCCGGAGACGCGCAGCCGTTCTGGCGCAGACCGCGATGCGCGACGCACGAAACGCGATGATCTTCGCCCAGACGAAGTACCGACTGACCCTACAGTACACAAGTCTCGGTCAACAACTCTTCACGTGGCCACATCATTTTTCAGGGTCGCCTGCCCAGACAGGTGCACTTCGAGCGTGGGGACGACCCTCCCCGGATAGGTTCAGAAGCCGCATTCGACCAGATGCTTGGCGAAAGGCCGACCAGGCCAGCACACCCCGCTTGCGCACGCCTGGACACATTTGGGCTCGCGGCCAACGAAGACCGATGAAAGCAAGACTGCTGATACGAAGAACTTGCGACTTGGAGCGGCACTTCAGATGAAGAAGGAAATTAGGATCTCGTTGGAAAGGGTATCCTTCGGTACACTGTGCGCGAACTAATATGAGGTCGGGCATGTCCCCCTACAAGCGGATTTGGGACGAATAACAAAAAATAGTCAAAAAATGCCCCAAAATGGTCAAAATGGTTTAAAAAATCCTCCCCATAATGTGTTCTGACTCGTTTTGAAGATTCCTCCTGTAGAGGGACAGGCCCGACCTACAACTGGTAAGTGTGATGTGTGGCCGACTGGGATCGCGTTGGAAAGGGTACCCGTCGGTGCCCTGTGCGCGAACTTGTAAGTGTGATGCGTGGCCGACGGGGGAAGCCCTGCACCCGAAAATACGGACGCCGCACTTCTGCCCCCATCCGACCGGCCGCAGGTGCACCTGCCTGACAGCCGAAGCGGCTGCCGAGACGCTCGAAGAGGCCGCCAAGAGCACACCACGAGGGCCCCAACAGGTCGGATTCGAAAGCCGTACGGTGGCTCAAGCAGCACAGCCTCGAAGTACGGGCAATCGAGTCTGACAAACACTTGTGGCTCACAGCTGAAAAAACCATTCGGCTTCGACAACAAATTCAGCAGCATTTGGAAAAGTCGCACGTGCCAGTGGACAGCATCGGAGCACACGAGGGCCCCAACAGGGTGAGGAGGACGCAGAGGAATCTGTGGAGGCGGCAGGGGAGGAGGAGGCGGAGGAGGGTTTCACCCCCGGAAGGCGCTGACTCCCGGGTGGCCTCACTATGTCGTGCTGCTGCTGTTCTCAGCGGCCGCGGCATGTACAACGTTTTGTGCTGTGGAGTGCAATGACTTTCCTTGGGTCGTTGGGGAGATTCTGACGCCGAAAGACGCCGAAAGACGGCGAAAGACAGCCCAAGACGCCGAAAGACGGCGGAAGACGCCGAAAGACGCCGAAAGACGACCCAAGACGCCGAAAGACGGCGGAAGACGGCGAAAGACGGCCCAAGACGCCGAAAGACGCCGAAAGACGGCGGAGGACGCCTTTTCGGCGCCCCGACGCCGAAAGACGGCCCAAGACGCCTCCGGGATCGGCACGCGGCGGCCCCCGCGAGGTTTCCGAGGCGGCCCCGAGCGACCCAAGAGGGCCCGACGACGGCCCACAGGCATCCCAGGCGGCCCAAGAGGCCCCCGGAACGGCTCCGAGACGGTGCCCGCACTGGAGCCCGAACGAACACCCCGAGCTTTCGGCCCCGAGAAGCTCCCAGGAGGCCCCGAGGAGCCCACGAGGGGCCCCCACGAGACCCCACGAGGCCCCCGAGAGGCCCCCAGGAGAAGCCCGAGGAAGGACCCCCAAAGAGGCTCCACGAAGAGGCCCCCGGGCTGCTCCCGAGAGGCCCCGAAGCTGCACCGCAGGGGCCTGCGCCGGCGCTCCGAAGAAGCCCCACGAAGCATGCCTGAGGACGACTCTGCCCCGGCATCCCTGAAGACGACTCTGCGCCAGGGGTGGGGGCTCCAGCGGAGATCCACGACATCCGCGTGGAGCTCCACAGGTTTATGGTGATGCCTTCTTCTGTTGTTCGATACATGGGAGGCACGAGGACACACTAGTACTACATGCCCGCCTCGGAGGCGTGCGTCCGACCCGAGCAGATAGTATACCCATCAACGTATAGTGCCCTGGGGGTGCGACGCATCTATAAAAAAAGCTAGCCTCCCCCCCCCAGCACCCCATCCAATCGCGTCTTGGTAAATCACGTTGTACCTGTTGATGTGTGCTCGTTTTCTTCTCATGCATCTTTCTTATGCTCTGTCTCCCTCTCTGTCTGTGGCACATCCGGTTTCCTTATTGTGGTGGCGTACAACTTAACTCCTTATGGCGGCGAATTCTATTGAAATCCACTACAAAAAGAGTTCTATTGAAATCATCTACAATAGGAATCCGTTTTGTAATCCTTCACAAACGGGATCCTAGTTTAATCCTCTCCAAATGGAACCCCGTTGTAACCCTGAAATTCCAAATCCCCAAGTACCTCTGAACATGTTGATGTTTTTGTTTTTGGGGTGTTTGCTGTTCCTCGCCTTCGTTTTGGCTGTCTAGGCACAAGGAAGCTCTGTTTCCAAGATTCCCAAAAATTTGTTGTTTTTGTTATCCGCTTTGGTTTTTGCTGTCCACGCACAAGGGGAGGAGGAAGAGGGCGGCGGAAGGAGGGGAGAGGGAGACGGAGAGTGAAGGAGGAAGGAGAGGAGGAAGAGAGAGGAGGTGAGAGAGAGGCTTACTGGATAAAATCTGTAAATCGCGGGGGTCCGAAACCGAACTGGAACCAAGGAGTTCGACTGTAATCCTCCACGAAAAGAATCCTAGTGTAATCCGCCACACAGGAATCCGATTGAATGCCCCCACAAAAGGAATCCGAATGAAATTCGCCACGAAAGGAATCCTATTGCAATCCCTCCACAAAAGGAATTCCATTGAAATCCTTCGCAAAAGGAATCCCATTGTAATCCACAGAAAGAATTCTATTGAAATGCTCCACAACAGAGATTCTATTCGAACCCCCTACAATAGGAATCCGTTTTGAAATCCTCCACAAAAGGAATCATATTGTAATCCTCTACAAATGGGATCCCAGTGCAACCCGAAATTCATAATTTCAAGTACCTCGGAAAAAATGAGTTGTTTGCTTTTTGTGTTGTTGCTCCTCGCCTTGGTTTTGGCTGTCCAGACACAGGGAAGCTCTGTTTCCAGGATTTTCAAAATTTTGTTGTGTTTGTTCGGCGCTTCGGTTTTTGCTGTCCAGGTACAGGGAATCTCAAGGTCGATGGAGATCGATAAACATGGTTTCGCAATTCGGCTCCATGGGAATATACTGGCTGGCCTTGAGCTTCCCTGAGAAAACCTCGATTGTTGGAAATCCTGGAAACAGAGCTTCCTTGTGCCTGGACAGCCAAAACCAAGGCGAGGGGAAAAAACTAGGTACTTGGGGATTTGGAATTTCAGCGTTACAACGGGATTACATTTGGAGAGGATTAAAGTACGATTCCGTTTGTGAAGGATCACAAAAAGATTCTTATTGTAGATGATTCCAAAAGAACTCTTTTTGTAGTGGATTTCAATCGAATTCGCCACATAAGGAATTAAGTTGTACGCCATCACATTAAGGAAAACGCATGTGCCACAGACAGAGAGGGAGACAGAGCATAAGAAAGATGCATGAAAAGAAAAAGAGCTCACACCAACATGTACAACGTGATGTATCAAAAAGCGATAGGATGGGGTGCTGGGGGGGGGCTAACATAAAAAAGTATGTTGGGATGACGCCGAACACAAGGCACACTCGAATACACTGCCTTCCCTCGACTGCGCCGCTGAGCATCCAGGCCATTCCGAGAAGCACCCTGCAGCTTCGGAGATGGCTTACAATGGAGGCCACTCCACAAGAAACCTTCCCGCAAGAAACCCAACCCTGAGACCCCAGGACGTCCACTGATTTTTGGCGTGGGAACGTCGCGCGCTCCATAGCAAAACCATCGAAACCCAGAAAACCCAGGGCACCCTGGAGGCAAGCAGGGTGTATCTAGGCAGGGGCCCCCACTGTAGAAGACTTGTCAGAGTGCTGGAGGCCTTCCGAGCC
>CAUYUJ010016416.1:927345-930829 GCA_963575745.1 Prorocentrum cordatum | reverse complement strand
TAGTAGTAGTAGTAGTAGTAGTAGTAGTAGTAGTAGTAGCAGTAGTAGTAGTAGTAGTAGTAGTAGTAGTAGTAGCAGTAGTAGTAGCAGTAGTAGTCGTAGTAGTTTTTCCAGTATGTACATTAGTGACAGTAGTAGTTACAGTAGTAGTAGTAGTAGTAGCAGCAGTCGTATTAGTAGCAGTAGTACTAGTAGCCGTAGTAGCAGTATTAGTAGTAGTAGTAGTAGTAGTAGTAGTAGTAGTAGTAGTAGTCGTAGTAGGTTAGTAATAGTTTATGTAGCTCGTAGTAGTAGTCGTCATTAGTAGTAGTAGTAGTAGTAGTAGTAGTCGTAGTAGTTGTAGTAGTAGTAGGTAGTAGTAGTAGTAAGTAGTAGCAGTAGTCGTTAGTAGTAGTAGTAGTAGTAGTCGTTCGTCGTCCGTAGTCGTCGTCGTAGTAGTAGTAGTAGTCCGTAGTAGTTTAGTAGTAGTAGTAATAGTAATAGTTAGTCGTCGTCGTAGCCGTAGTCGTAGTCGTAGTCGTAGGCGTAGTCGTAGTCGTTAGGTAGTAGTGAGTAGTAGTAGTAGTAGTAGTAGTAGTAGTAGTAGCAGCAGTAGTAGTAGTAGTAGTAGTAGTAGTAGTAGTAGTAGTAGCAGTAGCAGTAGCAGTAGCAGTAGCAGTAGTAGTAGTAGTATTAGTATTAGTAGTAGTAGTAGTAGTAGTAGTAGTCGTCGTAGTAGTAATAATATTATTAGTAGAAGAAGAAGACGAATACTAATAATAATAAGAATAAGAAGAATGATACGCATACTAGTAATACTAACACGACGAATAATAAGAGTAATACTAGTAAGAATGATATTAATAATACTAATAATGATAATAATAAGGATACTACGACGAGTAAGACTAATACTAAGCATACGAAGCATACTAATAATACTACGAAGAAGAATGCTACTACTACTACTACTAATAATAATAATAAAAATAATAAGAATAATACTACTAATAGTAATAAGACTAACACGAATAATCATGCTACCAATAATAAACATAATATTAATAATACGAAGAATAATGAAACGTATACTAATAATAAAAATAAGACTAATAAGAAGAAGGAAGAGGAGGAGGAGGAGGACGAAACACATACTATAATAAGGGGGAGGAGGAGGAGGAGGAGTAGGAGGAGGAGGAGAAGGAGGAGGAGGAAGAGGAGGAGGAGGAAGAGGCGGGAGGAGGAGTTGGAGGAGCAGGAGCAGCAGGAGCAGGAGGAGGAGGAGGAGGATGAGGACGAGGAGCAGGGGAGGCGGAGCAGGAGGAGGAGGAGGAGGAGGAGGAGGAGGAGGAGGAGGCGGAGACGGAGGGGGCGGCGGAGGATGATGAGGAGGAGGCGGAGGAGGAGTATCAGGAGGGGGAGGAGGAGGAGCGTCGCATGCTCTTATAACTTGTTCGGCTGTGTTCGGCACATGTGTTCGTTAATCGCTTTTCGGCTAATCTCTGTGATTTTTTGTGTTCGGCGACGCAATCACTTGTTCGGACCGTTGTTCGGCAAATCACGGCAGCAATGACCAGGCTCGGCATCTGTTCGTAAGTGTTCGGTTGTAATCGCATGTGTTCGCCTTGTGCTTGCATGTGTTCGGCCATGTGCTTATCTGCGCCCTCCCCAGGGCATTTTGCAGCGGGGGTCGGGGCCCCACCCTGGAGGGCGCTCGCGGGCCCGGGAGCCTCTGAACAACATCTCTTCGGGCCCCGAAGAGCTTACCGTGGTGCTTCTCGCAGCCCCGGCGTTGGGACCCAGCCCTGGGCGACGTCTTCGCGCCCGGGGACCTCGAAGCAACGGTTTGGGGCCCCGAGAAGTTCGTGTTGGTGCCTTTCGCAGCCCCTGCAGGGGTCGGGGCCCAGCCCTGGAGGACGCTTTTCGGGCCTGGGGACCTCTTGCAACAACTTTCCGGGTCTCGAAAAAAAACCCGGGGTCGGGGCCCAGCCCTGGGCGACGCTTTCGGGCCCGGGGACCTCCGAAAACAGCGGCTCGCGCCCGGAGCGGCCTATGCTGGCGCTCCTGCAGCCCCGGGGCTTCGGGAGGGGGAGGAGGGGGAGGAGGAGGAGGAGGAGGAGGAGGAGGAGGAGGAGGAGGAGGAGGAGGAGGAGGAGGACGAGGACGAGGAAGGAGGAACGAGGAAGGAGGAAGGAGGAAGGAGGAAGGTTCATCGTCTTGGAATCGCTCTCGGAGGTGCCCTCCGTGGCCCCCCCAAAACTCCCAAGGGCCCCCCGGAGGATGGTCTCGGGCCTGGGCACCTCCAGCGAAAGCTGCTCGGGCGCCGAAAAGGGTTATGTCGGTGCTTGTCGCTGCCCCTGGGACCGCAGGCCCAGCCCTGGGCGAGGCTTTCGGGCCTGGGGGCAAACGCTCCCGAGCGAAGTGAACCCCACCCTCCCCCTCAGAAATCGTGGGGGGTAGGGGTAGGGTTCGCATGTGGCCCCCTAGAAAGCGCTTCGGGCTCCGAGGAGTTGATTCGAGTGCTTTCGCGGCTTCGGGGGTCGGGGTGCCACCCTTGAGGGCGCTCTCGGGCCCGGGAACCTCTAGACCAGAATCTGGTCTCGAGAAGTTTATGCTGGTGCTGTTCGCAGCTCCGGGGTTTGGGCCCAGTCCTGTAGGACTTTTTCGGGCACGGGGACCTCCAAACATACTTTTTCGGGCTCCGAGGAGTTCGATCAACCCCGGGGGTCGGGGCCCAGCCCTGGAGGACGCTTACGAGTCTCGGAACCTCGAGACAAAAATCGGACCCCGACAAGTTGATTCTTGTCAGGAGGGGGAAAACCATACAGACACATCTAATCGTCGATCCCCAGGCGAATATGCGAAAATATGGGAAGTGGGGGGGAAGACAAAAACCTAGAAAATATGGGAAAACATGGAACATCCTTTTTGTGTGTCCCAGGGCCCCTTCATCTGGTGCTTTTCGCAGCCTCGCTGGTTTGGGCTCAGCCCTGGAGAACGACGTTTCGGGGCCTGGGGACCTCCAGAAACAGCTCTTCGGGGCCCGAAGCATTTGCGTTGGCGCTTTCGCTGCCCCGGGGGGGCCTGGGCCCAGGGCGACCTCCTGGGCTGCGAGGAGGCGCACGCATCAGTTTCTCTGGGCCCAGGTAGTTTTATTGGAGGTCTCCAGGCCCGAAGACGTTCTCCAGGGCTGGGCCCAACCCACGAGGCTGCGAAGAGCACCACCACAGCGAGTGTGTCGGGGCCCGAAAAGTTGTTTTAAAAGCCCCCCGGGCCCGAGAGCGTCCTCCGGGGCTGGTCCCCGACTCCTGGGGCTGCGCAAAGCACCAGCGTACCTGTTTCTTGGGACGGGGGCATCACCAGGCCTAAGTCGGGCCTGTCCCTCAACAGGGGGGATATTCAAGAATAGTCAAAAAATAGTCGGGGGACTATTTTTGGAGTATTTTTTTATTATTTTGGAGTATTTTTTGAATATTGTTCGAGTATTTTTAATGTTTCGTCGAAC
>CAUYUJ010016416.1:909271-919745 GCA_963575745.1 Prorocentrum cordatum | reverse complement strand
TGCGTGTGTGTGTGCGTGCGTGCGTGCGTGCGTGCGTGCGTGTGTGTGTGTGTGTGTGTGTGTGCGTGCGTGCGTGCGTGCGTGCGTGCGTGCGTGCGTGCGTGCGTGTGTGTGCTTGCCCCCTTTGCTGGGAGAGGCCCCGCCGCCCGGGCCCCTCCTGGCCCTCGACGCCACGGAAGGGCCCAGCGTCGGTCCCCTGCCGCCGCCTGCGATCGGCCCTCGCCTCGCCGCCTGCGGTCGGCCCTCGCCCTCCCCCGCGGTCGCCTCGCTGCCCGTGGTCGCCTCGCTGCCTGCGGCCGCCGCCTTCGAGGACCGAGGTCTGGGGTGACAGATCGGGCGTCTGGCAGCCGCTGCGCTTTCTCTCTGGGCTTCTGGGCAAGCGTGGGGGGGGGTACCCCGCGACGGGGGCCAGCCTCGCCTCGTCGCCGCGCCGCGACGGGGGTCGGAGCGCCTTCGGCGCGCGGCGGATGCCCACGACGGGGGTCGCTGTGGGGCTGTCGGCGGGGGTGACGCCCCCCCGACGCCCCACGACGTTTTTCCTGCGAGTTCTCTTAACGACCTGGTCTGGGCTCGAGCGCACGCGCTCTGCGAACTGGGTTCACGAGCGCAAACTTTCGCACGAACACTTGTCTAACCCCTCCCTTTTGCCTCGCCAGCCCCGCCGCGGACTTCGGCGAAGAGCAAGCGGCACAGGCAGAAACTGCCCGGAGGTCCCCGCGGCTTCCCTCGGAGCGGGGCTGGGCCTCGGGCCCCGCCTTCAGCCACGCGCGGAGGGGGGTAGGGGGAGGGGGGAAAGGCTTCTTAGAACCACCCCTGCTTCTTATCCTTGGAAGGCGTGGGCCCTCCCTATACATGTAAGGCCAGCGCCTCCTAAGAAGCAGACCCCTTCTAAGAAGCCTCCCCCCCTTCCCCCGACCCCCCTCTGCCCGCCGCCGAGAAGAGCCAGCGGCAGAAGCAGGAACTGCCCGGAGGTCCGCGCAGATTCCTCGGAGCGGGGCTGGGCCCCAGGCCACCCCCTGGCGTTAGGTCGGGCGTGTCCCTCTACAGGAGGAAACTTCATAAACGTAGTCCAAGCACCGTCAGGGGACGAGTCTCTGATGATATCCTGGAGTATTTTTGGCGTATTTTTGGACCATCTCTTTTTTTTGTTTTGAACATTTCGTCCAGAATCCGCTTGTAGGGGGACATGCCCGACCTGACCCTGGCGGCGCCACGCGCGCAGGCCTCGAAGGATTGCAAAGGATTGCAATCCTTTAACGAAGGATTGCAACAAAAACCCTTCGAAGGGTTTTTGTTTGCAACCCTTCGAAGGGTTTTTTTTGCAATCCTTTATTGCAATCCTTCGGTTTTTTTTTGCAATCCTTCGTTCTTTTGGAAGCGTCTGCGCGGGGGGTCCGGCCCCTCTTGCGGGGCTGGGGGGCGCCCAGCCCGTTCTGGCAGGGGGGGGCGGCGGCCGGGGCCCCTTTCCACAGCGGGAGGGGGGGCGGGGCTCGAGAGGCAGGTCGGGCGCGTCCCTCTACAGGAGGAGTGGTCCAGAATCGTCCAATCATCCTCTGGGGACGGGTTTTCGATCATCGTTTGAGCATCTCTGTTTTTTTTTGTTGATTCTGTTTTTTCGTCCAAAATCCACCTGCAGGAGGACATGCCCGACCTAATTCAAGCAGTGGCGAGGGGTCCTGGCTGGCCTACAGGCCCACCACGTAAGGTTCTAGTAACAGTAACTTTTAGTGATCTGCACGGAATGTTCTTGGAACATGCATGGCTGATGAGTGCGTGTTTCAACACGTCGGGCTTAGTTATGACCCAAGAACATTGTTTTTATCAGAACACGTGTGGGTTCCGAGAACATGTCGTGGCAGAATCAGAGGAGTGCTGGGGCGGTCGGTCCCTGCTCGAGGGCTGGAAGGCCACCAGGGCTGCACAGCTGTGCACCCGTGGGGCTCCGCGCGCGGGTCGCTCGGAGCGGTGCTGGCAGCCCCTCGGCTTCTGTCCTGGCCGATCCCGGCGCTGGGCCACCCGGGGCGCGCGCACACCGATCCCGTGGCCGGGGTTGGCCCGTCCAGGCTCGGGGCAGGTGCGTGGTTGGCACCCCCCTGATGTGGGCACCCGATAACGAAAGATTGACCCCCCCCCTCCCCCTCCCCCCCCCCCAAATTCCACAGTGGGGAAGGACAGGATGAGGATTTTCGGCTGGAACCTTTTTTCTATTCGTGTCGCTCCTCACTCCACCTCCTTCCTTACAACACTTGGCCCCCCCCCTCCCCCTCCCCCCCCCTGGAAATTCCACAATGGGGAAGGACCCGATTCGGATTTTTGGCTGGAAGCTTTTCTCTATTCGCGTCGCTCCTCGCTCCACCGCCTGCCTTAGATTTTGACGCCCCTCCCCCGTCCAGGCTCGGGGCAGATGCATGGCTGCCACCCCCCTAATGTGGGCACCCGATTGAAAAAAATGCTCCCCCCCCCCTTTCCCCCCCTCAAACAAAAAAAATCCACAATGGGGAAGGGCACGATTAGGACTTTCGGCTGGAGACTTTTTTCTGTTTGTGTCGCTCCTCGCTCCACCTCCTTCCTTAGATTCTGATGCACTTCCCCCGTCCCGGCTCGGGGCAGGTGCACGGTTGGCACCCCCCCGGCGGTTAAGGCCAGCCTGTCCCTCTGCAGGGGGGGTATTCAAAAGTAGTCAACAAAATAGTCAGGGGACTATTTTTGGAATATTTTTTTGAGCATTCAGGGGTATTTTTTGGGCTGTTTTTTTATGTTTCGTCGAAAATCCCCCTGTAGGAGGACAGGCCCGACTTAACCCTACGGTCTGGCCGAGGTATGAGTAAGATCGAGGTCGTCTCGGGGGGTGTGCGTACCCTAATCTTCTGCGTGATTGCTGGACATTGTCGTGCATCCTGGGGGGTGGGCCTCGTATGGACTTCGGTCTGGCCAGCGGAGGGCCTCGTGTTCTCGGAGGATTTTCCTCTGTCTTGGGTCTGGCCGTACTTCAAGCAATGGCGAAGCGTCCTGGCTCGCCTATAGCCCTACCGCACAATGTTCTAAGAACCTTGTGTGGTTTCCACGTAATGTTCTTAGAACATTTGTGGTTGAGATGGTCTTGTTTCAACACATCGGGCTTGTGTTCCAAGAGCACTGATTTTGTGATTCGAGCCTTTTTGGGTTCTAAGAACATTTCGTGGTAGGACTACAGGAATGCCGGGACGGTCGGTCCCTGCTCAAGTACTGCCCCTCCCCCTTCCTCGCAATCGCTCCTTCTTCCCCGGGGCGCCCTGGGCGGCCCCTTCCCTCGCTCTAATCGCCATATTCTGGGCCGACGGGGGGGGGGCGGTGGCCTCGCCAGCACGGCTGGCTTCGCTGCCCCGGGCAGCCCGCGCTCCGAGTCTCGCGATGCGTGTCGGAGCTGGGCGTATCCTTTTCAAGTACGTCGACTACGGCACCGCCTGATCCCGAGGCTTTGCCTCCTCCCGGCCTCGTTCTGGGGCCGCGCCCCCCCCCCCTTCTTCCGCCCCCATCTCTGGTTAATTCAAGCTTCGCGCGGCCCGCTCAGCTTCGACCGGAAGAGGTGCGCTCTCGACCCGCGAATCCCAAAAAGTGTCGGAGCTGGGCGAGGGCGGGCAAATCCGTGGCTGCAAAAGCGGTCTTAGCCCAGGAGGAAAACATTCATTCTGGGAATTTAACTCAGCGCGCTGAATGATCAACGGGCTGCTTCTCGGAAGAAACGAAACCAATCCCGGAGATCTGTTTTCGCAGCCGCGGGTTTCTGTTTTCGCAGCCGCGGGTTTGCCAGCCTTCGCCTGGCTTCGGAGCGTGGACCCCTGCAGGTCTGGAGCGCTTTCCCAGGGCCAGCTCTTCATCCTGAGCCGTTTCTTGACGGCCCCGGGGCCCGTTGAGGGCCTTCGGAGGCCGAGAACGGCCAACAAAAAGTGGCCGCTCCCATTTTTGGCGGAGCCTCGGACCTCTGGGTCGGAATCTGCAGGATTCGGAGCCGCCTGGGGGCCGGGGTAGCCCTGCGTTGGTTCTGGCCGAGGGCTCGGAGCAGCTGCAGACTCGACCCCCGCAAAGCGCCTGAGCCATACTGAGCCGTCTTAGGATGTCTTGAGCAATCTTGGAGGTCATCTTGGGCTCTCTGAGGCCCTCTTAGAGCTATCTTGGGCCATCCTGGCCACTCCAACGCCTCGCGACCCCCCCCCGGTCTAGGGGAGGGGAGACGGGGAAGGGCAAACCCCTCCCCGAAGGGGAAGAAAGGGGTTGGAAGAAAAAGCTTTCTAGATCACCTACGCCCAGAGGGCTGGTGGGATTATTACAAAGTACACTTCGCGGCAAACTCTGGAGTCATTCGCGGGCGCCCCGCGATCACTTTTCATAGGTTTGTATCAGGGACGGCGGGGGTGCAGGCATATTGTTTGCTGTTTGCAGGCCCACCATACAGCATGATGACCATCCCGCCGCGATTGCGCCATGGCTTTCGACAGCGATGGTGGGGGACGACGCGTTTCTCGATTTGCACTTTCGCGTGCGCGGGCGCACCTGGCACATGCTGCGCGTGCCCCGCACGTGGCGCATCTGGTGCGGCTGGAGCACGCGGCGCACACATGGCGCACGTGGCGCATCTGGCGCACCAGCTGTGCCTGGCACGTTTGGGCCCCAGGGGTGCCTGGCGCACCTGGCGCGAGCGGCGCGCCTGGCACGCGTGGCGCACCTCGCCCCAGCGTCGCCCACGTGGGGTCGGCGTCGGCTCCCAGTAGCTGCCCGTCCAAAGACGACCGCGGAACGTGCTGCGGCTCGGGTGCTGCTTGTGCGTTGCGAGGGCGGGTGGGAGTGAGCGAGGCGGCTTACAGGCGGGTAGGGTTTCTTGACTGCTCCCCCTTTGCCCCCCCGCTAGACCTGGACGGGGGGGGCGCGACCCATTGGAGCCCCCCAAAAAGCCTTGACGAGAAGGACGCACATGCGTATTCTCCTAAAGCTTCGGGCCAATCTTGGCCTCCCAGGGGGGCGGCGCTGAATCGATCTCCTATTACAATGGCCCCCATATGGCCCCCAAGGCTTCCAAAAGTGCACCAGGAGGGCCTCAAGACGCACCCAAGAGGCCCCACGAGGTCCTCCAAAGGGTCCCAAGAGGCGCCCAAGAGGCTCCTCAGAGGCCGCGGGGCCGCCAAGATGACCTCAAGATCCCCTAAGAGGACCCCAAGGAGCTTCCAAAAGACATTCGAGGAGACTCCTGGAAGGCATCCCAGACGCCTCTCGCCTTTCTGCTCCCCCTTCCCCTCTTCTTCCTCATCCGCCTGTTCCTTCTCCTCCCTCCTCCCTTGTTCTCCCTCTCCCTCTCCCACCCCCTTTTTCCGATTCCTCCTCCATCCTTCCCTCTTGGGGTATGACGGCTTCCCTAGCCCTTTATGCCAACGCATGTTTCCCCACATCCCTGATCAGGGCAACCCGCCTGGGCATCGTTTCTGGATTGGCTGGTGGGTTACGCGAAGCGTCCAGGATTTCAGTCAGTTCGTTCGTGCTGCGGACAAGGTGTTGGCTGTGCGCTGGGAGTGGGGTGGGGCGCTCTAGCAGGGGGCAGGCTTTCTCAGAAGGTAGCGGGGGCTTTCCAGAGGCCCTCCAGCCTTTCGAGAAGCCTTCCGCATTCTCGGCGAAGGCCGAGAGATCTTCTAGCCCTCAAGCAGGCCCGCCCCACCTGCCTTCCCCCCTTGGGGCGCGCCACAGAAGATCTGCGGAGAACTTGTGTGCACCGTGCCGCGCTGGCGCCTCCCGAGGTGTCGCGTCGGCGGGCTTCGGCCCAGGAGGCGTGCGGAGCGGATAATTTCTCAGCCCCCGGAGCCGAGCAAGACCTTGTACCGTGCAGCGCTGGAGCGGGGCCCTGAGGGAGTCCACCCATGCTGCGGTGCATGTGCGCCGTTCTCGTAGAAGATCACGACTTGACAACTGACACTCGTGCACGTACGTCCCTCAGGACTCCTGGGCTGGAAGTCTAGGAGGGGCAGGGGCGTGTGTGCTGTCGGACGGGGGCCCCCGCTTTCACGGGACCCCCCCCCGATCGGTGTCCCGCAGCTCGCACCTCTTTGATAAGCGCCCGCGCCGCTGTGCCCTTCCCTGTGCCTCCTCCCTGTAGGTCCGGTGTGTGTTGTCCGTGGATTCCCGGGAGCGGGCGCACAGGCGTCCGCGCGCGCAGCGTCTCGGGCAGCCCTCGCGCCAGCGGCGGCGGGACAAGCGCAGCCGTCGGGGCGGGGCTGGGGCGGACGGCCCGCTGCCGCCTCGGCCTCGCCCCGCGGCTGCTCTCCTGCCGCCGCGGCGCCTGTGGCCGCGCGCCGCGGGGTGCCTGCCGCTCACCGTGCTCTTTGTGCTCCTCCTGCTGCTGCTTCTGCTGCCGCTGCTCGTCCTCCCACTCGCCTCCCGACGCCTTCCTCCCTGCTCCCAGCTCCTTGCTCCTTCCGTTTCTCCCTCCTCCTCTTCGTCCTCCTCATTTTGCTCCTCGTCCTTCGTCCTGATGATTGTCTTGGTATCATTCTCCTCCTCCTCCTCCTCCTCCTCCTCCTCTTCCCCCCTCCTCCCCCTCCTCCTCCTCCTCCACCTCCTCCTCCTCCTCCTCCTCCTCCTCCTCCTCCTCCTCCTCCTCCTCCATGTCTTCCTCCCCCCTCCTCCTTCTCCTCCTCCTTCTCCTTCTCCTCCTGCTCCTCCTCCTCCTCCTCCTCCTCCCTGTATCCTCACTCGGGCGGTCGGGCCCTGTATGTTGTTAGCCTGTTTCAATCGTCTCACTCACCGCCGCTTCTTTTGGCTCGGGGGCGCGCAGTCTGGCCAGACTGCGTGCCCGCATTAGACCCGCATTCGTCCCGCAGCAGACTCGCATTCGTCCCGCATTCGGTACACAATACTGTTCGTTTCCCTGTACACCCATTTTCATAGTTGGTAGCGGAGCGCAGCTTCGATCGACCCTTCTCGCCGGCATGGCCCGCGCGGCACCTCCGCCCGTCTCTTGTTCGCTTTCCTCTGCCCCGCCATCTCGACCAGGAGGATAGAGGAGTACTGTTCCAACTTTCGCATCAGAAACTGGGTGTCCACTCGCAAATCTGCATTCGCAGCCCGCATCTTCTTCGACGCCGAGAACAAGTGGAGCAAACGGCTGTTGCACTGGACGCCGTGGTTCCGGACGGAAGCCAAACGATCTCAAGGGCGACCTCGTCTGAGATGGAGAGATGCGTTGGATGCGTGAGCGGCCTTCCATGCACGCGTTTCACTTGATGCATTTTCCTAATTGCCATGTGCACGTCTGCCCCTCAGGGGACCGCTCCGGCTACCGGAGCCGGCATGCAGACTTCCTGTCCTGTCCTGTCCTGTCCATCATCTCCATCGCGTTCTGCAAGGGTGATCCCAGCTCTTCGTGCTATCCGTTTCCATGATTCTCGTGTCCGCTAAGTCGGACAACAAGGACACCGATTTGAACAAGTACGTTTTTCAGAAATTCAAGGGGCGCGGCTCCCACCCGCCGCCGTTGCCTGCTTCTCTTCCGGGGCGTATTCCATTTGCATCGGGGTCGCTTTCGCTACCGCATGTCGGGCGTACGGCTGAAAAAAGGGAATCGTTCCCATTAGTCGTCTCAGCCCGTGGCCAAGAGTTTCTCGCAACTACGTTGCGGGGGCCTGGGGAAACGCAGGCGGATGAGAGTGCGTAGAAGAGTGGGGATTCAGTGGGTTGTCGGACAACTATGTTGTCATATCTCCAAGGGACAGTGGAACAGGTCTGGGTGTCTACGATCTTGTAATCGTTTTCTTATTCGTTGTTTCGCCGACGGGCGCGGCCCTTCGCCCCCCCCCCCCCCTCCCCGCACGCGCCACCTCCTGGAGTGCCTCCTGGCTGTTTTGGGCGCTTATTTCGCGCGGGCGGAGGCTCCCCCGCGGGGCGCATTGCTGCAAACAGTGACGTATTAAGCAGATGTCCAGAGCCGAACCCCCTCCCCCCCCCGCCCTTCTGCCCAGCGTCGAAACGCCGAATAAGAAAATGCTCGCATTTGGACGCGCTGCGGGGCGCCCTGGGCGCGGCGACGTCCGCAACGACGCGAGAGAAGACAATGCCCAATGCGCCGACGAAGGGGGACATATTCGGGGCGGGGGCCCACGGCGGCTCCGAGGCTCGCAGTCAGAGCATTGCCGTCTGTGGGCCCGCGGAATCCAGCACCTCCTTGACCTGTGGAGTGATCTCCACTCCAGATGGAATGTCATCGGGGTGGGCATGCTTGCCCTGGCCAGCTGCCCCGCCGGCATGGGCGCCGGTGGCGGCAACGGCAGCATGCGACGCCTCCGCACCTGGGGGCCCGAGTAGCAACCTCGGGTTCAACGATGGGCGCGGGGGGTGATGATTTGATCAGTGGCGAGTTCGGGCCTCAACCAGTTGCGCCGGGCGGCGTGGCCCAAGATTGCGCGGGCGAGTGGCCGCCGGCTGTCCTCGCGCACGGCGGGCACGCCCCCGCAAGATCGGGCGCAGAGTGTCTATGGCGCTACGGCCGGGTCGGGCAGGGGCGGGCTGGGTCAATCGGCGTTGGGGGCGCGCGCAGGAGGCATTCCCGGCAGCTGCCGTAGACTCGGGCACCGACGCGGACACCATCAGCTCATTCCGCGAAGTAGAGAGCGGCCGACGACTCCGAGCTACGACGCATTCCAGAGGAACAGCGAGGCACCTCTTCTAGGATTACGAGCGCGCCGAGTCGCGATGGCGACGCCTCAACAGCCGCAACCCCGCGCGCCGCGTCCAGAGGGTCACCGAGAGGAAGGGCAAGGGCCACGGCAAGGGCCACCGAGCCTTCATGGCCCCGTGGCCGATCTGTCCGACAATGACGAGAGACATTTGCGGATTTCGGGAAAGGCATGGGTGAGGGGAACGGGGGGTTCAGGACCAGCGGCGTGGGTTCGGGCCGTTGAGGCAAACCTATGGGGCTCGACTGGAGGCAAGCCAAACGAAACGAGTGCGACTCAAAGGAACACCTCGTGCGCGACTGCGCCCGGCGCCACAACCGAAGGCGCGCTCTCTCCCTTAGCGCCTGCGCCCCAGCGCCACCAGCACCCGCGCCACTGTCAGCTCTGGGGCAGCAAGGGCCACCGAATTGTGCTGCTCAAGCAGTCTCTGACGAACAGACATGCGGCTTGGATGATGAAGGACTCCACCAGCCATGGGTGGATTCTGTCAGCATGCTCGGGCCCGAGCGACCCCGCGCAGAACGCTGATCCGAACGGCGGACAGCCTGCGCCAGCATCAGCGGGTCCGCGGCCAGCGGCGGCAGCAGCATCATCAGCTGCTCCGCCAAGTTCGCCGCCCGATGGTTCGCGGCACCGGGGTGGCCACAGTCAGTGGTCACGCTAGGCGTGCACGGCATCTCCATCTCCACCTGGTTTCGCAACTGCGTTGCAGAACCATCCGGCAGCAGCGGGGGGGCCACAATCAGCCGGCGGCGCCGACAGCTCCAGCTCCCCTCCCCTCCCATTCCCCCTCCCCCTCTCCCTCCCCTGTCGTCCCGCCAACGCGCGCGTTCCCGCGCGCGACGACGATGACGACTTCCCCCTCCGCTCGCCGCGGGAGGCGATTGCATCCAGACAGGATAGGGCAGGCGCGGCGCGCTTCCCTTCGCGGCGATTGGGTCCTGGGCGCGAGGGGGAAGGAAGTATGGGAGAAAAGGGTGAATGTCATGACGACGAGCAGGATGGGAGGGGGAGGGAAGATGCAGGAAGCAAAAAGCAGGAAGCACGAGGGTGGAGAACGGAGGAAAGAGGAGGGGAGAGACAGAACGGAGGACGGCGGGAAACATAGAAAGACGGGGGACAACGAGGAGTACGAGGATGAGTAGGAGGAGGAGGAGGAGGAGGAGGAGGAGGAGGAGGGAGGAGGAGGAGGGAGGAGGAGGAGGAGGAGGAGGAAGAGGAGGGGGAGGAGAAGGAGACGGAGGCGAAACAGGAGGAGGAGGAAAAGGAGGAGGAGGAGGAGGTAGGAGGGGAAGCAGGAGTAGGAGGAGGAGGAGGGAGGAGGAGGAGGAGGAGGAGGAGGAGGAGGAGGAGGAGGAGGAGGAGGAAGCGGAAGAGGAGGAGGACGAGGAGGAGGAAAAGGAGGAGGAAGAGGAGAAGGAGGAGCAGGAGGAGGAGGAGGAGGGGGATGGGGGAAGGGGAGGGGGAGGAGGAGGAGGAGGCGGAGGAGGAGGATGAGGAGGAGGAGAAGGAGGAGGAAGAGGAGTAAGATGAAGCACATGAGGAAGACGAAGAAGATGAGGAAGATGAGGACGGTTATGCTGATGATGATGCTGATGATGATGATGCTGATGATGATGATGCTGATGCTGATGCTGATGATGATGATGATGATGATGATGATGATGCTGCTGCTGGTGATGATGATGATGATGATGATGATGATGGTAATGATGATGCTGCTGATGATGATGATGGTTGTGATCCTGGTTCTGATGCTGATAATGTTGTTGTTGGCGTTG
>CAUYUJ010016416.1:899271-904271 GCA_963575745.1 Prorocentrum cordatum | reverse complement strand
CGGATTGTCTCCCCCCTCTCGCGCAGAACTGCTCGGCGCTGCGCGGCCTCGACAGGGGGCGGGCCGAAGAGGGGCGGCGGGAAGGGGCGGCGTAGCCAGAACGAACCAGGAGCAGGCGCAAATGAGGGGCCAGATCGTGCGAACCGAAGTTCAATGACGCGCTGCAGCTCGAGTCCAGGCCGAGAGCGACCGCGTCGCAATGATTCGAGCCGTGAAGCAGGCTGAGATCAAGCAGCAGGCCGTCGCCGCAGAGCAGGCGATGCGAGCGTCGGCGGAGGTCCGCGAGCTTGCCGGCAAGGTCCAGGCCTCGGCGGCCGCCTAGAAGCGCGCTCAAACCCTCGAGCAGAGCCATCGAGCGCGTCGTCCAGGAGGCAGGGGGACCCAGCGGGCGACGACGACCAGAGCCGCTGACGAGCTCAAGGCAGCTGAGGCGCGCAGCGCTCTCCTCGAGGCGGCGGCGCAGGCGGCAGCTCGACGGGCGCGCGCAGATCGACTGAGCGCCGAGGTTGTTGCGAAGAGGGCGTCGGCCGAGAGCGTGGCGGTGAGGGGGCAGGCGCGGGGCGCGGTCAGCGACGCTCGCCAACGGGCGCGAGCCGTAGCCCGAGCGGCACGCGCGAACAGCGTTCGCGCCGCCGCCGCGGTTCGCGACGCGCTGGGGAAGATTCGTCGGATCGAGCAGCAAGCAAATGACGAGGTGATTATCGCGACCCGGAATGCCGAGGCCGGAGCGACGCGGCCCGTGGATAATTGGGGTCCAGCGCGAGGAGGGAGGAACGCCGTGGGGCCCTCCTCTCTCGCAAATAAAGAACCCTTCAACGTGGTAACCGCCTGGCGCTGCGATTTGCGAGTGCCGTGTATTTGGATTGTCTCGCTTTCGCAAATCGCCGCAAGCGAAATCAATGTGCAATCCATTTATGCAGTGCGTTCGCATCTGCGAGATTTGGAGAGGCATCGCCGTGGGGCCGCGAAAGCTTGCCAGGGCAACCAGCCAACCAACAAAGAACAAGCAAGGGAACACATGTATTTCCATAAGGAAGACATGACAAACTACGGAGAACCTGTGACCGTCCGCGTTTTTTCATTGTTGAACAATTTTAAATGGCGACCGTCACATGTTTTCCTAATTGTTTTGCGTTTTTCTTTGTGAACACATGTGTTTTGTTGTTTCTCATTGTTTTCCTCGGTGTTTCACGTTTCCCCGGCGAGCCCCCGCGGCCGCGCGCCGCCGCCGATCCGGCGCCGAGGGGCCATGGGGGTCTAGCAGGAAAACGGGGGAAATATAAAGCGCAAGAAAATTTGAAGTCTCACAAGGAAAAATCAAGAACAATTGAAGTATTCAGGTTCACTGTCCGGGTTTTCATCGTAAGACAAATAGAAGTGGCGACTGTCGCGCGTTTCCTAAGGTTTTCTCATTTTCCTTAATTTTTTAAGGTTTTAAATGTTGTTTCTTGTTTTCCTCGTTTCTTTTTTCTGGTGGGCCTCCGCGGCCCCGCGGCGCCGCCGCTGGAAGGCGTCGCGAATTGGCGCCGGATTTGAAACTCCGCAACTGTAAATCCCTATCAGCGAAATTGAGCTTGCTCGAAACAGCGGTTCCCTGTGTAAAGGCTGTTGCGTAAGGATTCGAAGCGCGGGGGCCACTGCGGGCCCCCCTCGCTTGAAATCCTTGTAGGGTCGCCACAAATGGAACCCTTTTTGCGGAAAAGGCTGCTACAGCGGCGGTTTTGAATGTGGAACGTCTGCGCCGTGGGAGAACCGACAGTCGCAGGTCCTCCTAGCTGTTTCTTGTTTTCCCATGTGAAAGCGCGCGCGTTTTAATGCGTTTCCATTGCCCCCCCTCTCCATTTGTTTTGTGTGTGTGTATGTATGTATAAGCATGTTGCCTTATTTGGCCTTCCTGGCCCAAGGCGCCGCCGACCGCTGCGGACCCCCCCGCAATGAATGCCCTTTTGTCGGGACGCCGCAACAGGCTTCCCTTTTGTAATCTAAGTGTGGAGGCCGCTGCAGATCGCCCTCGCTTGAAATCCTCGTGCAATGTCGGTGCGGGAGGGTTCCTTTTGTCAGGGCTGCTACAAGAGGTTTTTAACTGTGGGGCGTCTGCGCCATGCAAGTGCCGCCGGGCACAGATCTTCCTCGCTTTTGCATTTCCATGTAACAACATGGGTTTTGCGCGTTCAATTTTTCCCCGCTCTCCTTTTCTCGCTTTCCTGGGCTCGGGGCGCTGCCGCTGCAGATCTCCTCGCAATGGCAGCCCTTTTGTAAGGCCGCCACAAAAGGAATCCCTCCTTGCAGGCTGCGATGAGAGGATTCCGCTCGGGGGATCTGCAGTGGCCTCCACGGCGAGGAGGCAATGCTGTAGGCATCTGGCCGTTCGCACCGAATTTGGAATGGGCTGTCGGGGCCAGGCCGGCGTCCCTTGGCGCCCGTGGCGTGGGGGGTCGGCGCCTCGTGACTGCGTCGCCGGGGCCGGCCTGAGCGGGGCCGACGCGGGCGGTGCTTGTCCGGCCTCGATTGGGGCGCGGCGCAGCGCGCTGCTTCAATTCTCTACGCCGCATCAGGATTCCACGCGTTGCCCACGAGCTTTCTGGCTTGTTCAGACGAGGCAACTCGCGTGGGCCATCGGCGCATCGACTCACTCGCGTTTCATTCTTCGGTCGCCTTGGGGCGCCTTCGAGTTTGAGCGCGTGGGTGAGGAATGGGGGGCGGGGGGCGAAGGGGCATCGGCAGTTGGCGCGCGACGAGGCAGCGTGGGAAAAACGCTCCGACGGCGACCTCAGCGAAGCCGGCGGCGGGTCCGATGGCGAGCGCGCCGCCGCGTCCGCGGGGGGCCCCGTGGCCGGGGTGGCCGGGGGTGCGGGCCCCGCCCGACTCGGGCCCGCGAGGCCCATTTTTCGACGCGGGCCGCGGGTCTGACCCGGTGGCCGCCGTGTGCGCGCGGGAGGCGGGCGCGATAGACAGGGCCCCTTCGTCGACGGCGCCATCGCCCTCAACGCGGCCGGGGGGCGGCGTCGAGCCAGCGGGGGGCCGCGCGACGGGGGCGCGGAGGCGTTGTCGCGCCGGCGACCCCGGGCGCGATCTCAGCGCTGGCGAGCTCTGCGTTGACTGCGGTTGCAGTCGCCGGGGAACTGGCCGGGCGCCGCGGCTACTGCTGCCCGGGGGGGGGATGGGCGTCGCTATTGACGGAAATCTTTCACGCCTCGCCGCGGGGGGGGGCGCCGGGCCAAGTGGGCGAGGCAGCTCCCGCCTGTCGGGCGGGGCTGGAACGGTGAGCTCGCGCGGCGGCTAGCGCGAGGTCTTTCCTGGGCGACCCTGGCCCCGCGCCCCGGGCGGCCGGGCGCCGCGCAATCCGCCAGTTGCGCGCGCGGAAGGCGGCGGCCCTTGACTCTGTGAAAAGTGGTGAGGTGGGGGGCGCATCTGACAGCGCCGGCAGAGGCTGTGCCCCCTGCTGTGCAGCGTTGCGCGGGCAGGACGCGCTCGCCCATTCCTTGTGCGAGCCCCGAGAGGCGGCTATCCTGGGCCGGGCCGGCTCCGGTTGCGCCGCATGGGCGCCCCGTTGGCGATGTCATCCGGCGACTGTGCTGCCCGCGGCCACCAGCGAGACCGCGGCGCCCGCGCGATCGCGTCGACGCGGCTCGACGGCGGCGCCAGCCGCCGGCGGCGGCGAGGCCGCCGAGGCAGTGCCCGAGGGGCCAGGCGCCGGAGAGAGAAAGAGGGGGAGAGAAAAAGAGAGAGAGAGAGAGAGAGAGAGAGAGAGAGAGAGAGAGAGAGAGTGAGATAAAGAGAGATAGTCGACGATCACTGCGCAGATGACCCTCGCGAAGACGCCGAGCCCGCGGGGGCGTCCAATGTCGAGCGCCTCGATCGAGAGGCCGTGTCCCGGCGGCGCTTGCTGACGCATTTGCCGAATAACTATTGCTGCTCGACTCGCCAGCGGGCACGGGCGCCGAGGGTTAAGTCGGGCCTGTCCCTCTACAGGAGGAATATTCAGAAATGGCTAAATAATAATGCGGGGATTATGTTTTGAGCATTTGTTTGTGTCATTGGGGCATTTTTGATAATGCTTAATTTTCCGTCCAAAATCGGCCTGTAGGGGGGCGGGCCCGACTTGGGCCGAGGGTGCAGAGGAGGCAAAATATCAACGATACCTATGAGCAACTTAGACCATGCTCTGGGCCGCCTGGGCCGACGAAGTTTTCGGGCGCGTGCTGCGTGGACACGTGGTTCGCGGCTGACGACCTCTCGAGAGGGCTCCGCGGGAAAACCTCCCGCGCGACGCTACGCGTCCGGCTCGCGGGGTTCCTGGCCAGCCGGGGCGCCCGCGACAAGTCGGCGGGGCGCGCGGTTGATTTCTTGGCCAATGTTTGGGCGTTCGGGGAGCAAACGGGCATGCAAGTCGTTGAACGTGCGTCCGATGAGCGGGTCTGCGACTGCTCGTGACCCCACGCAGCCTGCCAACAAGAAGCAGAACGCAGCGGCGGAAAAGGGCGAATTGCATGGTGCATGGCAGAACACTGGCGCTCCTGATGACGGCCGGACGGCTGCCCGCTGGCCCCTTCCTGGACGCGTCCGGCCCAGCGGGGAGTTGCGGGGGAATCGCCATGGGAAAACATATTCGGAGTGCCTTTCGCTTCTTCTCTCGCATTATTTGGCCAGGCAGTTCAGTGCCCGCGGCCGCCATATGCTCGCTTGAAACAGCCCGAGACGGGCCCGCGAACGAAAATTTGGATCTACATCATGCGGGGGGGGGGGGCGCATGGGGCCCGATCGCTACTCCATCCATCTTGACCAGCTGGAGGGATTCAACTTCGAGATTGGAATGACGAAACACGGCAAGAAGGCGGTTGTTGGACAGGTCTGGGCAGATCTGGGCGGACGCCAGCGTCGAGGCGGGAGCGCCCGCGAGTCATTACGGGATTGAGGACAATAAGCCTCCGGTGGCGGAAGTCTCTTCCCGCTGCGAAAGGCGTGCGACTTGGTGTCGGTGGCGGCAGCGTCAGTCGACT
>CAUYUJ010016416.1:824271-894271 GCA_963575745.1 Prorocentrum cordatum | reverse complement strand
CCAGTAGCCCTGCGGCTGCCAGCGCGATGGGCCCAGCTCAGGCGCGGGGTCGGGCGTGGCAGCCCAGCGCCGCCACATGGCGCGCGTGGCGGACTGTCTCGCCAGCTGCTGGACCGTGGAAGGGGCCGCGATGCGTAGGTCCAACGCGTCGCCCTCGTCCGTGCGCCAGGCGAAGGCGGGCGCGTCCCAGCCCAGGTCTCTCAGCGCCAGGCATGCCGCGCCGGCGGAGCCCATGACCTTGCGCCAGGGGCGGGGGGCCAGCTGGACAGAGGGGGCTTGGAGCTGCCACGCTCGCTGCATGTCCGACTTGTCAGTCCTCGGGTCCACGGCCATCGGCGCCCAAATGCATAAGGGCTGCGTCCACGCCGCCAGCCGCGGCTCGGCGTGGGCCCCTGGTTCCAAGCAGGCTGCCAGCCAAGTCGAAGAACCCGCTGCCAGCCGCCCCCAGCCCTGCCGGAGCATGCGTCGCATCATGGCGACCAAGGTCGGCGGGGCCCCCGTGGCAGGCAGACCGTGCTGGAGAGCTGCAGGAAGCGAGGCGCGCGTCAGACGGCCCAGCTGCGCGCCGAGGCCACGAAGTCGTCGAAAACGCGGCAGCCTGGCGCGGGCCCGCCTGGCCCGCTTGCGCAGCGATGAGAAGCAGAGCGGTCTACCAGGGCGGGCCTCCACGCCCGGGGCCTCCAACGCCTGGCAGGCTCGGAATCCGTGGCGCCGCGGGCGGCGAGCGACCTCGCGCGCGACATGCATTCGTGAAGACGTGACCCGCGCCTTGTGCCGCGCAATGGGCAGCTCCAGATCCTCCTGCAGGACGAGGGCGAGCCGCTCCAAGAAGTCAGTCTCCCGCTCCATGATGACCCGCAGGGCCGCGCGGATCTGCGCCGTCAAGTCATCAGCATAGATGGCCAGCGTCCGCGGCTGGTGCGCGGTCAGGCGCATCGGCACGTCCATGGGCGTGAGCATCGCCAGCTGCAGCAGTGCGCTGGCCAGCGCGCATCCAGGCAGGACGCCGCAACAGGCTTGGGCCGCCCTGGAGTGCGCCGAGCTCCACTGGAGCCGGCGCGGTGCGAAGTACATGGCGAGGGCGGAACGAACGATGACCATGGGGAAGTGGTGCGCCCTCGCCGCCAGGACAATGATCATCCAGCGGAGGCGGTCGTAGCACTTCTCGATATCAATGAGGGCCGTAACGACGACGTCCGAGTCCGCGTCGCCAGTGGGATGAGCCTCGCCGTGGAGCAACACCCTGGAGGCCGTGTCGACTGCGGCCTGCCCCTGACCCAGCACCAAGTAGTCCCGCGTGCCGTAGTCCAAGAACCAACGCCGGACTTCGAGCAGCCGGGCACGGGCCCAGACCCTGTACAATGCCGTCAGCAGGGCCATCGGCCGGAAGCCGCCAAGGGCCTTGGAAAGAAGTAGTATGTGGGTGGACGTCATGGCGGCGGGCCATCGGCCCCACAGTTCACACATGTAGAGCAGGTATCCCAGGAAGGCGATGGCCTCGTCGCTGAGAAGTGAGACCATGCGCGGGTGCAGCTGGTCGGGCCCCCAGCCAGTTCGCCACGGGAAGGTGCGCGCGGCGTCCCGCAGGCGCTGTGCGGACAGCGGCTGGAGGGGCTCCACGCAGCCGCGAATGATGTCTCGCAGCTGCTGGAACTCGTCCGCGTCCGCGACCTGGCCGCCTGCCGGGGGCGCCGCGGCAGCGGGCGGGACTGACGGGTCGCCCAGGCCCGCTGGGCGCTGCAGGGAGGCCTCCGGAGGCCCGACGAGGTCGCCGGGAGAGGCCTCGGGTGGGCCTTGGTCACCGCAGATATCGTCCCAAGTGGCAGGAACCGTGACGGAGTGGGCATTCCAGATCTTGGCCCACCCCTCCATCTTATGCTCGGCCACCGCCTGCGGTGACGCCGTTGGAGCGCCACCGTAGTTGAACTGCTCCAGGCACCAGCCGCGTGGCTTCGTGGAGCAGTGCAGCGCACGTGCGCCCAGGGCCATCTGCCTGCGCGCCCACGCCAAGAAGGCCTGGCGGCGGCCATCGGCGGCTTGCCGCTCCTCCGCGGCCGCCATGGTGCCAAGCCAGCGCTCGAGGCCACCCAAGAGGATCAATGCCACGAGGACCGTCTGGCCCTCAATGAGCTGCAATGCCCGCGCCGTGGTGTCGATGACGGCGGGCTCAATCCAGCTGCACGTGCCTCTGGCACCCTCGGGACCGAGGAGCGAGATGAGTCGCCGCCAGGCTGGCAGCGGGAAGGAGCCGCCCAACCACGCCTTGGTGCCAGCCGCGTCGTCGAGGGCCGGAGCAGGAGCAGAAGCAGGAGCAGGAGGAGGAGGAGGAGGAGGAGGAGGAGGAGGAGGAGGAGGAGGAGGAGGAGGAGGAGCAGGAGCAGGAGCAGGAGCAGGAGCAGGAGCAGGAACAGGAACAGGAGGAGCAGGAGGAGGAGGAGGAGGAGGAGGAGGAGGAGGAGGAGGAGGAGGGGG
The DNA here is from genome assembly GCA_963575745.1 of Prorocentrum cordatum. Classification (NCBI taxonomy): domain Eukaryota; class Dinophyceae; order Prorocentrales; family Prorocentraceae; genus Prorocentrum; species Prorocentrum cordatum. The sequence continues at coordinate 891,799 of CAUYUJ010016416.1, read as the reverse complement.
AGGAGGAGGAGGAGGAGGAAGGCGAGAGAGGAGGAGGAGGAGGAGGAGGAGGAGGAGGAGGAGGAGGAGGAGGTGATGAGGAGGAGGACGAGGAGTAGGAGGAGGAGGATGCGGAGGAGGAGGAGGAGGAGGAGGAGGGAGGAGGAGGAGGAGGAGGAGGAGGAGGAGGAGGAGGAGGAGGAGGAGGAGGAGGAGGAGGAGGAACAGGAGGAGGAGGAGGAGGAGGAGGAGAGGAGAGGAGAGGAGGAGGAGGAGAGGAGATGGAGGAAGGAGGAGGAGGAGGAGAAAGGAGGAAGAGGAGAGGAGGAGGAGGAGGTGGAGGGGGGAGGAGGAGGATGAGGAGGAGGAGGAGGAGGAGGAGGAGGAGGAGAGAGGAGGATGAGGAGGAGGGAGGAGGAGGAGGAGGAGGAGGATGAGGAGGAGGAGGCGAGGGAGGAGGAGGAGAGGAGGAGGAGGAGGAGGAGGAGGAGGAGGAGGTTGGAGTAGGAGGAGGGGGGGCAGAGCAGGAGCAGGTAAGCATGAAGAGGGAGGGGAGAGGAGAGGAGGATGCGGTGGAGAGAGGGGAGGAGGAGGAGAGGAGGAGGGGGGGAGGAAGAGGAGGAGAAGAAGAATGAGGCAGAGCAGGAGCAGGAGCAGAGCAGGAGCTGGAGAAGGTGCGGATGCGGAGGAGGAGGAGGAGGAGGAGGAGGAGGAGGAGGAGGAGGAGGAGGAGGAGGAGGAGGAGGAGGAGGAGGAGAGGAGAGGAGGAGGGGAGGAGGAGGAGGAGGAGGAGGCGGAGGAGAGGATCGAGGAGGGAGGAGAGGAGTTGGAGGAGGAGGAGGAGGAGGAGGAGAGGAGAGGAGGAGGAGGAGGAGGAGGAGGAGGAGGAGTGGGAGGACGAGGAGGAAGATGAGGAGGGGGATGAGGAGGAGGAGGAGGAGGTGGAGGAGGAGGAGGAGGAGGAGGATGAGGAGGTGGAGGAGGAGGAAGAGGAGGAGGAAGAGGAACAGGAGCAGGAGCAGCAGGAGGAGGAGGAGGAGGGACGAGGACGAGGAGGAGGATGAGGAGGAAGAGGAGGAGGAGGATGAGCAACACGAATAAAGCATACCAAGCTCAATCGTACCAATAATAATCATATTCAGGATACTACTATCAGTAATAGTAACACGAAGGCGACTACCACTAGTTTCAACAAGAACGCTAGTCGTCATAATGGGAAGAATAATCAGACACACGCACACGAGTAATACGGATAATTCGAGTATTGCGTATAAGGAGACTAAGACGAATGTTACTATTACGAATAAGAAGCGTACTACAACTAAGAAACCATATGCTACGATTGGTCTGCAACATAAGAAGGCAACGACTCATGATAAGAGAGCTAATGCGAATCATGCTAATACCAGCGCATATAATACGACACAGCAATACTAATAACACTAAGGGAACCAATAAAACGCACGATACTTCGACTACTACTACTACTACTACTACTACTACTCCTACTACTACTACTACTACTACTACTACTACTACTACTACTACTACTACTACTACTACTACTACGACTACTACGACGACGACTACTACTACTACTACTACTACTATCAATAAGAGCTTATAACAATAAGGCTTTGCTAGTACTATTATGAATACTACGAATGCGGCTAACACTGATACGAATAATACTGCTACTACTACTACTACTACTACTACGACTACTACTACTGCTACTACTACGAATAATAATAATAATAATGTTAATAATAATAATAATGATAATAATACTAATAATAATACTGATAATGATAATACTGATAATAATACTACTACTAATACTACTACTACTACTAATACTATTAATAATACTAATAATAATACTAATAATAATACTAATAATAAGAATACTAATAATATTAATAATAATAATACGAATAATAATAATATTAATAATAGTAATAATACTTATAATAATACCAATATCATAATAAGCATACTAATATTAATAATAACAATAATAACAATAATAATAATACTAATATCATAATAATACTAATAATAATAATCATCACATTACAACTAAGACGACGACTGAAAAGGGGAGGAGGAGGAAGAGGAGGGGGAGGAGGAGGGGGAGGAGGAGGAGGAGGAGGAGGAGGAGAAGGAGGAATCTGAGCGGCGGGAAGACGAGCAGTAGTCGAAGCGGGTGGCGGGGGCTCCAGGTGGCGAGGTCCGCGAGCGCCCGGCCAGTGCGCCCAGAAAGCTGGCTCTCGCCACGGGGTCTATGCGGCCGCCGCGGGCCCCCCGCCGTCGTCGGTCTTCGTCCTCCGTCGTCGTCTGTCGTCAGTCGTCCGTCTTTAACCGTCCGTCGTCCGTCGTCCGTCGTTCGTCGTTCGTCGTCCGTCGTCCTTGCCTCTGCGGCCCGCCTTTTGCAGTTTTCAATGGTCGCCCGCGCCAAAAAAGGCAGACTTTCGGCCTCCAACGGCTTTGCGTCTTTACCACCCGTCCTTATTTGACTGTAGTCGTGGTCGTGGTCGTGGTCGTGGTCGTCGTTGTCGTCGTCGTTGTCGTCGTCGCCGTCGTCGTCGGCGCGGAGGTGGACGGCGCCGCGAGGGCGCTGGAGGCAGTGCGGCAGGCGAAGGTCTGCTGCGAGCAGGCCTCAGCCTGGCATTGGGGTGTCCGCAGTGCGGGGCGCGGGAAATCCGGGTGGAGGTTCGAGGAGGGCCTCCCCCCTGCCCATCACCCTGTCTTGCCCCCCTCCTCATCCTCTTCCTCCTCCTCCTCTTCCTCCTCCCTCCCTCCCTCTCTTCCCTCCTCCCTCCTCCCTCTTCCTCCTCCCTCTTTGTCCTCCTCCTCCTCCCTCGTCGTCGTCCTCCTCCTACTCCTCGTTGTCGTCGTCCTCCTCCTCCTCCTTCTCCTCCTCTTCCTCCTCCTCCTCCTCCTCCTCCTCCTCCTCCTCCTCCTCCTCCTCCCCCTCATCCTCAACCCCCCAGGGTGGGGCCTGGCACCTGTTTTCATGGTGTCAGTGCCGAGCACCCTCGGGGCACACTGTACACGGCACTTAATTTGCAGGTTGGGCGGGGTGCAACCGGCCGGTTTTTTCTGGAATTGCGGGCTCTAGGGCTTGGGGTGGACGTTGCGAAACCTGTATCGACGGGTCTCCCGTCGTTGGGTGTAGCACGGCCCCAGTCTCAGCCTGGCCCTGCGGGTGAAGGCGGGTAGCGGCGCCTGTGCGGTCATTTCATTGTGATCTGACCCTCAGGGATAGGCATTTCCTCGGGAGGCGGTGGCTTGTGCCACGTGAGTCCCACGGGGCCTTGTGCCCACCCAGGGCTGGGGAGCTTGTGCTCCTCGGTATGCCGTGCCAGCTGTTTCCGACTGGGATGCTTCCCTGGGCGCCGGACTCCCCCTCCTCCTCTTCCTCCTCGTCCTCTTCCTCCTCCTCCTCCGCCTCCTTCTATCAACCCTCGACATATTCATGAGTTCTATCAGGAGAAGAGCGGTTATGCACAGACGGTCGGCTATGCAGCGCATGCTTCATTCGTCCTGGTTCCTCGCTCCTCCTCGCCATTCCTGGCCTTCCCCTCCCCCGCCTCCGCCTCCTTCCTCCTCCTCCTCCTCCTCCTCCTCCTCCTCCTATTCTTCTCCTCCTCCTCCTATCTGCCTCGGCCTCCTCCTCCTCCTCCTCCTCCTCCCTTTCCTTTCCCTTGCCTTCCCCTGCCTCCCTCCCCCCCCCGTCCGCGTGACTGGGCGGCTCGCGGGAGCCCGTCAGGAAAAGGGTCGAGCAGGAGAAGAAACGGGGAATGAGGAGGAAGAGGACGAGGATGAAGAGGAGGAGGAGGATGATGATGATGATGAGGAGGAGGAGGAGGAGGAGGAGGAGGAGGAGGAGGAGGAGGAGGAGGAGGAGGGGAGGAGGAGGAGAGGAGGAGGAGGAGGAGTAAAGGGGGAGGGTCCTTTTTTTTGTGTGTGTTGTGTGTTGTGTGTGTGTTTTTGTTGTGTGGTGGGTGTGGGGTGTGTGGGTGTGTGGGGTGTGTTGTGTGGTGTGTGGTGTGGTGTGTGGGTGTGGGTTGTGGGTGTGTGTGTGTGGGTGTGGGTGTGGGTGGGTGGTGTGGGTGTTGTGTGGGTGTGGTGGTGTGTGTGTGGGTTGGTGTGGTGTGTGTGGTGTGGTGTGGGTGGGTGTGGGTGGGTGGTGTGTGGTGTGTGTGGTGTGTGGTGGGGTGGTGTGGAGGTGTGTGTGTGGTGGGTGGGTGGTGGGGTGGTGGGTGTGTGGGGGTGGGTGGGGGGGTGGGTGCGTGCGTGCGTACGTGCGTGCGCGAGCGCGTGCGTGTGTGTGTGTGTGTGTGTGTGTGTGTGTGTGTGTGGAGCGGGTGGAGGAGGAGGACGAGCAGCAACAACAGAAGGAGGAGCAGGGGGATGGAGGGAGGAAGCTGATGGGGGGATGAGTTACTCATCGTGAGTAGGAAGACGAGGGGACGAGGGGAAGGAGGAGGGGAATGGTGAGGAGGGGGGAAGGAGCAGGAGCAGGAGGAGGAGGAGGAGGAAAACGGGGAGAAGGAGGATGACCAGGGAGGAGGCAGGTGGCATGTGGGATGAACGAGAGGAGGAAGAGGACGAGCGAGGACGACCAGGGACTACCTTGACGAGAAGTTCGGGGAGGAGGATGAGAAGGTGGACGAGATGGGGGAGGAGGACAAACGGATGATACTGACGACGGCGATGATGGTGATGCTGATGATGATGATGATGATGATGATGATGATGATGATGATGATGATGGTGGTGGTGGTGGTGATGATGGTGCTGATGATGATGACGCTGCTGATGCTGATGACGATAACTTGGCATATTATTTTTGAGACCGGATACGTACGGCTGTATGAAAATGTTGTTGGTGATGATGTTGATGATGGTTACAGTGAACACACAAAGCACATTACATATTCGGTAATTGCCTACGGCGAATCACCGCCGCCCCCTGCCTGTTGGGAAGCGCCTATGTCGCCGAACGTTGAGGCCAGACCTGCCAAGCTATCGGACCATGTGTCCCCCGAGTCGGTTTTGAAAGCCTTCGGGGAACACGTGGGCATCCTGAAGGTCATCTTGGCCGTCTGGAGGCCAGTCTGATTCTTTCGGGCCTTCTAGGAGGACGTCTTGGAGGGCTGTTGGGCCGTCTTGGAGGCCATCTTGAGCGTCTTGCAGACCTCTTGGGCCGTCTTGGGGGCCTCTTGGGGCCGTGTCTTGGGCCTCTTGGGCGATCTTTGGGGGCACTTGGGCCGTCTCGGGCCGCCGGAAGACAGAACAGAAAAACAAATGCCACAATCCTTCAACAATTCATTGCGAATCAATGATTTTGGCATTTTTCGGGCCTTCGTGGCGGCCCTCTTGGAGGCCTCTTGGGCCATCCTAGGGTCATCTTAGGGCCATCTTAGGGCCATCGTCGGCCGTCTTGGCGGGCTCCTGGCCCTTCTGATGCCGTCGGACGCCGTTCGGGGGGCCTCCTTGGGCGGACTTGGGGCCCTCTTGGGATGCCCCAGGGCCGTCTTGGAGGTAATCTTTGGGGGCCTCTTCGGGCCGTTCTGGGGCCATCTTGGAGGCCTCTTGGGCGATCTTTCGGCGATGCTGCTAACGGTAGCTCTGAGTACGACTTTGTGGCTTACGGCCCATCCCGCCACCGTGCCTGGGTAGTGGGTCAGAGGCCTCTTGGATGTTCGCTTGGACATGGCGGGAGGCCCCTCGGGGGCCTCTTGGAGGCAGTTTCCATGATTCTTGGGGGCATCTTTTTGGGCCTCTTAGGGGCCTCGTGGGGCCTCTGGGCGGCCTCTCGGGCTCTCTTGGGAGCCTCTTGGGGCCTCCTGGGGGCTCCTTGGGGCGGATGGCTCGAAGTGTCAGTTCGTGTTCCCCCTCTTGGGCTCCTCTTGGGGCCGTCTTGTGGCCCTCTTGGGCGATCTTGGGCGCCTCTTGGGCCGTTTCAGGGCCCTCTTGGACCGTGTTGGGGCCCTCTTGGGTGCCTCTTGGGCCGTCTTGGAGCGGTCTTGGGGGCCCCAGGGGCCACCTTGGGAGCGCCAGAAACCAGAAAACGCGAGAACGCAACCAACAGGAACAACCACTAGGACAATGCATGATTTTTGCCTCTTTTGCCCCCCCCCCCCCTCCCCCCCCCCCTCCTGGGGCTCCTCTTGAAGCGCTCTTGGGGCTTCTGTGGGGCCTCCTGGTCCGTTTTTGGGTCATTTTGAGTTTGGGGCCCTCGGGCCCCTGGAAAAGTCGCGCGAGGCAGCCCAGGAACGCACGGGAGCACCCAGGAAATGTGAGATGTTGGGGCCCCAGCCCTCAGAACACTAGGCTTGGCCAGCCCTGAGCACAGAGAGCAGAGACCACATGAGAGCCTCGGGGTTACTCCACCTCGTGCCTCGAGGCACGGTGGCGGGTATTGCTAGTGGTGGTGGTGGTGGCAATTATTTGCTTGGTTGACCGTTTTGTTGATTATTTATGTAGTTGTGGAATGACGGCGACGATGTTGGCGACGACTTGATGACGGTGGCGCTGCTGAGCATACTTTGGATGATCTGATGATATGGGCTGGTGCATGGGCCAGAACGCATCCCCGACCTTCCGCAGGCTTCTAGTATTCTCAGTTGATGGGGCTGCCTATCGTGTAGCTCCTGCCACAGTCAAATGGCCCCCGAACGAGCTCGGGATCTGGCTCGAGCAATCACTGCTACTGTGCAGTAGTTGTTTTCTGCCCTCATACCTTTTCTCCTCGTGTGTTTCTCCTCGTCCTCCTCCTCCTCCTCCTCCTCCTCCTTCCTCTCCCTCTGCAGCTGCCCGAAGTGGGATTGCTCTAGGACGCAGCCTTCTGTTGGATGCATGCTATTTCTGCCCATGCGGTGGAGGCGCCGAAGCAAACGTTCGTGTCGAAATAGTCAATTGTGCTCGGGGAGGGAGGCCACATTCGTATATCTGATCTGCAACAGGGGAGAGGGCAATTACCGACGTCTGTAGTATGACATGTTTCCCTGAGCGGATCGAGGCCCGACCTCGAGCCACTCGATCCGAAGCTGGGCACCTTGGTGCAATATGTGATAATTAGTAGGGGGAATGCGGCGGCTGATGAACAGGACCCCCTCGCCCTCCTTCGCCGAGCCCCACCCCCGACCAGCGAGCCGCTCGAGGCCGCCCAGCCTGAAGGGACGAGCTGGTGACCCAGCCGGCTGCTGGGTCGTGGCTCGGGGCGATCTGGTGACCCCCTTCGTGGCCGTGAGGGCCCGCCTGCTCGCGCGCCAGCTTGCAAAATTGCACGAGGAGGAGGAGGAGGAGGAGGAGGAGGAGGAGGGAGGAGGAGGAGGAGAGGAAGGAGGAGGAGGAGGGAGAGGAGAGGGAGGAGGAGGAGGAGGAGGAGGAGGAGGAGGAGGTCTGCGAGCTTGCCTGCCTGCTTCCCGATCGGGCGGGGCAGGGGCAGGGCACGCGCGACTCCCACGCTCGGCCCAGCGTGCACACCCCCTCCCCCGGCCGCCTGCCACTGCGCCCGCTCGGAGTCTGCGCCGGGAGCTCTCCTCTCCAGCACGTTCTCCTCTGCCCCTCCTCCTCCCCCTCCTCTCCTCCCTCCTCCTCCTCCTCCTCCTCCTCCTCCTCCTCCTCCTCCTCCTCCTCTCCTCCTCCTCCTCCTCCTCCTACTCCTCGTCCTCCTCCTCCTCCTCCTCCTCCTCCTCCTCCTCCTCCTCCTCCTTCCCCTCCTCCTCCTCCTTCCTCCTCCTCCTCCTCCTCCTCCTCCTACTCCTCATCCCACGCCTTTTCCCTCCTCCCCTACGTCCATCCCGTCTCCCACAGCGTCGGCCGACCATGCTGACCTTCGCTGCTACAGTGGGTCGTGCGCAGAAGCGGCGAGGATGTTGCGGTTCGTTGGTGGCCCACTCTTGTCGCCTTGCCTGTGGAAGGTGGTATCGGCCTCTGCTTGCCTCAGCTCCACACTGGCCTCGGATTCACCTCTGTTGCTATTTCTTCCGTGTGGAGGCCCTGTCGAAGCTGGAGCCTCCGGACGCTCCCCAGCACCTGGCAGCAGCAGCTGTGTGCGCTCTTCAGGCTTCGGGGGGTGGGGGCGTTCGTCATGTGTCGTTGTTTCCCACGCACCCGTCACGCACTTTGATTGTTGTCGATTGCTACTGGCACTGCCTTCTGGGACAGCCTTCTTTGCCACAGTGGGAGTCGGAGGACTGGCAGCACAGGAATTTGGTCTTTGAATCGGCAAGAGGTTCATCGAGCGGCCCGTCAATGCAGTCGATGGTGATGGCCAGTGCAGCCACGTCCACAGTAGCCTGGAGTGACCCGTGCAGGCAACTGCTGTCATTGCCGGTCCCGAGGAGATAGGATGATGCCCGTCGGAACATTGGAGAGCTTCTGACAGGTTTGTGGTTTCTGCGGAGCTTCGGCCCCCTCTCTGCAGCATCAACATCGGGAGGATTGTCATGGATCCCGCAGAGCGGGAACCACGGCGGCCTCCCCTGCGGGAGCCACGACGGCCGCCGGTGTGCCATTCGGGGGGCCCGTGGGGCCTCCTGGGAGGCCTCTTGGGGCCCACTGGGAGCACCTTTGGGGCTGCCTTGGGGGCTTCCTGAGGGCTCTCTTGGCGCCTCTCGGGTTTCTGCAGGGCTCCTGGAGCCCCTTCTGGGCACCTGCAGGGGTCTTGGGCCGTCCTGGAGGCCCCCTGGGGGCCTCTTTGGGACCTCGGGGGCATCTTCTGCCGTCTCGGACGCCGTGTAGGCCGAAGGGCCGACATTTGAACCATCACGCAATACGTTCAAGCTGGTCAATGGTGTTGGCCCCTCGAGGCCCTCCGGGGCGTTCTATGAACGCGCTCTTGGGCCGTCTTGGGGGCCTTCATGGCCGTCTGGACGCCACCTCGGGTCGCCTTGAGGCCATCTGGGGCAGCCGTGCGTTTGAACCATCACGCAATACGTTCAAGCTGGTCAATGGTGTTGGCCCCTCGAGGCCCTCCGGGGCGTTCTATGAACGCGCTCTTGGGCCGTCTTGGGGGCCTTCACGGCCGTCTGGACGCCACCTCGGGTCGCCTTGAGGCCATCTGGGGCAGCCGTGCGCCGTCTTGTGGCCAGCTGGGGTCGGAAGGACTGTTCTGACAGGGCCCGCAGAGCCAGAGCCACTTGTGCCATCGACTCCCGCTGAATTCTTTGGCGCCCAGATGGCTTCGGAATGGCCTCGGACCGCCTCGGGATGGCATCGGCGTTGCTCTCGGGCAGCTTCGAGTTGATGGGCCTGTTTTCCACCACCACCACCAGATGGGGGAAGGGGTCCTCCTCCGCCTCCTCCTCCTCCTCCTCCTGCTCCTCCTCCTCTTCGTCCTCCTCCTCTTCCTCCTCCTCCTCGTCCTCCTCCTCCTCCTCCTCCTCCTCCTCCTCCTCCTCGTCCTCCTCCTCCTTCCCCCCTCCAGCTTATGGTGGTGGTGGTGGTGGTGGAGAACAGGCCCATCGGTAGTGGCCTCGGAGTGGCCTCGGACAGCCATTCGACGGCTTCGGACATGGCGCGGAGGGTCGGGCCAGGGGGGGCAGAGTCGGCCCCCCCCCCCCCCCCCCCAGGCGCACGGCATACGCAGCACCCCGCCATTGCCGATGAGAGTGACGGGGCGGGCGCGGGGTGGGTCGCGGGGTGAGTCGCGGGTGGGTCGCGGGGTGAGTCGCGGGTGGGTCGCGGGTGGGTCGCGGGGGGGACGACGACAGCGACGACGACAACGAGAGCGACACCGACAGCAGGCTTCAAGCAAGTATCGTTTGGGCCACGGAGTACCGCTTCACCCACGCACGCAGGGGTGGCGTAACACCGTTCGGCCCCCTGCACTCTGGGAAGATGCTGGCTCGCCAGCGGGCGCCCAACGGAAGTTTCTCAGTCTCTGGTGGTGGCCCCGAGGACCCCGGCGGAGGTCTGGGGCACCCCCCCCTTTTGGACCCCCCCCTCTTGGCCGCTCCCGAAGAGTGGAGGCCCATGCCAAGAAACATCCTGCTTACCTCCAGGGTGCCCCGAGTTTCTCGGGTTCCGAAGGTCTTGCTCTAGAAGGCGTGGCGTTCCCACGCCAACAAAAATCGATGGACTTCCTGGGGTCCCGGGGTTGGGTTCCTCGTGACGATGGAAGGTCTCTTGTGGTCTGGCCTCCACTGCAAGACTGGCGGGCGCGCGCGCCCCCTAACGTTCTGAAGGCAAGGCTTCTCACCGTGCTTGTCTGCTGCGGTTCCCAGGTCACCCGGGGGCGCGAGGAGAAAATCGCGCTCCGCGCGTCGCGGCCTGGGCCGGAGCGCGGCTGCCCTCCTTCAAAAGGGGGCGGCGCGGGTGCCACCGAGGGCGCGAAGAGACAGCCGCGAGTCGTGCGTCGCGGGGCGCGCGGCACGCGAAGTTCAGGTAGGAGGAGGAGGGAGGGAGGAGGAGCGAGGAGGAGGAGGAGCGAGGAGGAGGAGGAGGAGGAGGAGGAGGAGGAGGAGGAGGAGACCACAGCCGACGCGGCACTCCTGGAGTGCGCTGGGCAGCGCCCCGCTGTGAGTCTCCTCCGAGCCGCCCCTCCGGGGTGCCGCGCCCCGGAGGGTCCGCCGGAGGCGGCCTCTCCTCGGAGCGGCCCTTAGGTCGTGGAGAGGGCGCCGGCCCGAGGCCACGCCAGACGAGACACTGTGGAGTGCGTTCGGCCACCCCCCCTCCCTCGGGGGTGGACAGAGCCCCCCCTCTGTCGGGCCGGGCGAAGGGGGGGGATTGGGAAAGGGGGGGTTACGAAATCTGTTGCGTGCAGCTGGTTTCGGCCCCACCGAGGGGCCCATTCCTCGATACATGGCCGCCTCCGGCGCTGGGAAAATTAGCTACGTGAGCTGATTCTCAACCCCCCCCTTTGCTATCCCCCCCTTTCGCCCGACCCGACTCTGACACGTCGATTAGTGAATTGCCCGTTGTCGGTTCTCGAGTGGGCGCCGCGGCCGTCCTTTTCCAGGCCTGCGCCCGCCAGGCTTGGGCCCGAGGTCGTTTTCGCTGAGCCACGTTTTGCTACAGGGGGTTCTGTCCATCCCCGACTCCTGCGAGTCTCATCCGAACTGTCTGCCGTGCCCCCCTCCGTGGTCGAAAACTGGCCAACTGCGGCGCAGTCCCGCTCAATTCCACTTGATTCGCTCTTCATGTGGCTGGGTCGCAGGCCTACCTAATCCTGAGCTCGAGGCGGTTCAGTGGCACCCGAACAGGGCTTTGACTCGTTGTTCATCGTTCTGAGGAAGACCTCCCAGAAGTTGTCTCCTAATCTCGCGTGGCGCCAACCTCGCAGAGTTGGTTTTGAACGTGAAAGACGAAAGAGCCCCAGGTTGTCTTGTAAATATCATCCTGGATGCTACTGTGTGCATTTTGAGTTTTTTGAGCGGGTAAGTGAGACTTAAAACAAAACTATTGCATTTCGCAGGGTTTTCCGCTCGCCGTTTTAGGGGTGATTCATTTGCAGAAATCTGGGTGATGTTTCATCACAGTACGGTCGGACCGAGGTATGAGGTCGACGTCGGCTGGGGGAGGGTATCCTGATGTGATTCGCCTCTGTTGGATGCTCTTGTGCATCCCGGGGAGGGTGCCCTCTGATGTTCGGTGTGCTTGGGCACGCGAAGGGTCGCCGTGTTCTTGAAGGGTGTGCTTCTGCCCCGGGTCCGACCGCAGCCCGTCTGCGAGACCAGAGCCACAGTGACCTCCCGCCGCCCGCTGCCCGCGCGGGCGCCAGGGCCGACGCTCCTTCCGCCTCACCTGGGAGCCCGCGCCCCACCGCGACGCGGCGCCCGTGCGGAGCTACCTGGTGGCCGCGCTGGACCCGTCGTACGGGCGAGCCGCCCCGCCTTCTCTCTCCCCGGGACCCCCTCGGGCCACGACAGGGAGGTTTTTCGCCGTCTTCGGCCTCAGGGGGGCCCCTGCTGGGCCCCGGGCCCGGCAGGAAGCGACCCGGGACGAAGCACCGGTCCAGGGGAATCGGCCAGACGTGGGAGTGGCCTCTCGCCGGAGTGACTTTTGGTGCGGGGCCAATGGGTTTCCCAGGTCGCCAAACGCGACGCGACAGTAGCGTCTTGCGCGCTTGTGTTGGGCCCCCCTGCGGTCCCCGAAAAGCCGCGCACCGAAGGTCACTCTTACCCAGGGTCACTCTTGCGTGCAGCCGAGGGAAGAGGCCCAGACCTCTGGAGGTCGACATCGTGAAACAAATCGCGACGTCGGGGGTCTGGGCTGGGGCTGCCTCGTAGGCCCCAGGGGTTCCGTCTTGAGAGCACCTGGCGTCAGGGGCGGCCGAGCCGACCCCTGGCATCACGAACGAACAACACACACCCATACCCATAGGGGGGTCGTTGGGAGGAGGACTGGCTATGGGTATGGGTGCGTGCTGTCGGACCCTTGGGAACGCTCCCATTTGAGCGGGGACCCCCATTCGACAGCACGCACCCATAGCCCTCGCCGACCCCCCTATGGGTATGGGTGTGTGTTGTTGGTTCGTCATAGCAGGCCATCCCCTTCCGTGACGTCCCCCTCGCCCCAAGACGTATGTGTGCGGCTGTGAAGGGCGAGGGTGACGTCACGGCAGGGGATGGTTCGCTTGGGGTCGGGCAGACTGCGCCCGATAGCGTGCGCCAGCGTTTGGTAGCCGATCTTGCAATGGAAGAGAATGCGCCGACTCGGCGTCAATTCGCATCGATGTAGCGTAGGTTTACGTCGACTAGCGCCGATGATCGTCGTTTTGCGTCGTTAAGCGTCGATTCGCAGGAGTCAGCCAGATGGCCTGAGAGGGCTTCCACGCGTTGCCACCGCGTCAAGATGGCCTTCGGAAGGGTCCTGTGTCCTCTCGCGTGTCCTCTTCGACCTCGACTGTACGCGCTCCGTTGCCCCATGGGTCGCTCCACCGACGGCCCCAGTGGCAGCGCCCGCGTGGCACCGCCGCGCCCCTTTTCGGCGCACCGCTTACACGTTGCGTGGACACCAACTGACATCGGACCCAGCTCAACTCGAACCCAGCTGTACTCGGACACGTGCTGATCTCGGACCCAGTGGAACTCGGCTCCAGGCTGAACTCGGACCCAGAATTCGGACCCAGAAATCTCTGACCCAGCGGAACTCGGACCCACATGAACTCAGACTGAGGCCCACGCTGCAGCGGGAACGCCTGGGTCCGAGTTCAGCCGGGTCCGAGTTCAGCCGAGTCCGAGCTCAGCCAGGTCCGAGCTCAGCCAGGTCCGAGTTCAGCTGGGTCCGAGACCACTCGGGTCCGAGTCCAGCGGGTCCGAGATCAGCCGGGTCCGAGTTCAGCCGTCGGCCGAGCTCAGACCCGCCCGCGCTCGAGGTCTCGCAGGCAAGCGCCCGCGCGACGTCCCCCGTTACCGCCGGCGGTTTCGGAGGATGCATAGGGTACACCTTAGGCGATGTTTAAGAAAACTTAAATTTTCGGCCAGGGTCTCGATTATTCTTAATGTTTCAATGTAAATCCTAAGATTCGAATGGGAATTTTGGGTTTTTATTCAAGTTCTGAGACTATGAATTTCTTAACCCATGATTTCTTAAGCATTTCGCAGGGTGTAGATGGCACTTGGCGCCTTGAACTGGAGGTGGTGTGGAGGGACGGGTCCCGCCCCCTTTGGGCCGTCTTCGTTGGCCGAGGGACCGCAGGGGGGACGGGTCCTCGGCCTCCTCCGGCGCCAATGGATGGCAGAATGGAAGGTTGACGGGTGGGGGCGGGAATCAGATGGTTTCGCCACCAGGAAACGTGCCATCCTCAGGGGCAAACCGAGTGCCCAGGGGACAGGCAGACACCCGAGTTTCGGGAGCCTTGAGACGGGGGTCAATGCAAACGTGGGTCAGCCAGGGCACCAGATCCTGCAGGATCCTGCGAAGACCCCCTCTGGCTGAGCCGGGTTAGCGAGCCGCTCATGGCCTCGAGGCGGCCGCGCATATTGGCTGACCCGGGTTTGCGAAGATCTGCGTTGCATTTTTTTTCCTGCATTGCAGTTTTTGGTTTCCTGCTGATCCGGGTCTGGATTGACGCGGGTCAGAAGATCCCCGAGAGTTTAGGGCAGACTCCATCGGCCACGCGGCCGGTACACGATCCCACACCCCGCGCGAGAAACGGGCAAGCACGGGTCGATGGGGCACGGGGCAAGGTCGTCCCGGCTGCGCCGGGAAAGACCACAGGAAGCCGACGAAGACGAGGGAGACGGGAGAGAGGGAAGGGGCAATGGGGGAAAGAGGGGGGAACAGCGGAGGGGGGCAGGAGGGAGAGGGTGGCAAAAGGTGACAAAGTTCACCAACATCCAGCGTTCGTAGCGCAATTGGCGGCTCCGCCGTGGAGGGTACGAGCCTCACTCAGTCATGGCGGGGAGAACCTGGAGAAGGCGGAAAAACACAAGGGGAGAGGGAGGCACCAGCAGACATAATTCCGCTCCCACGTCGTGGAACGGCTGGTGTCATGGATGGCGTTGTCTCGAGACCCCCCTCCCGCACACAGCACATGGGGGACAGTGGCCGAAAAATAACAGCTAGAGAAGGGCGACAAGAGGAGGGGCATGACGAGGGTGAGACAGGACGAAGGGGCAGGACGAAAGGACGAGATCAGGTGGTTGCTGATTTTTCCCGGTGGTCGTACTTGCCGCAGGCATGCAAATATAGCCGAACCCCCTGATGCACGAAGACCCTGATGCTGGAATCAACATCCCAAGACCCCAACCCTGAAGACCCTGAAGCATCAAATCCCAAAGCCTCAGACCCTAGGACCCTGAAGGCCCAGGCATTCGAACCCTTCAGGTCCGAAGCCTCCAAGGCCCCAGCGCCCTAATGCCACGAGGCGTGGGTTGCACTGGAGGTACTTCGATTGGAGCAGTCGGATCTCGCAGACAGTGCGAAGATGAGCCCCATCAGCCACGCCTGCGCCCGAAGATGAAACGGCGCGCGCCCCATTCCGTTCGGGCACGCTCTGCGCGGCGATTGCCACGCGGACGGAGACGACGCCAGGATCATGACCCGCCCAGTGCAGACCACTTGCTGTACTGCAGCGGTGTATGGACGCGGCCTCCTCCCAGCCGTCCATATCAAGGCACTCATCGGGATGGCGCCGTCCCTACACTTACCCCCTTTTTTCTGCGCTTTTGCACATGTGCGATGGCGGGATTTGCCGCAGGCAGCTGGATGGATCCCTGCGTTTTCCAGTCGTGCGGCACTGCTCTCCACGGAGCTCCGTGGCGGAACCCGGTGACTAACGCCTCGTCGATCCCGCGAACGTTGCCACCAACCGAACCGCCACATCCAGAGCAAAGCAGGTGCCACAGACAACGCGGATGATACACACAACAGCACAGCAACACGACACGCTTCGCATCATACGTCGCATCCACTTGCGCGTCGGCGACACCACCCCCAATCCGGACATTTACCTGCGGCGCCCCGGTGCCGCCCATGGTCCCGGCGAGCATAGCGTTGGCGGTGCGCTGGTCGGTCGTGAACGGCTGCGTCGGGGTGCTCTCCAGCTGCGTGGGCGAGCTCGCAGCTGCGGCCTGCACGAGACGCAGCACCTCCTGCTGCCGCTCGTTCTCCGCCGGCTGCTGCGGCTCGGGCGGATTCGCCAGCATGCCCTGCAGCGTCGCCTTTCCCCCAGCTGGGATCGCCACGTCACCGTGCGCCTCTTCAATGGCCTGGGTAATCGCGCCGCCCGGAACGAGCACCTGGCAGTATATATTGTCGGAGCATGGTTGCTCCGCGAATGCCACTTCGAGGAACAATTTACCGCCGCAGCACTCGGCTGCCCGCGCTCACGCGCGTGCTGAGGGCGAAACGGGATCGCGCAACTGGCGGGCCGTGTCTTGGGAGAGTCCAGGAGGGCCCGAACCAGCGGAGCGCGGACAGCACAGGCTGGCCAGCCAGGCGCTGCTGCTGCGCACGCAGCGGCGCGCAGCAGGCCAGGGTGGACGAGGGCGGGTAAGAACGCCACATCGCCGTGCCTCCTCGGTACGGACTCGTGTGACACGCGCTGAGGGGCCTCGCGCCGCCGCCGCTCGCCCGCTGGCGCGGCCAACACAACCGGCCAAGACGAGGGAAGGAGGATCGCAGCATGGCATCCCCACGCCGACTTCCAGCGGCCGCCGCGCGGCCCAAGGCGCAGAGCACCGCGGGCCAACCTGCGCGAGGAGGGCACCAAGGGGGTGCAAGGGAGGCCCCGCGAAGATCCAGAGGGGGCCCGCCGCGCAGATCCGCAGCCCCCCACGAGCTCGAAGGGCAGTGGGTAATGGGGCTAGACATGGTATACGTACAATACCCCTGCTCCTGAAATTTCCCTGCCCCCCAAAATTGCTGCGTAGTTAAAGGGGCGACCAAGATTTTTGCGCGGCACGAGGATCCGAGTTCAGCGGGCTCTAAATTCAAGAGATCCGAGCTCAGCCATTCCGAGTGTAGCCGCGTCCGAGATCAGCCCGGTCCAAATTCAGCCGTGTCCGAGATCATCAGCCTCGGCCCTTGCGGCGCATATGACAGGAGGTTCGCGCCGCAGCCAGAACGGCCGAGTACGAGATCAGCCAAATCCGAGATCAGCCCGGTTCTAGGTTAGTCGGGTCCGAGTTCAGCCGGGTCCGAGGTCAGCCAGGCCCGAGTTCAGCCGGATCCGTGTTCAGCAGGGTCCGAGTTCAGCGGGTCTGAATTCAGCGAGGTCCGAGTTCAGCGGGTCCGATACAGCTCGCGAGCTCGTGTCTGAGTTCAGCCAGGTCCGAATTCAGCCGGGTCCGAGTTCAGCCGGCTCCGAGTTCAGCCGGGTCCGAGGTCAGCAGGGTCCGAGATCAGCTCCATCCCCTTGCGGTGAATTCGGCGAACATCTCACTTCGCAGCTGGGGGCTGGGGCCGAGTTCAGCCTTGTCCGAAATCAGCCGGGTCCGAGTTCAGGCTGGTCCGAGTTCAGCGGGTTTGAGTTCAGCCTGGTCCGAGATCAGCCAGATCCGAGTTCAGCCGGGTCCGAGTTCAGCCAGGTCCGAGATCAGCTTTTTCCCGTGGCCCCATAGGGAGCTCCATCGACGGCCCCAGTGGCAGCGCCCGCATGGCACCGCCGCGCCTGTTTCGGCACACCCCTCAGACGCTTCGTCGCCCCATGGGGGGCTCTACCAACGACCCCAATGGCAGCGCCCGCATGGCACCGCCGCACCCCTTTTCGGCACACGCCTCACGCGCTTACTGGCCCCATGGGAGTTGCACCGACGGCCCCAGTGGCAGCGCCCGCATGGCACCGCCGCGCCCCTTTCGGCGCACTCCACTCACGTTTCGCGGCCCCGTTGGGAGCTCCACCGACGGCCCCAGTGGCAGCGCCCGCATGGCACCGCCGCGCCCGTTTCGGCACATTCGTTCACACGTTTCGTGGCCTCACGGGGAGCTCCACCGAAGACGACAACGTCATTCATTACCGCGGTACTGACAACTGCATGTGGCTGGGTTTCAGGAGGGGGAAAAACACAGACACAATCAATCGTCGATTCCCCAGAAAATATGGGAAACTATGGGAAGTGGGGGGGAAGAAAAACAACTATCCCGGCAAAGCAACCTGACAGCGATGTGAAATAGCATATCTGGAAGCATTCAACTTAATATTCTGGTAGGATTCATGTTGTAGAACGAACGAGACACTGCTATGAATGGATTTAGGTTCGAACGACTCACTGCTTTCGATATCTGTATCTCCAAACGAGACTCTGCTATCAATGGATTTACGTTCAAACGAGACACTGCCATCCATGGATTCGGCCCCAAACGAGACACTGCTATCAATGGATTTAGCCCCAAATGAGACACTGCGATCACTGGATTTATCTCTGAACGAGACACTGCTATCCATGGATTTGGTTTCGAACGGCTCACTGCTTTCGAGAACTGTATCTCCAAACGAGACACTGCTATCAATGGATTTAATTCCAAACGAGACACTGCCATCAATGGGTCTAGACCCAAAGGAGACACTGCTACTAATGGATTCAGCCCCACATAAGACACTGCGATCACTGGATTTATCTCCGAACGAGACACTGCTATCCATGGATTTAGTTTCGAACGACTCACTGCTTCCGAGAACTGTATCTCCAAACGAGACACTGCTATCAATGAAACACATGCGCACAAGGACCTGCAGGAACACTTTTTCTACATCACGGAGGCTACAGTCCACAGCATGTTGATGAGCACCGCTCACAGCATGCTGAGCAGCAGCGCTGTTACAGTGACGAAACAGTAAAGATTGCAGATGGCTGAAAAGCACCGCCGTGCTCACTGCCAAGATGCAACCAGATTTCCCTGCCCTGTAACTCGAAGAGGGAAAGCCGGTGCACTGCATGAACGTGCAACCTGCTGCATTAAGACCTCAGTAAGCTGAGGAGCAACGCTGGTACGGAGGTCCCTCACGCGGCGTCTCGCCCACACACTACACATTCACAAAGGATCTCCCTCGATAACTGAATGGGCCGGACATTCAAGTATTTCAGCGGAGCGGTGATTTGCGCCAAAGCGCTGACACCAGAAGTGGTGATCTTCGCGCAATCCCGCAACTTCAAGATCGATAAACTAGAGCTGTGATGCACAAAGGATTGTGCCGCTGCATCAGTCAGCTGACAGCACAAGCTTTCATCTAGCTTTTTCAGCGATGGGCAACCGATAGCCACTGCTTGTATGGCTGCGTCGCTCAGAGACTCCAGCCCACACAGCTCAAGGATTTCAATGTGCGGGTACTGCTGCGCAAGGGCACATATGGCGGTGTCGGTAACTTTTGGCCTCGGCAGACGGTCTGTGCATGGCGAGGTTTTCCAGATGATTATTGAACGCAACCGTGGACAACCCTGCGCAACTGCGAGGAAAGCCGCATCTGTCAGATTTGCACATTCGTCCACATTCAATTCTTCTGTTCGGGCGCACCTTTGCGCCACCGTTTGTATGGCAACATCACCAATGCCACTATCTTGGACGTCGAGGCTCTCCAGGAGAGGACAGGCTTGACTCACAATTTGCAGTGCGCCATCATTGATGTCGTTGCCCCCAAGGTCTAGTCGCAACAATTGAGGGCAAGCTCGTGCAATTGCTTTGACAGCATAATGTAGGCTCCTTCCATCGAAGAGAGCGCTTTCCATTCTGAATTCAGTCAGATTAGGGCAAGCCTTGGCTAGCAGCGCCAACTTCGTAGTTGTGGGGGCATGAATCTTACCGCCTTCTGAATCATGAGTGAAAAAACTCAAGCTGCGCACTGTGCTCGGACTGTCTTTCATAATTTTGTCACAAGCAAAGCAAAGTTCATCCTCGTCGACGCCATTGACGGTGACTACATCTGCACAGTGATCCGATATCTGTTTCTTATGAGCAGCGATTCTCTGTGCCAGCAGGTGCTCGCGACGCTGAGGCTCGGTAGTTGGCTTTTTTTATTTGATGCGGGAGGCGTGCGAAGTACAACACATCTTCCAATTAGCTTTTCCACCGCAGGCTCCTGCTGCCCGATGTCGCCCCACAACTTGGACCAGCGCACGATGTCTTTGCTAACCTTGGGATAATAGCCGAGGTCTTTAGCTGCTTGTATAAGAGCAGCGCTTTTTGCGCGCGGTGCTGCGGGGTCTACTTCTGGAAGCAAATGCTCAGGGTCGATGGCCTCCGCGACGAGCTGCTCGTCGTCAGCAGGCTGAGAAGCGCCGCCAAGGGCCCGCAATTCATGCAACGCGTCTTTGGGGATGCTGTCCTGGTGGGCTGAGAAACGTTTAGCCAAGTTGTTTTCGGCCGGCTCTTCTTCGGATGTTCTTTTGTTTTGCTTTGGTATCTGGCCGAGCTCCCGAATCGCATTCACGACTCTTGCGCGGCGCGCGACTCTGAGGACAAAGCGCCGTCAAGGGCCCGCAATTCCTGCAGCGCGTCATTGGGGATGCTGTCGCACTGGTCCGAGGTTGGCCAACTTGTTTTCGGCCCGTTCTTGTTCGGACGTTCCTTTCTTTCGCTTCGGTATCTGGCCGAACTGCTTCACGTCCTCTACGAGCGTTTGCAGAGGACCGCTCAATGCAGCGCGCTGAGGAGCACCGCTGTTCAATGCAGCAGGCTGAGGAGCACCGCTGTTCAATGCAGCAGGCTGAGGAGCACTGCTGTTCAATGCAGCAGGCTGAGGAGCACCGCCGCTAGACTGAGAACGACCAGCGTGTCCTGGCATTAAGGTGCGCAGTAGGCGCTGCGCAGTTCCTTGGAAAAAGGGAATCTTCGGAAGCAGGGCTCTAGCCAAGAAGGCTACGGGGAGGGTGGTGATGATGATGATGGTGATGATGATGATGATGATGATGATGATGATGATGATGATGATGATGATGATGATGATGATGATGAGGATAGTAGCAGCGGCAGCACCAGTAGCATCAGCAGTTGCCTGTGTCTGTGACTGGTTGTACAGGGGGCCGCAGAGGGGGCCGCACAGGGAACCGTACAGGGAGCCAGTCACAGGCACAAGGCACAGGCGACCAGTCATGTACATGTATATGTGTACGTGCGTTTACATGTATATGTATATGTGTTCAGTCTGCCAGCAGCCTCGGCCTCAGCCTCAGCCTGCCTCAGCTTCAGCCTGCGTCAGCCTCAGCCTCAGCCTCAGCCTGCCTCAGCATCAGCCTGCCTCAGCGTCTGCCTCAGCCTGCCTCAGCCTCAGCCTCAGCCGCAGCCTGCCTCAGCCTCAGGCTGCCTCAGCCTCAGCCTGCTTCAGCATCAGCCTGCCTCAGCCTGAGCCTCAGCCTGCCTCAGCCTCAGCCTCAGCCTCAGCCTGCTTCAGCTTCAGCTTCAGTCAGCCTTCAGCCTCGGCCTCAGCTTCAGCCTGCCTCAGCCTCAGCCTGCCTCAGCCTCAGCTTCAGCCCCAGCCTCAGCCTCAGCCTCAGCCTGCCTCAGCATCAGCCTGCCTCAGCTTCAGCCTGCCTCAGCCTCAGCCTGCCTCAGCCTCAGCCTCAGCCTGCCTCAGCCTCAGCCTCAGCATTTTCAGCGTCAGCATCAGCATTCAAAATGTGACCCTGGAATGAGTTCTGGGAATTCGAAGAGCCGGAAGTGGCTTACAGTTGGCTCCGGGCATTCAAAATGTGGCCCGGGAATGGAGTTCAGGGAACTCGAAGAGCACGAAGTGGCTTACAGGTGGCTCCGGGCATTCAAAATGTGGCCCAGGAGTGGAGTTCTGGGAAGTCGAAGAGCACGAAGTGGCTTAGAGTGGGCTCCGGGCACTCAAAATGTGGCCCGGGAGTGGAGTTCTGGGAACTCGAAAACCACGAAGTGGCTTACAGTTGGCTCCGGGCATTCAAAATGTGGCCCGGGAATGGAGTTCTGGGGACTCGAAGAGCACGAAGTGGCTTACAGTTGGCGCCGGGCATTCAACATGTGTCCTGGGAATGGAGTTCTGGGGACATCGACGACCACGAAGTGTGTAACTGCTTGCTTATAGCGAGCCCGGCCCTCGTCGGTTTCCGCCCGATCGGCTGCTCCCCGGATCCTGCCCGGACCCCCCCGGGGAGTCGAGATGTTTCGTTTTGACCCCACTAGAAGCCTATCCGTCTTCGCTGTTAGGTAACAAACTATAAAAAAATATCGGGCATCTTTTTATTTGTGTGTATTCAGTTGTGTGTCTTGGGGCCCCTCCAGGGTTCTTCCGCCCGGATCTGCTTGTTTCTGCTCTACGTTTGGGCCTCCGGCGCCGTCCTCCGTGGGCTCCCCCATGGGGCCGCCGGGTGCTCCCGGAGGCGGGAGGCCTCCGGGAACGTCCGGCTCGCCCTTGCCCCCCCCTTTTGCTGGAGCGACGGAGGGGGCGGGCCGGGGTGCAGGAGGCCACGGGAGGCCCAGGAGGAGGCCCCCAGGAGGTCCCCAATGGAGGCCCCAGGAGGCCCCAGGTGGCCCAATATTTTCGTGTGAAGGTCTCATGTGTAAACATCAGGTTCTCACGCTCTAGCATGCCGTGCCCCCCCCCTTTGCTGGAGCGACGGAGGGGACGGGACGGGGTCCAGGAGGCCACAGGAGGCCCAGGAGGAAGCCCCAGGAGAGTGTGGTTGGAGGCTGCAGTCTTTATGTCGCACGCGGCGCTTTCACACGGACGCCGAGCTGGTTCAATGATGTAAAGCACACGCTTTATCTTTTATCGAGTACAGAACTCGTGCTTTTACTCACGCCTCCAGTTCTGTCTTAGCACCTTTGGATAGATTTCAAAGGAGGTCCCCCAGGAGGCCCCAGGAGGCCCCAGGAGGCCCAGGATTTTTGTGTAAGCATCTCGTGTGCAAACATCAGGTGATCGTGTTCTCACATGCCGTGCCAGCCCGCACTGGACGGGCACGCAAGCGACCTCGGAAACCGCAGTGGGTTTAAAGACCCTGTTTGGGGATACTGGACTCTGGCTATACTTTATTCAGAAGAGGAAAAACACACAGACACAATGAATCCTCGATTCCCCAGAACATATGGGAAAGTATGGGAAGTGAGGGGGGGGAAGACAGAAACCCAGAACCTATAGGAACATATGGGGAATATGTTTCTATTTGTGCGTATCTATTTGCGTGTCCTGGGGCCCCTTCGCCGCCGTCGCCGCCGTCGCCGCTGCCGCCGCCGTGGTCGTCGTCGTCGTCGTCGTCGTCGTCGTCGTCGTCGTCGTCGTCGTCGTCGTCGTCGTCGTCGCCGTCGTCGTCGTCGTCGTCGTCGTCGACGTCTGGGATGGTGCGTGCGCCCGATGCCTGCCAGAGGTCCTGCGGGGCGAGGGGCCGTCGTCGGGCCGACCGAACGTACCCCGCCGCCACGGGAGGCGGGCTCCCGCATCTCTCGCCCGGGAGGCAGGCGCGGGCGGCGGGCTCCCGCGGCCTCCTCCTCCTCCTCCTCCCCCTCCTCCCCCTCCTCCTCCCCCTCCTCCTCCTCCTCCTCCTCCCCCTCCTCTTCTCCTCCTCCTCCTCCTCCTCCTCCTCCTCCTCCTCCTCCTCCTCCTCCTCCTCCTCCCTCCTCCTCCTCCCCCTCCTCCTCCTCCTCCTCCTCCTCCTCCTCCTCCTCCTCCTCCTCCTCCTCCTCCTCCCCCTCCTCCTCCAGACATCCGCCCCTGAACCCGCGCAGCCCCTTACACAGGGGGAGCCGCCGCGCGCCGCATCCGCAAAGGGGCTCGCTCCGCAGCAGAACCACCGAACCCCGAGAGACCCAGGGCACCCTGGAGGTACGCAGGACGTTTCTCGGCATGGGCCTCTCCACTCTCAGGGGGGCCACATGCGAGCCCTACCCCTACCCCCCTCAACGATTTCTGAGGGAGGGGGGGGTGGGGTTCCCTCCGTTCTCGGGAGCTCTCGAGCGAAGTGAACCCCACCCTCCCCCTCGGAAGTTGTGAGGGGTAGGGGTAGGGTTCGCATGTGGCCCCCTACAGGGCTGGCAGCGCGGGGTGAGGAGAGGCGGAGGTTCACAATCTCAGGCATGCGGCGGCTTCCTCATCAGCACTGAAGTCGAGCTGTCCTTCGGGACTGACTCTGCGATTCACCCTCACGATCACGTGGCGAGTCCATGGAGGCTTCAGTCGAATTCACGGGCTGTGGGATGGGGAGGGAGCAGGGAGTGGACATCGTAGGGTTAGGTCGGGCCTGTCCCTCTCCAGGAGGAACATTCAAGAATAGTAGGGGAAGATTTTTTGTATCAAACTTTTTTTGGACTTTTTTTTTTGTTCGGCGGGAAGCCGCCTGTAGGGGGACATGCCCGACCTAATCGTAGGGAAGGTAGGCTCAGGGGCCGACAGGGTCGAGGTCCGAGGTTTCCCCGGGCGCCTTCGTCGACTCTCGGCGGTTTCTTCCAGCCGCGGGATGCTCTCCAGCAGCTGCTCCTCGCCGCGAGGCTTCCGCAGGTGCTTGGGTCGTCCCGGACGGGCGCTGGAGGCCCGATCTTTCTGGCCCGACAGCCACCGGGGACGGGGATACGGTCGGGGCCCTGAAGAAGGAGCCTTTTTCGTTGGGAAGGGCCTCCGCGTTCCTCAAGTGTTTCACAGCTTGCCTCAGGTTTTCCTTATGTTTTCGATCGGAAATCGAAGGTTAACTCATGGAAAAAAGGGGCCTCGTTCCTCAGTTAGGGTTCCTTAGGTCAACGCCCCGACTGTAGGTGGCAGGGGGGGGTGCATCGACCCCCAATCGCTGATCTATCGCCGGTAGGCCCACCCCGCTCAGGAACGTTCTGCGTCGTTCTCGGGGGCCCAGCGCCGACCTCTCGGCGGTGCAGCGCTCTGCGCAAGCTCGGGGTTCCCTCCCTGAGCTGGTCGCTCCCCACAGGATATGGCCTGAATAAGGAACACTTGCTTGTCAAAAGGGGCTCGGTCGTTCCTTTGGTTTGCATGAGTCCCGCTACCTTTTTGGCAGCGAATCCCCCTGGTGTTCCTTCGAACTTCGTAGACTTACTTGGAAAAAAATGGTTTCGTTCCTTCTTGATCGTTCCTCAGGCCAGGCCGAATACGGTAACGTTGCCCATCAGAAGACGGGCAGACGGAGGCCTCGTCGGGGAGACTATGATTTCAGGCACACGTCCAAGGTAATTACCTGACATCGTCAGTGCGGAACCGTCTCTGGCTGCTGAAAGCCTCGCCCCCCGGCGGGTTTGGACGTACTCGCTGCGGGCAGGGGGATCAGGGCGCTTCTTTCTTGCCTGTCGTCGTGCCCTCTTATTCACCTCATTTTTTCCTTTTTCAGAAGAGACGCATCGTCCTGTTGATCGGTATATGTCCGAACACGGTCACGCCACCGCTCGCACACAAGTTTGCGGCACGTTGGGATCTCAGCGGGCCGGCGTGCGCGTGGAAGCAGCGGCTGCTCTGTGCAGGTCTACCTGAAAGTGGTTACCTGAAGGCGGGCGTCGCCGCTCTCCAACCAGAACCCCATCCAACATTGCCGTTGTGAGGCTCAGGTGTTGCTTGCCTGTCCACCTGTTCGATTCACCACCACTCCGCGCTTCCTAATAGCGCCAGGGAAGCACCGCCTTCGCTGACGTTCTCAAACCGACCCTCGCCGCGGACAATCACCTCGCGCCGACGGCGCTGCGAAATCCCTTCACAGCTTCTGATCCCGTCCAGAGTTGCCTTTTTCCTGCTCGTGGCAACCTCCTCATTCTAGGCTTAAATCGGGCATGTCCTTCTACAGGAAGAATATAATTGGACGATGTTTTGATCATGTTTTGATACTTTTTGTATACGTTTGGGGTATTTGTTGTGTCGTCCAAAATCCCCCTGTAGGGGGACACGCCCGACCTAACTCCAGGCGCCCGCTGACTATTGCCACCCTGGAGCCCGACTACGACGAGGAGCTGCAGCGCTTCGTCCCAGTCGAGGAGCTGACGTCGTACCTGCTCCAGGACCGTTCTGCGGCACAGCGAACGAGAGAAGGGGTGAGCAGCTCCCAGCGATGACAATTGAAGAGAGAAAACGCAATAACAATAAACTTTTGGCGCTCCGCACGGAGTTCTCGGATCCGCGCTGGGCCCCCCCCTGCGGCGCGTCCGCGGCCGCCCCTTGGCGCGCTCCGCGCGCCAGGGAGGGGGGGGCTCCAGCGCAGAGCCAAGAAATCAGCGCGGAGGTTTATGTTTACAGCGTTTTTCTAGAGAGGCGACCCCAAGGCTCAGCGACGACGCCCGAAGCCTACCTGCGCCGCCCCCTGTCAGGGCTGGTGAGGGGGTGCACCCGCCAGGGTGCGCCTCTCGCTCGTGCACGCCGCCCTTCCTGCCGAAGTCCCACGGGCGTCCCGGGGCCACCCGGGAGTCGGAGCGGCAGGTCAGAGGAGGAAAAAAGTGCCCAATACCTCTGCCCTTCCCTCGCCTTCCCCTTTTTGGGCCTCCTCGGAGGCCCTCGTCGCCACCGCTGCATTCGGCTCGAAGTTCTGCCCAGAAGGCCCCCCGCGAGAGGCCCGGGGAGCAGCGGTGTCGGTGCCTTTTTGGTCTCCCCAGCAGGGGTGGGCTCACCCGTCGCTGCCTGAGGGGGGTTCTTCGGTCGCCCCTCCTGCGCGGGGGGAGGTCGCAGGCAAGAGGGTCCTCTGGAGCGGCGGAGCCGACGGAGGCGGCACGCGGGCGCGCCCGGTGGGGCCGTGAGGTGGGGCGCCTCTAAGGGCAGCACTCGGGGGCAACGATAGGGGGGGAACAGGCACAGGGGGGGATGCATCGACCCCCAATCGCCCATGGATCGCCGATATGGGGCCCGATGGCCCCACCCCTCCAAGGAAGGTGCGGATTCACCATCGGGGGCCTATCGCCGATTTATCGACGATGTATCGCCGATTCCAGGTCGATGCACCCCCCCCTATGCCTGTCCCCCCTATCGTTGCCCCTCAACCACCTCCTCCGATAGGGTGTGGGAGGATGGGCGGGGGGCGGCGTGCGGGCGCTCTCGCTGGTGCCGTGGGTGGAGCTGGGAGCACGGCGTGCCAATACGTCGTTCTCGGGACTCGAGCGCCACGGATCAACCTAGCTGCTGCGTCCTGACGACCCCGAATCGTGCCAGAGTGCCGTTCAGTCCGTGAAATTTTTGCAAGTGTTGAGATCCGGGTGTGCGCGGCGCTGAGGCGAGAAGCCTCGCCTCGCCCTCCACCGGTGAAGCTGTCACCGAGCTGTGGGCTTCGGGGTCACACGTGGCGAGAAAGTCTCGGGCGAGACGCCCTGCCCGCCCTCTTGACCGGCCTCGGGGTGCGACAGGGAGAAGTTATGTATGATTAGAGGGAGGAGGAGGGGGAGGAGGGGGCGGAGGAGGAGGAGGAGGAGGAGGAGGAGGAGGAGAGGAGGAGGAGGAGGAGGAGGAGGAGGAGGAGGAGGAGGAGGAGGAGGAGGAGGAGGAGGGAGGAGGAGGAGGAGGAGGAGGAGGGGGAGGGGGTGGGCTGGCAGCGCCCACAGAGGGGTGGCGCGAGGGGGGTGGGGTTGCCAGAAGTCGGGCGGGACTCCTCAGGAGACGGGGGCCTTCTCACAGGGGCCCGGGGGCCTCTGAGAGAGCTTCCTGGAGGCCAGGGCGGCTTCTGAGACGCCTTCCTGGCAATGCATGGTCCGCTGGCGTAGGAGGTGTGGTGGAGGATGGCAGTCACGACAACGCAGTGTAGAGGTATACGATCATCTTTGGGCCCCGCGGCAAGGGAAGCGAGGATGAAAGGGTGATATGTCCGGTTACATCTGGTCATTTCACAACCACTTGCGCGAACGAGGAAGTGGGGGCGGATCTTCATAACGGGAAAAAGGCAGACTGCCAGAGGGTCCATAGGATCAGTCGCTCCTAAATTTAGAGGAGATTCCTGCCGCGGCAGTCTGTGTTTTTACGTCCGCTCAACACGCCACCAGTGTGGCTGCCCAGAATATGATGAAGTACGTGAAAGAAACGGGCACCAGCAGTGAGAATCGTGAACCCTCGACGCATCCCACACAGTGCGTTGACCAAACATGGAAGACTGAATTCCCTCCTGAGCTTCGGTTCTTTAGGGTACTTTCGATCATCAGGGAGGTCTCCGCTAAATGCATTTCAGAGGACCGCCATGTGGCGTTCCCTGATGGAGATGTTGACAACGAGGCTCCGTTCGGAGCTGAGCATTGCCAAAAACAGGAGGATCGGCGCTTGAGCACTCGACGGGAAAACCAGAGCGGCGGTGCAACGCTCAGACTTGGTCCATGCGTATATGAAAGACTTGTGCTCCAACCTCAGGTCCCAAGTACGGTCCCTCGCTCCCACTATACATGCGTGCATTGCTGAACTCGGACCTTCGATCAACTGAGTCGAGCGGACGACGGGCGATAATGCCGCAGCGTGGGATAAAAGGACAACCAAATACGAAGAGGATACTGTCGCTATCGCATTTGGTGTTGTTGTCCGTGCGTTAAAGAATCGGGAATGCCCACTGTCAGCTCAGCCGACATGCGGGCAGAATGGGCGTCGACAGCGACCGAAAATCGACTGTGGACACGACTGATCAAGTGAGCGCGACGGGCACTGAGGCCGCTACCTGCTCAGCTGGTGATGCTGCTTCAGTAACCAAGCCCAGCCCGATCAGCGCGCCTATGCCCGGGCCCGCTGCCGACTCGGTCAGTGGTGGTGCTTCAGCTAGTGCCGTGCAGACAGATGACGCGCAGAATGCGGATGACTCTTCAACCAGTGGTCGTCCGACGTGGGCTGACCTGGGAGCATCGGCAGGTCCACGGGCAGCTGTTCATGGCGGTGCGCCTGTCAATGTCTGGTCTCCAGCTGTGCCTGCGCCACCGCCTCCACCTGCTCGCCGGGCGCCCTCAGCAAAGAGACCCGCTCCCGGCGAAATTGGGAGCGCGCCGCCGCCGCCCATGGCAAGGCGAACGACAGAAATACGTGTCGGCGGCGAAGCGTTCCCCTTTGGAAGGACTATCGGTCGCTGCGGCCTCTGCAGCGCCAACGGCGATGAGACAGATAGGCCGCAACATCCTTAGGGCGTATGGTACTAGAAGCTGGGACGCGACCCAGCATTGCTATGCTGGAACTTTATGGTGAGTGTACTGCGTGTGCTCTGGCGAATGGCAGTGATGGAGCATCAAGGACTACAACCGTTGTTTCAATGTTCCTCCGCAGGGCAAATGGAAAGCATCAAATATCAAAACGTGATGTCAAATGCAATTGCGACATCGCTTGGGTTGATTAAAGAAAATGTTGACGACTGCCGATCATGCAAGATGAGTGCGCGGTTGAACTGCGCGTTGCCTCGTGACGAGACGATGTTTGATTGCGACAAGGCACGGCTCAGCCGCATGTTGTTTGGCGGCTACATGCTCTTGAAGTGCGTTGCACTGAGCTGGCGCGCCGTATTATTTGTGGGACCCTGTTGCTTCGGCCCGCTTCGAGGCATTGCCCGAAGTGGCTGCGATTCCGCCCCTGTGCGCCGCAAAAATTGTTTTTGGGGCTTGGCGCCAGGGGGGCCAATGTGCTTGTGGATTTCAGGACGAGAAAAAACACACAGACACAATTAATCGTCGATCCCCCAGAAAATATAGGAAAATATGGGAAGTGGGGGGGAAGACAAAAACCCAGAAAATATGGGAACATATGGGGAATCTTTTTATTTGTGTGTATTTATTTGTGTGTCCTGGGGCCCCTTCAGGATTGCACGAAGTCTGGCAACTCCGAAGGGAGCCGACGTCGGGCCCAACGCATCTGGCCGCGGGGGGGAGTTTTTATGTGGCCCCTTCCCTGCTCGCTCCCGTCGCCGCCGCTGCCTTTGCCGCTGGACTCTTGGCCGTCCTCCTCCTCCTCCTCCTCCTCCTCCTCCTCCTCCTCCTCCTCCTCCTCCTCCTCTTCCCCCTCCTCCTCCCCCCCCCTCCTCCTGACTCGTCGCGTGGCCCGCAGTTGTTCTGGCTGCGAGCGGTTTGTGGAAACGACCGCACGTTGTCCGACCGCGCGCTCTCTCTGCCACACTTCTTCGTTACCCTTTGCTTTTATGGAGTAGCCATCAGAGCCATGCCATCAAAGGACGATGCAGCCACTGGGGATGGAGACCAAGGGGCCCATACCACGACAAGAGAACAGACCATTGTACACTTCAGAGTTTATCGCAGCTGTGGCAAATAACTCCCCCATCCCCCCCTTCCGACCCGCTTCGCGACATCCTCCTCGCAAGCCCAGGTTGCGCGCCAATCGTGCAAGCCCAACGCCATCCTCGCGTTCCCCCCGCCCCACCCCCGCTCTTCATGTCCTGATTTTTTTCCCTTCCCCCTTCCCCTCATTCGTCCTCCTTTCGTCTTCCTGCCTCCCTCGTCCCTCCTTTCCTCATCCTCCTCCTCGTCCTCCTGGGCCTTCTCCTTTTCTCGTCCTCCTCGTCCTCCTTTCCTCATCCTCCTCCTCGTCCTCCTCGTCCTCCTGGTCCTCCTCGTCCTCCTCGTCCTCCTGGGCTCTTCAGGTTCCTCTTTCTCTGTCTGCTGTGCTAGGAAACCCAGCTGGAAAAGATGCCGTGCCTGTTCAAGCAGGCGCTCGCTACTCTGCAGGCCCTTTCGCCCCGTGCCCGCTCCGTGCCGCCGCGCGGGTGGCGGTCGCCCCCTGGGGGGCGAGGCGCAGGAAGGGGGAGGGAAAAGAGGATACGATGGTGATGGTGATGGTGATGATGATGGGCGGTGTCGATGATGATACGATGATGAGGATACGATGATGAGGATACGATGATGATGATGATGATGATGATGATGATACGGGAAGGGGGAGGGAAAAGATGAGGATACGGGAAGGGGGAGGGAAAAGAGGATGCGATGATGATGATGATGATACGATGATGAGGATACGATGGTGATGGTGATGATGATGATGATACGATGGTGATGATCACCACCCACCAAACCACCCCAACCCAACCCGAAGGTTCAGATTTTCCCTCGATTTCCAGTGGGGGGGGGTTCGGGGAACGTTGAAAAAACACGTATGGAACCCTTACCCCCCCCCAACCCGAAATTCGGGCCTTCGGGTTGGGTTGGGGTGGTCTGGTAGGTAGTCAGGACGGTAGGTTTGCGTCGTGTCGACCAGCGGCGACCCCAGCGCGGGCGTTCAAGGTTGAACGCCGGCGGCGGCCCAGAATCGGTCGATGTTGAACGATCGGACGTTGCGGCAGCGGCCGATCGTTCAAGGTTGAACGATCCCTGCGGTGTCAAAAACCAACGCTGGGGTCGGCACGACACGAACCTGCCGTACGATGGTGATGGTGATGGTGATGATGATGGGCATGATGTTGCTGATGATGGTGGCGTCGTCGCGGAATTCTCATTTCAAACGCATAATTAGTGCCGCCCTCCTCCCGGTAACCCTGGTATGCTTAAAACATCAATTGCCCCTCCCAGAGATCTCGCCCTGCTCTTTACAAGGGAAAGCGAGGTTTCACCAGATTGGGCCCCTGGCCCCCGGGTTACATCAACAACGGCTCCCGCCCGCTCGTTCTTCACAATTTCTTGTTCACAAGTTGTGCAAGAATCGCGCTCTCGCGTGGGAGTTCTTCGCACTTGATTCAGACGCCGCGCCCTCGACACTCAGGAATCATGCGTTCGTTTTGGCCCCTTTCACGATCTATTCTGAAATCGCGCTCTCGCCCGGGCTCTCTTCGCGATCCATGCAGGACTCCCGCTTCATGAACACGCCTCCTCGACCTGGCCGCTTGGGCCCGCCTTCCCGACCCGCCCGCCGGGGTCTACCCGCCCGATGGGCCCATCCGGTTTTGGCACGTGTTCTCTTGTCCGAGCCCCTCTCCTGCGAATCAGTCCTCGCTTCCCTTTGTTTCAGGTGCTGCGCCACCACACGCGACAGACAAGGACGATGTACCCCCAGGGGGGGTACGATCGAAGACGAAGAGGGCGGATACCGATGTGCAAATGCGTGTTCAATGGCACGCGAGCAGGGGAGAGCGAACAGTCTTCAACAAGTTGTTGCTGTTGCTGTTGGTGATGCTGATGCTTATGTTGCTGATGTTGGTGATGCTGATGGTGATGATGGTGATGGTAATGATGACGATGTTGATGACGATGATGGTGATGATGATGGTGCTGACGGTGATGATGGTGATGGTGACGATGACGACGGTGTTGATGATGATTATGATGATTCCGATGATGATGGTGATGATGATGATTATTAAGATGATGACGATGATGGCGATTATAACGATGACGATGACGACGAGGTTGCTGAGGATGTTGGTGGTGATAGTGATGCTGCTGGTGATGATGATGATGATGATGATGGTGATGATGCTGCTGATTATGACGATGAGGAGGAGGACGAGGAGGAGGAGGAGCAGGAGCAGGAGGAGGAAGAGGATTTTCTCCTCAGGCGAACTCAAACAACCTTCTGGGCGACGGACACTCTGCAACGACAAAATGCTCATGCCACGGAATACCTCTTCGAGGTGGCGAAAAGGTCAAGCGGTCAGCAGGAATATTGATATGCTTGAAGTGATCCAAACAATCTTCGTAACTACAGAGGAGGAAGGTGGACGGAGGGAATACAATAATGAAGTGTTCGTAAGGGGGGAATCTTATACGGAGCGCGGAGGATGGTATAGAACATCAATTATGTGTATCATGTACAATTCAAGAAGTATCAAGCTGAGCGAGTGCCTGTAAGTGTCATTGAGATGACAAGTCCTGCGAACGTGTTTGCGGGGTTTGTCACTTATCATTGTGCGTGCCGCACAGCGGTGCAGGTGGCCTAGCACATCATGTTTCGTCAATCGTAGGGTGGCCTCCCGCGGAGCAGACAGCTGCCCAGACGGTGATGCCGACGACGAAAGTGCGTGGGGGTGAGGAGAGTGAGGAGTTCTCCAGTGTGCCGAGGCGGAGGAGAAGGAAGGTCGGAAGAACGGCGTGAAAAGGTGCTGATGATGCTGATGATGATGGTGATCATCATGATGGTGATGGTGATGGTGATGGTGGTGGTGATGATGCTGTTGAGGATGCTTGTGATAGTGATACGATGAGGATGTCGCTGCTGCAGCTGCTTGTACTGCTGATGAGCATGAGGATGAGGACTAGGATGGTGATAGTGATGGTGATGATGTTGATGCTGATCACGATGGTTCTGCTGGTGCCGAGGAGGAGGATGCCGAGGACGATGATGATGCTGAGGATGTTGATGATGGTGATGATGATGGTGATGATGATGCTGGTGGTGATAATGCTGAGGATGATGATGATGTTGATGATGATGATGCTGGTACTGATAATGATGTTGAAGATGATGATGATGATGATGATGATGATGATGATGATGATGATGATGATGAGTGATGACGACGACGAGGATGATGAAGATGGTGATGATGAATCTGATGTTGTTGATGGTGATGATGAGGAATATGTTGATGGTGACTGTGGTGGTGGTGACGACGATGATGATGATGCTGAGGATGATAATGATGATGATAATGCTGATGATACTGATGACGTTGATTCTGATGATGATGCTGACGATGATGATGATGATGATGCTGAGGATGATGACGATTCTGATGCTGTTCATTCTGATGATGGTGATGATGATGCTGACGATGCTGATGGTGATGATGGTGATGATGATGGCGATGATGATGATTATGAGGATGATGCTGATGATGCTCATGATGTTGATGATGATGATGATGATGATGATGATGATGATGATGATGCTGAGGATGAGGATGAGGATGATGATGATGATGATGATGATGATGATGATGCTGATGATGATGATGATGATGATGATGATGATGATGATGATGATGCTGATGATGATGATGATGATGATGATGATGATGATGATGATGATGCTGATGATGATGATGATGATGATGATGATGATCATGGTGGTGGTGGTGATGCTGATGCTGATGCTGATGCTGATGATGATGATGTGATGATGATGATGATGATGATGATGATGATGGTCGTGGTGGTTGTGATGATGAGGAGGTGGACGATGTTCAGGGTGGTGGTGATGATGATGATGATGATGATGATGATGATGTGTGTTGTGTGATGATGATGATGATGCTGATGCTGATGCTGATGATGATGATGATGCTGATGATGCTGATGCTGATGCTGATGCTGATGATGATGATGATGATGATGATGACGATGATGATGATGATGATGATGAGATGATGATGATGATGATGATGATGATGATGATGATGATGATGATGATGATGATGATGTTGATGGATGATGATGATGATGATGATGGAGGAGGAGGAGGAGGAGGAGGAGGAGGAGGAGGAGGAGGAGGAGGCGAGTATCGACTCCGTGTCCTCCACCTCCTCCTCCTCCTCCTCGGCATTCTGTCTATTCTACCCGCGCTCCAGGATCACTTTTGCGCCAGGTGGTGCGCGCCTCTTCCTGCGGGTGTTGCCAGAAGTGCCCCTGGCCCAAGGTACCCCCAGGATTTCCACAGACGCCCCCACAGCCTCCAGAGCACCCCTCAGGAGGCCCAGAGGGCCCCAGGGGCTCCAGAATGGAGCCAACAGCTGGGGGTACCTTGGGCCAGGGGCACTTCTAGCAACACCCGACTCCTCCTCCTCCTCCTCCTCCTCCTCCTCCTCCGATCCGATCGATCCGATTCGATTTCGATTTGGGCATCGGTTTCGGCCTGCTCGATGCGAGACGATGCCCCGACGCGGAGGCCCACGATGCATGCCAGGGCCGGGGGGCGCCGGCCGCACGCCGGCGCCGAGCCCGGGGAGGCCGAGCCCAGGCCCAGGGCCCCGGCTTGGACGCCCGAAACGGGTACGGAAAGACTGCCAGCCACGCGCAGAGGGGGGTGGGGGGAGGGGGGAGGGCTTCTGAGAAGCACCCCCACTTCTTAGAGCGCGGGCCTTATCTGTAGGTGTAAGGCCGGCGCCTTCTAAGGAGCGGCCCGCTTCTAAGAAGCCCTCCCCCCTTACCCCCACCCCCTTGTGCGCGCCGCCAAGAAAGGGTACAATGCCCAACAACAACTGTTGTCCCAGACCAACAGCGGCCGCTGTTGGGCAGGCGGCCCTCTGTCTCAAGTTGACACAGGCCGCGGCGGCGTGGACAGCGAGTCCTTTTCAAAGTGAACAAGGACTGCTGTTGGGCATTGTGCCCATTCGTTCCGTGCCCATCTCGTTCGTGCAGACCCGAGGAAGAGAGGCTCGGGGGCGACCAAGAGGGGCGGCCAAGGGTCAAGCAGTGGCGAAACGTCCCAGCTCGCCTATAGCCCTACCAAGCAATGTTCTAAGAACGTCTTGTGGTTTCCACGAGATGTTATGAGAACATCTCTGGTTGATCTGGTCTTGTTTTCGCACATCGGGTCTATGTTCTAAGGACATTTTTTGTTATTAGAACATTTTTTGGGTTCCAAGAACATTTAGTGGTAGGACGGAAATTCTGGGACGGTCGGTCCCTGCTCAAAGAGAGTGGAGTACCATGGCCAGGGCCATGATTCGGAGGTTGATCGACCTCCCACCCTGAAGCGTCGATTGAGAATTGGCCGTTTTCGGTTCGCGAGGGGGCGTCGCGGCCGTGATTTTTGCGGGTCCAGGTCCGTCGGTGTCGGTCCTAGGCCGTTCTCACTAAAGGGTGGTTTACTGAAGGGAGGCTTGTCCACCGCCGAACCGTGGCTGGGGCCATGATATCTCCCCAGGTTCGGGGCTCCAGCGTCGGGGGTCAGCGCAGACGGGGTCAGTCAGAGCGCCGGATCTCGCAGGATCCGCAGGGCCAGGAGCGCACTGACCCGGGCTTGGGTGCGGGATCCTGCAGGATCCCGCGGGATCTTGCAGGATCCTGCAGATCCTGACTGACCCGGGCCTGGATTGACCCGGGTCAGTAGGTAGAAGGTCCCCGAAGAAAGATTTGGGGGCGGCCAAGAGTCAAGATGGGCGGCCGAGAGAGCGGGGCATTGTAGCCGGGGCCACGATTATGATATGTCTCCCATCAATCAGTGGCGAGGCGTTCTGGCGTGCCTATAGGCCTACCAAACGGTGTTCTAAGAACCTTCTGCTTTCTGGCTGGGACTGTCTTGTTTCAGCACATCGGGCCTATGCTCTAAGAACCTTCTTGTTGCTCGGTTCGAAGAGCATTTTGTGTGGTAGACCTACAGGAATTGCCGGGACGGCCAGTCCCTGCTCATAAGGGGGCCGCAGGCGAACCCTACCCCTACCCCGCACGACTTCTGAGGGGGAGGGTGGGGCTCACTTCGAAGTGAACCCCCCCCCCCCGTCAGCAATCGGGGGGGGTAGGGGTAGGGTTCGCGTGCGGCCCCCTATGCTCCATCCCAGCTCCGCGGCGCCTCCTCGGCCCTTTGGCGCGTCCACCGGCCTGCACCGGTCCGCGCGCGCGCCTCTTTGGCCGGAGGCCGCGAGCCCCCTGCACGGGCGCCCCCCCCCCCCCCCCCCCTCTCCGTGGCCGCTCC
Source organism: Prorocentrum cordatum (assembly GCA_963575745.1). Classification (NCBI taxonomy): domain Eukaryota; class Dinophyceae; order Prorocentrales; family Prorocentraceae; genus Prorocentrum; species Prorocentrum cordatum. The sequence continues at coordinate 855,963 of CAUYUJ010016416.1, read as the reverse complement.
CGAGGGGGGCGGCAGCAGCAGAAGGTGTCGGGGGTCAGGGCTTCAGTCGGGCTTGTCCTTCTACAGTCGGGGGAGCGTAAGACCCGGGTTTGCCAGGACTCGGGTTCGCCATCGTTTTTTGACGACCGCGACTCGGATTTTGACGAGGAGGAGTTTCGTGGGATGTCTGCAGCGGGATGCCTCGTCAAAATGCAGGCTCGGCCTCGTCATTTTTTTGACGACCTCGTCGGGGATTTCCGAGTCCTCCGTACCCGGGTCTTACGTCCCCCTGATACAGGAGGATAAGTCAAAACAGTAGAAAAATAGTCGCGGGACGGTTTTTCTAGTATTTGTCCAACCCATGTTTGCAGACGTGTTGGCTCTTTTTCAGTTTTCGCCCCACATCCGCCTGTAGGAGGACATGCCCGACCTGAGTCTGGGCGCATCTCTCTGTGGTCGGCGCTGGGCCCCCCTCCCCAGCGTGAAGTCGGGCGTGCCCCTCGACAGGAGGAACACTCGAGAATCGTAAAAACATGGATTGGGTACGGTTTTTGTTTTTTGTACTCTTTTTTTTGGGCTGTTTTCTACATTCCGTCCGAAATCCGCCTGTTGGAGGACATGCCCGACCTAACCTTGGCGCGCGGAGCTCGCCGGGGGCAGCGCCAGAGGCGCCAGCGGGGGGGGGGGGGCAGGGCGCAGAGCCCCAAACAAGCCGCGCGGGCCTCCAACAAGTTCTGCTCGTGCAGTCCGTTCGTCTGCTGGGATCGGGTCATGTTGCTCCCATCGTATTTTATCCGGGGTTGACAGACCTCCTACCCTGACACGTCGATTAGTGAATTGTCCGTTTTCGGTTCTCGAGAGGGCGCCGCGGCCGTCATTTTCCAGGCTTGCGCCCGCCAGGTTTGGGCCCGAGGTCGTTTTCACAAAACCACGTCTTACTAAAGGGAGGTCTGACCATCCCCGATTTTAGGACCACGTCCCGGAAATCATTTCGAGCGCCCAGGCAAGTGTCGAAACGGTGTCGAACGAGTATCGCCTCCCAGGGCCCGACACGTGACAGCCCTCGAGGTTCGGTGCTCTCGTGGTGCTCGAAGTTCTTCCTGGCGGTCAGGGGGACAAAATCGGCTGGAACATCACAGGGATCGGGGGGCGGGGCGTGGGCGGGGGCGCGTGCGCCAGTCCCGAGCCCAGCATCGGCCTCCTGGCGGGCGGCCGCAGGGGGGCAGTCGCCAAGCGTGCGGGGGGTCGAGGGCTGCACACAGGGGTGATGCAAACTGGTGTGATGAAGCAACAAGTGTAATAGACAACTTGTTTTCATCATCACAGTTTGTTATCACACCTGTGTTTGTATCACACTTGTTTTAAGCATGCGTTTTTCCATCACAGCTTTTCATCCCACTTGTTCGGGGCCCCTGCGCTGTGGGCCCAAGGGGTGCACGAGCCACGGCGCAGAGGCGAAGTTCCCTGCGCAGGTGCGCAGGGAACCTCGCGAAGCTGGTGCGCAGGGAGCTTCGCCCCTGCGCAGTGGCACCGCGTGCCCGAGAGGTGCACGGAAGGTGCACGCCTCTCCACTGGGAGGAGGAGGAGGAGGAGGAGGAGGAGGAGGAGGAGGAGGAGGAGGCGGAGGAGGAGGGGAGGAGGAGGAGGAGGAGGAGGAGGAGGAGGAGGAGGAGGAGGAGGAGGAGGAGGAGGAGGAGGAGGAGGAGGGGAGGGGGGAGGGGGAGGGGGAGGGGGAGGGGGAGGGGGAGGGGGAGAAGGAGGAGAAGGAGGAGGGAGGTTGGGGAGGAGGAGGAGGGGAGGAGGAGGAGGAGGAGGAGGAGGAGGAGGAGGAGGAGGAGGAGTGAGGAGGAGGAGGAGGAGGAGGAGGAGGAAGAGGGGGGGGGGAGGAGGGGAGGGGGTGGGGGAGGGGAGGGGGTGGGGGAGGGGGAGGGGGAGGAGGAGGAGGAGGAGGAGGGGAGGAGGAGGAGGAGGAGGTGGAGGAGGAGGGAGGGGGGGGGAGGGGGAGGAGGAGGAGGGAGGGAGGAGGAGGAGGAGGAGGAGGAAGGAGGAGGAGGAGGAGGAGGAGGAGGAGGAGGAGGAGGAGGAGGAGGAGGAGGAGGATCATGCTGGATCATGCTGCGATGCCACCCACGTGGCCAGTTCAGTCGCTGTCACCGCTGTCGACGCCCCCGCCGCCCAACCCCTGCACACGAGCACCAGCGAGCACTGTCTGCCCCTGACCCTGGGCTCCGAGCTGGGCGGCGGTCTCCTCAAACTCATTCACCACACACAAGCGGGCGGCGGCGGCAGCGAAGGCAGCAGCCGCGTCCTCGCCCACGGGTGGGGCGTCCTCGCAGACCGACATCAGGTTGGCCAGCTCTCCGACAGGGCGATCGGAGGAGCGGGCCACATACTCATCGAAACTGGGCCTCTCCACCAGTGGCCTATCGGCTCCGCCCACACCCCCAGAGCTTCCACGAGGGGGGGTCGGGAGGGCTCTCGCAGCAGCGTCCAGCGCCGCCGCCTCACGCAAGGCCACTGGTGGGCCCCGATAAGACGGAAAAACACCCTTTTTAATTCGCCTGAGGTTCTCGCCCCCCTTGCGGGTGGGGGGGGGCGCACTCCTTCTGAAGCCACCGACCGTCTGTCGTGGCAGTGAAACCGCAACGCTGACAAAATGTCAGCCCAAACGCACACATCCTGGCAAGGCGGTGGCTGGGGTGAAGCTTCACCGCACCACACCACGCCTCTCCCGAGATCGCCTCGAAACCCTCACCAAACTCAGGGCTCAGACCCAGCATGCCAGGCGAATCCGACGGCGACGGGGTCGGGACGCGGCACGGGGTCGAGGCGAAAGTGAGCACTTGGCTCCTCGGGACAATCACCTTGCAGACGTTGCAACGCCAGCGACCAGCGAACGGGCGAAGCTTGTGCGCACTCTCGCCGATCGCCTGGACAAACTTAGTGGGCTTGCGGGCCTTGGGCGCTGGCGGAGCTCTGACCCCTTCCCAAGGTTCAACCTCGAGCGCCAGCATCATAGCCCTTCTGGCCCTCCTACGCACCAGTGCCGCCGTCGTGTCCCACAGGTCGGTCCGAGGGGGAGGGGCCACCACACACCACTCCCAGGACCACTGGGCCACCACCCCCGCATAGGCGTCGGCACTGGCGTTGCCCTGGCACATAAAAATATCAAAAGGGAGGTTACAGACTGCACATTTTCCTCCGAGTGGGAGGGCGTCCAGGAAAGCGAAACCTCCCCAGGGCCACGGGAGCGGAGAGCCCGAGCAGCACGAACCCACAAGTCCCCGTTCGGGCCCCGAGGGGAGGAGGCACGGCCACCGTGCCAATCAGAAATCAAACTCTTGCAGTCGGTAACATAGCATATCGGACCGTGCGTGTGCTCCAGTGCGAGACAGAAGGCCTGCAGCTCTGCTCTAGGAACCGTTTGGCGACGGCCTGACAAAACCTGTCCTACACCACACTGAGGCACCCAAGAGTTCGGCGCTGAGGGGTCCTGGCTCATCATCACCACGGCAGACCCACATCGCCTACGTCTGGGGTCCGCGCTGAACTCGCCCCCAGATCCGTCACCAAAGATAAACACAGGGGGGCCTCCAGGCTCCGAGCAAAAATCGTCCAGACAGCCATCACCCAGAAGGACCTCCTGGGCCGTTTCCGCAGTCTCAACAAACCTGGGCACCGTGAGGTCCTTCGAGGGCACTCCCCTAAGCCACAAGGCAGGCTGGGCCTCAAAGCCCGCGAGGGCCTGGGGGGGCCAAAAAATCCGTTTTTGAAAAGTCATCGTGTCCGCAGTTGGCTGGGCATAGCCAAATGCGATGAACTAAAGTCTCAGGCTGCTCCCTGCATCTGGGGCACAGCGGCTGGCAGGAATACCCTGCAGCTCTCTGCCGCTCACGAGTCCACTGGCCCCCCGAGATGACGGCAATGTCGGCGGCCCACTCGTCGAACTTGGACCTGGCAGCCAGGCGGTTCAGCTCAATCTGCACCGTCGTCATGTCCGCACCAGCTGCCAGATCCTCACCTGCTTCGTGGTGGGCCGCTTCCTTCCACTGCAGCTGGACACAATCATCCATGAAGGCGCCAAGCATGTCCTCAAAATGCGAAGGCACCGCTGAAGAGAACTGCTCGTCACCAAAAGCAGGAAACAGCCAATCATCGATGGTTCCATCAGCCAATGGGCGTGACCAGACATCGGGACTCTGTGGATCCCAGCCAACCTGCAAGAGCGTGGCCTGCACCGCGGCGATGGGGCCGCGCACATCCTTCCACTTCACCACAAGTCTCTCAGCAGAGCCACGCCGTAGCTTCGCCAGAGTGATCGGCCACATCTTGCGTATGCGAGGATGGAGCATCGGCTGGGAGAGCCACAGCGCAATCCACTCCTTGATCACCTGCTTCCTCAGATCAATGCCAGGATCAGAAAGCCCAAACACCGCTTGTAATACAGAATTCAAGCACCTGCCACGCTTCGTCCCAGCCACACTCGCAGCAGCATCACGCCTCAGAGCCAAGAGAGAAGAAGGAGGGGTGCCCATAATCTGATGGCCAAAGACTGCAGCAGGTAACACTCCAGTGCTGAAGAGCTTCTTGGTGATGAACCTCGTCTTAGGTAGTTGCCTCAAACGCATAACTCTTTGCTGCCTCCGCCGAGCCTGTGCACGTCGTTTCATCATCCGCGGTGCCATGCGCCGACGCCCTGCAGCAGCGTCAGAGCCCAAGTCAACAGTTGAGCGCACGAACTGAACTGGGATACCTTTACGAGCCAGCCGTCTTTGTAACTCCTCGCCAATCTCGTCAGTGCTGGCAACAAGCTTCGTTTTGTCAGAAATCTTCAGCCTGAGCTTCTTGAGCCCCATGGCCATGGCGTCGGCAGAAGCATCCAAATTATCAATCACCTGCTGCTTTTTCCCCTCAGCACGACCGACGATATCATCAATATAGCTCCACAATCCAGTCGGGGGACACGCACGGTGAACCCCCTCCAGAAGCTGATGGAGCATAACCTTGGCGAGCGGCACACCATGTCCAGAGCCAGCGACGATCGAACGTGAAATCACCAAGGCGCCCGATATCATTTTGCCCTTCTTCAGAAGTCTGGGAGAAGAGTAAAGGCCCACTTCCAATAAAAGGATGATAGCTGGAAAGCCAATATTCAAGCCTGCCTGCATCAGCAACACAAAAGACACAGAGTCATAGAACTTGGTCAGATCCAAGAAAAGTGTCGCATGCTCAAAAGACAGGGCATTGGCTCCCTCATCCATCACGGCTCTGATCAATGCCGCTCTGAGTGCTGAAGAACCAGCAATTGCAGTGTCCCAAAAAGCAGATTGGGCAGCTGACCATTCACCTGAGTGCTTCGCGCGCACCTTGGACCAAATTTTGTGCGGCGTCGGGACAAGCCCCAACACTCTGTTGCCTCCAGCTTCCTTGGGAATAGCAGCACCCAGGACCGAGCTGAGGGCCGACGGCCAGGCGCCAGCCTGCTCAATATTGTTCAATATATTCACAAGACACTGTCTTGCCACCAAGGGCTGCCGCTGAATATCCATGGGGTTCAGCACGTCCACGCCCTTCGCCTTCTTCGCTGGTAGCGAGGGCAGCACAGCATCCACGTCCATGATGGCGATGGCAGGAAGTGGGTTGTCTCGCGCAGCTGAGAGGCACTGGTCCATCATATACAAAATATCTGCAGGCTGGTCGACAGGATCATGCCACATCACATTCCATTCAGAAGCCGAAGTCTGAAGCATCGTCTGCTTGTCCGTGGTGATGGCACCTGTCGCATCGCATCCCTCCCACTCCAAGGGCGGAGCCTGCTTCACATGCCGATGTACAGCACCAGGCTTGGATGACCAGGTATCCTTAACCCACTTGACAAAGGACGAGCGCGAAGCCAACAAGGCCCGTGAAGTCGCCGAGTCCGCCCACCTACGAGTAGTATCCACCAGAGAAGTAAGCTGGCCAACAGGAACACGATCCAAGTCAGCGGCCATTGCTTTCCACAAGTCGATCTCCTGCGCGGTGGACTTCTTGCCAAAATACTCGACCGTCTTGTCATCAGGCAAGGCTCCAATCCTGGCCTGTACTTCCCGCGCACAATAGGCAGCCTGATCAGAATCAGCCCCATTCACACGAAGGGCAGCATGCCGAAATAACAAAGTGCTGACCACACCCCACCACTCAGCCTGCTCGTTCTTCATGTGAGCACGCCCTGGCGAGGGGGTGACCTTGGCTCAATAGTAAGCAGGGCCGCGCGCCCGACCTGAGAACTGCATCCAAGTGCTGGGCTCGACCTGCTCATGAATCAAAGTGGCACGCTCCAATGTAGAAATCCAAGCAGAGTAAGACTCATCCAGCCGCGCACGCTCCTCAGACTGCCATTCAAAGACAAAGTGCTGACTGCGGGCATAAGCTGCAACTTTGCCGCGGGCACCCTCTGGCTGATCATCAAACGGCTGGGGGAGGCCCTCCCAATGCACCTGTGTCTGAGCTTCAAACCAAGTATCCTCAGGAATGGCAAAAGAACTGTGGACTCTGGCGGAGGTGCAGGCGGCGCCAGCTCGTCGAAGCCCTCCTGGAACTCGATAGGGAGCGCCTGCATACGCCTCTGCCTCTGCTCCTCTCTCCTTCTGGACCGCTTGCTCTCAGGGTCAGGAACTGCAACAGGTCTGTCCCGAACGGGAAGAGGCTTGGGCACTGCCAAATGCTTATACCATCGCTGAGATCGGGCGGCCTTCACAGTAACCACCACTCCACAATGTGTCTTCCATGGCACTCGCAACTCAGCTCGAAGCGTCAACTCAGGACAACCCACACTGGCAAGACCATAATCATACATGCGCCCAGGCCCTTTGTCGCAGGTCGCCCGGCAAGGCGGCGTCGCCACGACTGCTCCGAGCTTCTGGGGCCAGCCAGTACCTCGCAAGGCCTCGGGCTCGATGTTCCAGTCCGCCATGACCAGCCAGGGATCCGCGAGCGCACGCGTGAAAGACCCGAGCGCCACCAGCACATCATGGTTCCAGCCCTTCACACCGAGGCCTGGCTGGAGGTAGGCAGCGATCAAGATCAGGTTGCCGCCCTTGGTGTGAATCACCGTCGGCGCGAAGCCACGGCAAGGGTCAAGGCGCCCCGCAGCGAGCGCCGTACGTCGAGCACTCTCAAAGCTCGACGTCGCCATATGTTTCTTTGCCAGAATCCACTCACCACCAGACAAGCCAGCCTCCGACTTGCCCGAGGGGCGGGCGGCCGTGTAAGCCAGCCGCCAGCCGTCCTTGTCGATCGCCTGGCAGATGTCTGGCATGTCCTTTTCACCTTTGTGCGTCTCAACGAGGGCCACAATGCTGCGCTCCTGCTCCTGAGCAATGAAACGTGCAGCCTGTGGGCCCCACTCCGTAATGTTGCCGAAGAAGATGTCCAACGACTTGTCGTCATCAGACTCTGAATGAGGTACTCCTGCAGCTTCCCCCCTGCAGGGCGGGGAGCAAGTGATGCTAAACACGGCCTGCACCAGCACCAGCAGCAGCAGCGCCCTTGCCAGCACCCGCCTTGCCGCCTTTGCCAGCGCCAGCAGCCTTGCAGTCCGCGGCCGCGCGCGCCTGAGACTGGGCGCCGCTCTTGATGCGCTCCAGCATGGCCTTCTGGTCGCTCTCCTGCACCACGACCTTCGCCTTGCTGGGCCCAGCAGCGGCGGCCGCGGCGCCAGGCGCCGCAGCGGCACCTGAGCCAGCCGCTGGCGCGCCCTCGGCGCTGCCGCCAGCCACCGCCTCGCCGTCGGCGCCGCGCTTGCGCCGCTTGGCCGCCGCCGCCGTGTGCGCCGACCTCGTACGCTCCAGCAGATCCTGGAACTCCTTCTGCTTGGCGTCGACCAGCTGGGTGACCTCCTCCAGCTGCTTCTGGAACTCCTCCAGCGCCTTCCTGTCGGACTCCTCCAGCTCCTCGAGGCACTCGAACAGCCCAGGGTCCAGGACGAAGCCCGACTGCTTGGTGGCCGCCTCGGGCGGGTTCGCCGCCTCCTGCACCTCCAAGCGATACAGATCGGCAGCCAAGACAGCGTCCGCCGCCTCGTCGAACTTGGCCTGGTCCCTCTCGAGCTGGAGGCGGGACTGCTCCAGCTTCGTGGCGGCCTTCTCCAGGGCCTCCTGCTTGCGGGAGCAATCCGCCGTGGCCTCCTTGAGCAGCGCGTGCTGGGGCTTGGGCGGCGGCGCAGGGACCGCCGCCAGCTTCTGGGACGCCAGGGTGCTGAACTCCGTCGCCAGGCGCGCAGCATCTGGGTCCCCATCGAGCCCTGCACCAGCGAGAGCCTTCGACAGGTAGTCCCCGAAGTTGGCGAGAGACGGCAGGGACTTCGCATGGTCGTGCCACCCACCGCCCGAGGACCACGGCGCCCACCACGTGCCGCTCGTCGTCGTACTCCAGCCAGGCTGGGGGGTGTTGCATACCGTGCACACCCCTTTCTGCTTCTTGAGCCTCCAGTTCCACGCCCAGTTGCCACACTGCACGCAAACGGAGAAGCCCTGCTTGCCATACTTGACCATCCGCTCCAGCAGGAGCTCACAAAGTATGCTCCAACAGGAGCTCACAAAATCACTTCAGACTGGCTCGGGAAACAGAGCTATCCCAGTTTGGCACGGAGGCGCGGAGCCCCCAAGTGCATCAGCCTTGAGCCAAAATGGCTACGGAGGGGGGAGGAGGAGGAGGAGGAGGAGAGGAGGAGGTAGAAGGGGAGGAGGAAGGAAGGTGGAGGAGGAGGAGGAGGTTAGGAGGAGGAGGCGGAGGAGAGGTGGGAGGACGGAGGAGGAGGAGGAGGAGGAGGAGGAGGAGAGGAGGTAGGAGGAGGAGGAGGAGGAGGACGGAGGAGGAGGGGAGGAGGGGAGGAGGAGGAGGCGGAGGAGGAGGAGGAGGAGGAGGAGGACTGCCCCCTCCCCGTTGGCGAGCACCCGACCTGCCGCTGGATTGGTGCGGGTGTGTGGCTGACGCTCTCCTGCGGCCCTGCTTGGGGCTCTCTGCCACGGATTGGCCAGTGCGGGTGTGTGGCTGACGCTCTCCTGCGGTCCTGCTTGGGGCTATGGGCCAACCCTGAGCTGAGATCCGACATCGCAGAAAAAATAGCAGACTCGTGACACGTCACGATCGGAGCCATGCAGACCCCATCTCTCCGCGGCGCTATTCGAGCCGGCTCGATCTGTGATGGCCCCGGGGCCCGGCGGAAACGCCAGGTCTGAAAAAGTTGCAACAGCCCGAATTTCAGGGTAAGAGCAGCGGCCGACCTGCGAGAGTCTAGGCCTCCCAAATCGGGTCCGAGCAGATGGGTCGGAGGATCGCGCCGCATCGCAGATGCGCATCGGCGTTTCGGGTCGGTGTGGAGCCAGTGCCGATGGCGCCGATGCATCGGCGATGCATCGGCGATGCATCGGCGATGCGGCGGCGATCCTCCGACCCCATCGCCGTGGTTCCCATCTACAGCCGGACCTAGGCCAAGAACACATCCCTCAAGGACACGAGACCCTCCGCTGGCCAAAACAGACAGAGCATCCAAGGGCACCCTCCCCAGGATGCACGAGAACATCCAACGAAAACGCGAAGAGCACCAGGGTACCCTCCCCGAACCGACCTCGATCCCATACTCCCATACCTCGGTCCGACTGTACCCGGGGGGGACCCTGCCTGGGCAACGAGCGCCAACCCTGGGGAGGAAACCCCAAAAAGCGCCCACCGGGATGCACGAGAACATCCAACAAAAACACGGAGAGCACGAGGATCGGGGGCAACGACGGGGGGATAGCCGTATGGTTAGGTCGGGCTTGTCCCCCTACAGGGGGATTTTCGACGAAAAATTCAAAATACCCTTCAAAAACCCCCCAAAGGGCAAAACATACTCCAAAAATAGTCCCCCGACTATTTTTGGATAATTTCTTGATTACTTTGGGGGTATTTTTTAGATTCTTAGGCTTACGCCACACCGCCGACCTCTTGTTTATGCCAATCTGGGGGTAGTAGAAGCTGCGAAGGGGTGAAAAGGCGAGTGATATTTGTTTGGTGTCTGTTCGCCGCCACCGCCAGAGGGTCTCGGGCAGTTCCGCGGGGAGGTCCGAGCGGACAGCGACACTGCGAGGTTTGGAGCCACTCGGGGGCCGTTTCGGAGCCTCTGGGGTGCTTCTTGGGGGTTCCTTGGGGCGTCTGGGCGGCCTCGTGAGGGCCTCTGGGGGCCTCTTGGGGCACTCTTGGGGCCCCCTGGGGCTCCTGGGGCAGAAAGCTAGAGTTTCAACATGTTTGGTCGCCCTCTTGGGCCCCTCGTGGTGCCGTCTTGGAGCCCTCTTGGGCCGTCTTGGGGACCTCTTGGGCCGTGTTGGGCCCGTCTTGGGCCGTCTGAAGGCCGTCTTGGGGGCCTCTTGGGCCATCTTGGGGCTGTCTTTGGGGCCTCTTTGGCCGTCTTGGAGCGTCGGGAAGCCGAAAAGGCGGAAAAGCAAAACACATCGAAAAACACTATGGAAAATCAACAATTTTAGACTCTTGGGGCCCTCTTGGGAGGTTGTGTTTGGGACCTCGGGGGCCGTCTTGGAGACCTCTTGGCCCGTCTTGGGGCCATCTTGGGCGTCTTGGAGCGGTCGTTTGGCGTCTCGGGGCCTTCGTGGGCCGTATTGGAGGCCTCTTGGGGGCTTCTTGGCCCGTCTTGAGGCCCTCTTGGGCCCGGAAAAGCCCTGGAACCGCTCGTCCCGGCCGTGCTGCGCTCGTCCTGGCCCCCTCCCCGCCTCCAAATCGGCCCTCTTGGGCCGTCTTGAGGACCTCTTGGGCCGTCTTGGGGCCGTCATGGGCCGTCTGTAGGCCGTCTTGGGGGCCTCTTGGGCCATCTTGGGGCTATCTTTGGGGCCTCGTCGCGCGTCTTGGAGCGTTGGGAAGCCGGAAAGGCGGAAAAGCAAAAAACGTCGAAGAACACGATGGAAAATCAACAGTTTTAGACTCTTGGGGCCTTCTTGGGAGATTTGTATGGGACCTCGGGGGCCGCCTTGGAGACCTCTTGGCCCGTCTTGGGGCCATCTTGGGCGTCTTGGAGGGGTCGTTTGGCGTCTCGGAGCTTGCGTGGGCCGTCTTGGAGGCCTCTTGGAGCCTTCTTGGCCCGTCTTGAGGCCCTCGTGGGCCCGGAAAAGCCCTGGAACCGCTCGTCCCGGCCGTGCTGCGCTCGTCCCGGCCCCCTCCCCCCCTCCAAATCGGCCCTCTTGGGCCGTCTTGGGGACCTCTTGGGCCGTTTTGGGGCCGTCTTGGGCCGTCTGGAGGCCGTCTTGGGGGCCTCTTGGGCCATCTTGGGGCTATCTTTGGGGCCTCTTTGCCCGTCTTGGAGCGTCGGGAAGCCGGAAAGGCGGAAAAGCAAAAAACATCGAAAAACACTCTGGAAAATCAGCAATTTTTGACTCTTTGGGCCCTCTGGGGAGGCTCATTTGGGACCTCAGGGGCCGTCTTGGAGACCTCTTGGCCCGTCTTGGGGCCATCGTGGGCGTCTTGGAGCGGTCGTTTGGCTTCTCGGAGCCATCGTGGGCCGTCTTGGAGGCCTCTTGGGGGCTTCGTGGCCCGTCTTGAAGCCCTCTTGGGCCAGGAAAAGCCCCGTGGAGCGCTCGTCCCGGACCCCCCCCCCCCTCCAAATCGACCGGACCGGGCTCCCGGGGGAGGGGTTTGGGGAGGGGGAAGCATCTCACACGCCGATGATCCCCAAGGGGTCGGCGGATTTTTCGTCGAAAATCCCCCTGTAGGGGGACAGGCCCGACTTAACCATATGGAGGGGATGCGTCGACCTCACGCCATTGATCGCCGATAGGGGCTGGATAGCCCCAACCTGCCCAGAAACTTGCGGATTCACCGTCGCGAGCCCACCGCCGATCTGTTGGCGACGTATCGCCGATTTCGGGTCGATTTTCCCCCCCCCTATTCCGAGTTTCTGAATAAGCGTGGGGGGGGCGTCGCCCCCACCGACAGCCTCACAACGACTCCCGCCGCGGGCAGCCACCGCGCGCCGAAGGCGCCCCGACCCCCGTCGCGGCGCGACGACGAGGCGAGATTGACCCCCGTCGCGGGGCCTCCCCCCCCCCAGCGCTTACCGAGCAGCTCGCTGTGCCCCTCCCCGAGCCGACCTCGAGACCTCGCACCTCGGCTCGCCGGCAGGAGGCCTCCTGCCGGAAGGGGCCAGTGCGGCGGCCGGCCCGAGGGAGCAGGCCGCGCCCCCGCACCGCCCGCGCGCGCCGCTCCCCGCCGCCAGGTCGCTGCCGCGAACGACGCCGGGCAGTCCAGCTGGGCAACGGTGAGGACCCGCAGGGTGCGTCGGCCACGCGCGGGGGGTCCGAGGAGGAGGAGAGGGTAAAGATACCCACGCCGCTCACCCGGCGCCCGTGTTCTTCCCCTTCTTCGCTCTCCCAGAGAGGCTCCCGTCGCCACCGTGGGAGTCGCCCGGGAGTTCTGGTCAGAACGCACCCCGGGAGAAGTCTGGGGGAGCAGCGGTATCGGTAACTTTTCATTTCCCCAGAGGGGGGTGTGGGGGAGGGGGGAAGGCTTCTTAGAAGCACCCCTGTTTCTGAGAAGGCGCGGGGAGACCACCTCTGTAGATGCAGGGCCGGGGCCTTCTAAGAGGCAGGCTCCTTTTTACCCCCTCGTACGCGCCTGGGCATTGGTCCCAGCGAACAGGGGCGATCGAGGTTCTGGCTCTGAGGAGGCTTTGCTGTCTTTCACTTTCTCCAGGGCTCATCGCGGGCCCCGGGACAGTCAAAAACGGATCCGGGGTGAAGCACGGCACCAGATGGACCTCTAGAGGGGTCCGGGGAGCGATCTTGACCGGATCGGACATTCTCTCTGGGGTTCAGCCACGCGCAGAGGGGGGTTGGGGGAGGGGGGAGGGCTTCTCAGAATCACCCCTGCTTCTTAGAGAGCGCGAGCCTTGTCTGTAGATACATGGCCAGCGCCCTCCAAGAAGAGCAGCCTCCTTTCCAGAAGCCCTCCCCCCTCCCTCCACCCCCTTTGTGGCTCCACCCCCCCTGCGCGCCGCCAATCTTCAGGAGGAGAAAAACACACAGACACATATTAGTCGTTCATTTCCCATAAAATATGGAAAAATGATGGGCTAGTGGGTGGGAAGGCGAAACCCGAACATATGGAGAATATGGGGAATCCTTTTATTTTTGGGTGGTCTTTATTTGTGTGTGTTTGTCCCAGGGCCCCTTCAAATCTGGGGTCCCAGCCCAGGAGGAGGCGGAGGAGTAGGAGGAGGAGAGAGGAGGAAGGAGGAGGAGGAGGCGGAGGTCCCAGCCCGAGTCGAGAGGCGGCAGCAGCCGTCAGGCACGGAACGAGGGGGGGGCCCCTCCTCCCGCCCCCCGAAGAGGCCCTGGGCCGGTCGGGCCGACGGGGGCCGCCGCTCGGCACCCCTGCCCATTCGTCTCCTCCTCCTCCTCCTGCTTCCCTCCTCTTCCTCCTCCTCCTCCTTCGTACTTCCTCCTCCTCCTCCTCCTCCTCCTCCTCCTCCCCACTTCCCTCCCGCTTCCTCCTCCTCCCTCCTCCTCCTCCCCTCCTCCTCCTCCTACCTCTCCTCCTCCTCCTTGCCTCCTCCCACCTCCTCCTCCCCTCCTCTCCTTCGTCCTGCTCCTCCTCCTCCTCCTCCTCCTCCTCCTCCTCCTCTCTCCTCCTCCTCCACCTCCTCCTCCTCACCTCCTCCTCCTCCCGTCCTCCTCCTCCCACATGCTCCTCCCCACCTTCCTCTCCACTTCCTCCTCCTCACTCCTCCTCCTCCTCCTCCTCCTCCCACTTCTCTGCTTCCTCCTCCTCCCTCCTCCTCCTCCTCCTCCTCCTCCTCCTCCTCCTCCTCCCCTCAGCCAGTTCAGGACCCCTGGCCGCCTCCAGCGCGGGGCGAGTGGCCTGGCCCCCCCGCGGCCAGCTGGCCAGAGGACGCGGTGCCGAGCTACCGCCACGCGCCCCTCGATCGCCACGTCTGGATTCGCCCCAAGGCCCTGGCCAGAGCTTACCGCAGAGTCAAGGGAGGAAGAACCACCCGGACCCGATGATTGGCGTTTGCTGAACGGCTTTGGGCGCTTACTGAACAGCCTTGCCCTTCTCGACTCCCTTTTCGGCTGCGCTTGCTAAGCGGCTTCGCGCGTCAGGGTGATTGTCATGAGGGCGGATTCTCTGCTCTCTACAGAAGAGGGCCAGGGAGTGGCGGCTGTGCCTTCTCTTCCACCGGCTGGTCAAGACGGCTGCCTCTTGTCAGGACCGGCGGGGCGAAGGGGCGGGCCCGGACGCGGAGAACACAGCTCGGAGGAAATAAGTATGGCTTTCCCCTGTTGCCTAAGATGGCGTTACTGCAGCCATCCGCCACGCAAGTTTTGCCGACCCCCCTGGCGTCGTCGTGGACGTTGCCGCCGCCGTCAACCATCCGCGAAACTTAACGCAAGTTTTGCCGACCCCCCCCTCGCCCCCAATTTCAATGTTCAATTGCGCGTGCGGCGCGGTGCGCGGACGCCGTCGGGTAGAATTTGAAGTCACGTGTTTCGGCATCAACATTGACATTTGGGGGTGTGGGGGGGGCCAGCGCAGCGCAGGACAACTTGCGTGAAGTTTCGTGGAGGGATGTGGAATTGTTTAGACGGCTCCGAGAACAAACCCTCCTCCTCACCTCCTGCGCTTCCCCCTCTTTCTCAGCCAGAGTGAACCGCTCACACCCAGGTTCATACATACTCAGTCATACTCAGACTCACTCACACTGAGACTCACTCACACTCAGAAGTGCTCATACTCGGACGCACTCACACTAAGACTCATTCACGATCAGACTCACTCGCACTCGGACGCAATCAGACTCTCACTCAGCACACTCAGACTCACTCGCATTCAGGCTCACTCACACTTCGACGCGCTCACTCTCGGACGCAGTCACTTTCAGACTAGCTCACACTAATACGCCCGTCATACTCAGACTCAGACTTACTCATGCTGGTCCAATGCCCACCGCGAGGTAGCACATGTGGCGCTTGGGCACCCCAAGGAAGGGGGCGCCAGGGGTGGGGACACTCCATGATTCGGGCGGCTTGCTTGTTTGCGTGCCCAACACCCTTTGCTTCCGAAGCATATTCTAAGGATGTCTCAGGCGAAGCGCTAGTTTCAGCACTTTTCAGCGGGGGAGCCAGGGGTGGGGACGCTGAAAGATTCTTGGCCAGATTGTGGGCATGTCTCAGGCGGTTTGCCTGCTTGCGTGCCCAACACTTGTTGTTTTTCCCTACCTAGGCTTTGCCTAGAGGGTTCTTACTCGCCCCGGGCGGTTCCCCCAGTCCCCGCCCCGCGGTTCCCCCAGTCCCCTGGGAGCTTTAGCTTTAGCTTAGCTTTAGATTTAGCTTAGCTTTAGCTTAACTTTAGCTTAGCTTTAGCTTAGATTAGCTTAGCTTTAGCTTAGCTTTAGCTTAGCTGTATCTTAGCTGTATCTTAGCTTTACCTCAAGCTTTAGCTTAAGCTTTAGCTTAGCTTTGGCTTAGCGTTAGCTTAGCGTTAGCTTAGCTTTAGCTTAGCTTAGCTTTAGCTTAGCTTTAGTTTAGCTTTAGCTTAGCTTTAGCTTAGCTTTAGCTTAGCTTTAGCTTAGCTTTAGCTTAGCTTTAGCTTAGCTTTCGCTAAGCTTTCGCTTAGCTTTAGCTCAGCTTTAGCTTAGCTTTAGCTTAGCTTTAGCTTAGCCTTACTGTTACTACTAATGCTGCTTTCCTAGGAGCTCAAACTCCTAGGCAGGGTCGCACTGGGATAATTCCCTACCTATGCTCTGCCTAGAAGGGTTCTTACTCTGTAGCTTAAAGGGGCCGGGCAGTGCAACCCGCCCCTGGCGGTTCCCCCAGTCCCGTGGGAGCGGTTCCCCAGTCCCTTGGGAGCTTTAGCTTTAGCTTTAGCTTAGCTTTAGCTTAGCCTCAGCTTAGCTTTAGCTTAGCTTTAGCTTAGCTTTAGCTTAGCTTTAGCTTAGCTTTAGCTTAGCTTTAGCTTAGCTTTAACTTAGCTTTATCTTAGCTTTAGCTTAGCTTTAGCTTCGCTTTAGCTTCGCTTCACCTTAGCTTTAACTTAGCTTTAGCTTATCTTTAGCTTAGCTTTAGCTTAGCTTTAGCTTAGCTTTAGCTTAGCTTTAGCTTAGCTTCAGCTTAGCTTCAGCTTAGATTTAGCTTAGCTTCAGCTTAGCTTTCGCTTAGCTTTAGCTTAGCATTAGCTTAGCTTTAGCTTAGCTTTAGCTTAGCTTTACTGTTGCTACTAATGCTGCTTTCCTACTGGCTCCAACTCCTAGGTAGGGTCGCACTGGGATTATCAAAGCAGATTGTGAGGATGCCTCGTGCAGTGTGCCTGTTTCTGCCCCCAGGCTTGTCTCTCTCTCTCTCTCTCTCCCTATCTCTTGTGGTGGTCCAACACGCACCGCGATATTGCAGACGTGCATTTGGGCCCCCCAAGGGAGGCACACCAGGGTTCGCGTCCAGATTGTGGGGATGTCGCCGGCAGGTTGCCTGTTCCTGTCCGCTGGCGGAATGTTTCATTCTGTGGTCCAGTGATCACCGCGATACTGCAGGCGTGGTTTTTGGGCACCCCGAGGGAGAGCCGCCAGGGATGGGGACCTTCCATGGTTCGCGTCCAGTCAGTGGGGATGTCTCAGGCGGATTGCTCGTTTCTGCCCCCCCTGACTTTCATTGCTGGTGGTCCACTGCTCATCGCGATGTAGCAGGCGTGGCGCTTGGGCACCCCAAGAAAGGGGCCGCTAGGGGTGGGGACACTTCAGGATTCGCGGTCAGATTGGGGAGGACTTCTCAGGCGGTTTGCTTGTCTCTGCCCCCCCACACTTTTCTATGGATTTGTGTGCTCCTTATTCACTCACTCGGTCATCTCCTTCCCCCTTTCCCCACTCGGACGCACTCATCCGCACTCAGGCGTACTAATCAGCACTTCCTCCTCGTCATCACATTCGGACTCGCTCATATTCAGATCCGGTCATACGAAGACACATATTTACTCGCTCACGATCAGATTCGCTCAAACTCAGGCTCATCCACGCCGAGACCAGTTCACACTCATATTCATTGACACTCAGATTCACCAGCCCTCAGACTCACTCATAGTTACTCCGACCACCTTGCAGCCCGGCTCCTGCACATTTCCATTCATCACAGCCAAAGCCAGACTTATCCACACTCGACTCACTCACACTCAGACGGACTCGCACCTAGACTCGCTTGCACTTATATTCGCTCATACTCAGACCCATTTCGTACTCTCACTTACTGTCACACTCAGGCTCAATCGTATTTGGATCCACTCACATTCCGACTCGCTCACGCTCAGATCACCCACGCTCAGATCCACTCGCTCAACTTTTCACATACACGTGGTTACCGTGATATAGCTGGCGTGGCACTTGGTCACCCCAAGCGCCAGCAGGCGCCGCGAGTGGCACGCCAGAGAGCGGGGGTAGAAACGCCATGCGCGCTTGCTTGAGTTGCCGCGGGGAGAACGGCGACAGGAAATCCCCTTTTCTCTTCCCTCTCTTCAAATCTGTCCAGAGGAGGAGGAGGAGGAGGAGGAGGAGGAGGAGGAGGGCGTCACTAAAGTCGTCGCTGTCGTCGTCATTGCCGCGCCTGTCGTCTATGTGGACATGCTCGCACACCGGGCTACTCATAGACAGAGCTCCTCAGCGAAGCGCGATTTGAGTCTGAGATGCACATATGGGGATCCCCGTGTCGAGTAATTGGATGCCCTGATTCCAATATGCTTTGGGCGCATTCCTGCTGCAGTAACCGATTGCTATTCCATAGTTCGTCCACTGCATGGGGGCAGGCGGAAGCCCAATCCACTCCCACTGCCTTCCTCTTGCATGTGTCTACTCACTTATCCCCACCGGTGGGTGTCAGGGACGAAGTTGTCACGTTGCCCGCCGTCGGGGACGCCTGCCCAGGGCGGCATGAACAATTTGTGCTCCTGCAGTGGCACGTCTACAGTGGCACGTCGGGGAATAAACTTTCCATCCGCCCTTGGGGTCAGCGTTTCGACGGCGGACAACAGTTTCCTTTTCATACCGGGCTCATCACCCGCTAACAGACAATGACGATTTGTTTGACCACCGCGCATGTTTTTGATCGGCGGCGGGGCCGCCCCCCCCCCGGCGGCGTCCCCTGGCGCGTCCATAATCCGCGTGGGCGCTCCGCAGCCTGTGTTCTAAGTTATTGTTTCTTCCTCTGCGTCCACTACGTCTAACCTCTTTTGCGATAGCTGGTGCTCCACATGCTGCAGCTGCAGCTTCCGTATCCATTTTGGCTCAAGGCATCCTGGTTCAGGCAGACTTGGTGCAGTCTCCACTTTGTCCGTAATATAATTACACACACGCGAAAACATTCGGCTTGCGGGTCCTTGCCTTTCTGTGCCGTGGGATGGCGGTCCATAAGGCACCTTGGGACCGTGTGGGGTCCGCGTTTGGCAGTCGTCCTCAGATCACGACCCACTGCAACCTCGATCGTGTGAGTTTCCAAGCCGCAGTGTGCAATGACGACGTCCCAAATTATTGCGCGGGCTAACTCGGGATCGCGTTTCGGGAATCCGGTTTGTGCTGAGGTGCAGCCTTATTGCGAAGATGCGGCGTATGGCAGCACTGTGCAGGCGACCTGCCCTGCAACGTGTGGCCTCTGCAGGGTGGCCAGCCCCAGCAGTTCCCAGGCGGCGAAGGTGCTGATGGACAGGAGCTTCCAGGGTTCCCAGGTCGCGGATGATCAGCAGTCTTTGGACAGGTCTCTGGCGGCGAAAGGGCCCGACCCGACACCGAGGCCGACGCCGTGGCCGACGCCGTGGCCGACACGGTACCCGACGCCGAGGCCGACGCCGTGGCCGACGCCGTGCCGACGCGGGTGGTCGACGCCGGGCCGACGCCGTGGCCGACGCCCAAGCGAAACCGGGCCGACGCGAGGCCGACTCCGTATCCGACCCGAGGCCGACGCCGAACCCGACGCCGTACCCGACGCCGAACCCGACGCCGAACCCGACGCCATACCCGACGCCGAAGCCCACGCCGAACCCGACGCCGAACCCGACGCCGTACCCGACGCCGAACCCGACGCCGAACCCGACGCCGTACCCGACGCCGTACCCCACGGCCTTCCCGACGCCGTACCCGACGTCGTACCCGACGCCGTACCCCACGGCCTTCCCGACGCCGTACCCCACGGCCTTCCCGACGCCGTACCCGACGGCCTTCCCGACGCCGTACCCGACAGCCTTCCCGACGCCCTACCCAACAGCTTTCCCGACGCTCTACCCGACGGCCTTCCCGACGCCGTTCCCGACCCCTAGCCCGACGCCCAGCCCGACATATCCTTTGGGTTGGCCGACGCCACAACCAACGTTTCTTCCCGCAGCTCCTATGGCGGGTGGAGCTGCCGGAGGCGTGGCTGCCACCGGCGATCCCCACCTTCAGAATGTTCACGGCGAGCGGTTCGATTTAATGCAGGCGGGCAAACATGTTCTGATAAACATCCCTCGTGGAGTGAGCGCTGAAGATGCATTGCTTCGTGTGCAGGCCGATGCGCGCCGCCTGGGTGGAAGTTGTTCGGAAATGTATTTCCAAGAACTGAACATTACAGGCTCTTGGGCAGAGGCTAAGCAAGTTGGAGGGTACCACTACGGCGTACGGCACAGCGTTGCGACGGTTCCGCAATGGGTTGCTTGTTGGCCAGTCGACTCGGAAAGTCGTCCATGGACGCACAGAATGGCATCATGTACTTGAATTTGTATGTGAGCTATTTAGGCGGTCAGGGTTTGCCGTCGAGCTTGCTTGGGGAAGAAGACCACAAGGACGCGATGTGACTCCAACGGCGTCCCTGTACCAACACTCTTCTGGCCCAGAAAGTCAGTGGCGAGTGGCCAGGGCTCCTTCCTCCGTACTCGTCATTGCCACGGCAACCTCGCGTGACTCTAGCGGAGTATATGACACATGGTTATGTGGGCACGTACGCCCCTTCGGAGGACGCATGCTGTAGTGTTCTTCGGATCCAGAGAAAAAGAAGAAACAATGCTGCAGCTGCAGCTGCTCCAAGGAATGCCTTCCGTGAGTGTTCGGCATTCAGTGATACGGAAGTGCGTGGATATGACGTGGCTGGAGCAACATCTGCAATACTGCCATCTCGATGCCGCGGGTCACCGTTTATCAGCGAGCGAAGAACGGTACAACATAAACTTTTTCGCTGCCGGGAGCGCCTGTCCCTGGGCGGCTGGAAAGTTTATACCCCTACGGTGGCACTCAGGCGTACTAATCAGCACTTCCTCCTCGTCATCACATTCGGACTCGCTCATATTCAGATCCGGTCATACGAAGACACATATTTACTCGCTCACACTCAGATTCGCTCAAACTTAGGCTCATCCACGCCGAGACCAGTTCACACTCATATTCATTGACACTCAGATTCACCAGCCCTCAGACTCACTCATAGTTACTCCGACCACCTCGCAGCCCGGCTCCTTCACATTTCCATTCATCACAGCCAAAGCCAGACTTATCCACACTCGACTCACTCACACTCAGACGGACTCGCACCTAGACTCGCTTGCACTTATATTCGCTCATACTCAGACCCATTTCGTACTCTCACTTACTGTCACACTCAGGCTCAATCGTATTTGGATCCACTCACATTCCGACTCGCTCACGCTCAGATCACCCACGCTCAGATTCTCTCGCTCAACTTTTCACATACACGTGGTTACCGTGATATACTGTCGTGGCACTTGGTCCCGTACCAAGCGCCAGCCAGGCGCCCGCGATGTCACGCCAGAGGAGCGGGGGTAAAGCGCCATGCGCGCTTGCTTGGTTGCCCGCGGGGAGAACTGCGAACAGGGAATCCCTTTTCTCTTCCGCTCTCTTCAAATCTGTCCAGAGAGGAGAGGAGGAGGCGGAGGAAGGAGGAGGAGGAGGAGGAGGAGGAGGAGGAGGAGGAGGAGGGCGTCACTAAAGTCGTCGCTGTCGTCGTCATTGCCGCGCCTGTCGTCTATGTGGACATACTCGCACACCGGGCTACTCATAGACAGAACTCCTCAGCGAAATGCACATATGGGGATCCCCGTGTCGAGTAATTGGATGCCCTGATTCCAATATGCTTTGGGCGCTTTCCTGCTGCAGTAGCCGATTGTTATTCCATAGTTCGTCCACTGCATGGGGGCAGGCGGAAGCCCAATCCACTCCCACTGCCTTCCTCTTGCATGTGTCTACTCACTTATCCCCACCGGTGGGTGTCAGGGGACGATAAGTGTCACGTTCCCGCCGTCGGGGACGCCTGCCCCAGGGCGGCTGAACAATTTGTGCTCCTGCAGTGGCACGTCGGGGTATAAACTTTCCATCCGCCCTGGGGCAGGCGTTTCGACGGCGGAACAGTTCCTTTCATACCGCTCATCGCCCGCTAACAGACATACGATTTGTTTGAGCTCCGCGCGGATGTTTTGGATCGGCGCTGCCCCCCCCCCCACGGCGGCGTCCCCGGCGCGTCCAGGAAATCCGCGTGGAGCTCCGCAGCCTGTGTTCTAAGTTATTGTTTCTTCCTCTGCGTCCACTACGTCTAACCTCCTTTGCGATAGCTGGTGCTCCACATGCTGCAGCTGCAGCTTCCTTGTCCATTTTGGCTCAAGGCATCCTGGTTCAGGCAGACTTGGTGCAGTTTCCACTTTGTCCGTAATATAATTACACACGCAAAAACATTCGGCTTGCGGGTCCTTGCCTTTCTGTGCCGTGGGATGGCGGTCCATAAGGCACCTTGGACCGTGTGGTCCGCGTTTGCAGTCGTCCTCAGCATCAGCGTACCCACTGCGACCTCGATCGATGTGAGTTCCAAGCCGCAGTGTGCAGATGACGACGCCCAAATTATTGCGCTGGCTAACGGCATCGGCGTTAAGATCGGAGGTTGTGCTGAGGTGCAGCCTTATTGCGAAGATGCGCTTATGCAGCACTGTGCAGGCGACCTGGTCCCTCAAAGGAGCGGCGCTGCAGGTGGCACAGCCCGCAGCATCTCCAGGCGCCAAGGTGCTGATGGACAGGAGCTCTCAGGGCTCGTCGGAATGCGCGGATATCAGCCGTCCTTGGACAGCTCTGGACGGGAAGGGACCGAACCCACTCCGAGGCCGACGCCATGGCCGACGCCGTGGCCGACGCCGTGGCCGGACGCCGAGCCGACGCCAGTGGAGCGACCGCCGGGCCGACGCGTGGCCGACGCGAGGCCGACGCGTGCCGACGCCGACGCCTAACCGACGCCGGTGGCTCGGTCCCGAGCCGACTCCGTTTTTTCAAAAAAAAAATACCAAAAATCCGACGCCGAGGCCGACGCCGTATCCGACGCCGAAGCCGACGCCGAACCCGACGCCGAATCCGACGCCGTACCCGACGCCGTACCCCACGCCGAACCCGACGCCGAACCCGACGCCGAACCCGACGCCGTACCCGACGCCGTACCCTACGGCTTTCCCGACGCCGTACCCGACGGCTTTCCCGACGCCGTACCCGACGGCTTTCCCGACGCCGTACCCGACGGCCTTCCCGACGCCCTACCCGACGGCCTTCCCGACGCCGTACCCGACGGCCTTCCCGACGCCCTACCCGACGGCTTTCCCGACGCCCTACCCAACAGCTTTCCCGACGTCCTTCCCGACGGCCTTCCCGACGCCTAGCCCGACGCCCAGCCCGACGTATCCATTGGGTTGGCCGACGCCACAACCAACGTTTCCTCCAGCAGCTCCTATGGCGGGCGGAGCTGCCGGAGGCGTGGCTGCCACCGGCGATCCCCACCTTCAAAATGTTTACGGCGAGCGGTTCGATCTAATGCAGGCGGGCAAACATGTTCTGATAAACATCCCTCGTGGAGTGAGCGCTGAAGACGCATTGCTTCTTGTGCAGGCCGATGCGCGCCGCTTGGGTGGCAGGTGTTCGGATATGTATTTCCAAGAATTGAACATTACAGGCTCTTGGGCAGAGGCCAAGCAAGTTGGAGGGTACCACTACGGCGTACGGCAAAGCGTTGCGACGGTTCCGCAATGGGTTGCTGTTGGCCAGGTAGAGCTGAAAGTCGTCCATGGACGCACAGAGAGTGGCATCATGTACTTGAATTTGTATGTGAAGCATTTAGGGCGGTCAGGGTTTGCCGTTGGAGGCTTGCTTGGGGAAGAAGACCACAAGGACGCGATGACTCCACCGGCGTCCTGTACCAAACACACTCGTCTGGCAGAAGCAGTGGCGAGTGGCCAGGCTCCTTCCTCCGACTCGTCAGTTGCCACGGCAACCTTCGCGTGACCATGCGGAGTATCATAACACATGGGTATGTGGCACGTACGCCCTTTCTGAGAACGCATGCTGTAGTGTTCTTCGGATCCAGAGAAAAAGAAGAAACAATGCTGGAGCTGCAGCTGCTCCAAGGAATGCCTTCCGTGAGTGTTCGGCATTCAGCGATACGGAAGTGCGTGGATATGACGTGGCTGGAGCAAAATCTGCAATACTGCCATCTCGATGCCGCGGGTCACCATTTATCAGCGAGCGAAGAACGGTACAACATAAACTTTTTCGCTGCCGGGGGCGCCTGTCCCTGGGCGGCTGGAAAGTTTATACCCCTACGGTGGCACTCAGGCGTACTAATCAGCACTTCCTCCTCGTCATCACATTCAGACTCGCTCATATTCAGATCCGGTCATACGAAGACACATATTTACTCGCTCACACTCAGATTCACTCAAACTCAGGCTCATCCACACCGAGACCAGTTCACACTCATATTCATTGACACTCAGATTCACCAGCCCTCAGACGCACTCATAGTTACTCCGACCACCTCGCAGCCCGGCTCCTTCACATTTCCATTCATCACAGCCAAAGCCAGACTTATCCACACACGACTCACTCACACTCAGACGGACTCGCACCTAGACTCGCTTTGCACTTATATTTCCTCTTACTCAACCCATTGCCTCCTCTCACTTCTGCCACTCGAGCTCCATCGATTTGGATCCCTCACACATCCGACCGCTCCGCTCAGATCACCCACGCCAGATTCGCTCGCTCACTTTTCACATACACGTGTGGTTCCCGTTAATATAGCTGGCGTGGCACTTAGGTCCCCCAAGCTCCAGCGAGGCGCCGCGAGTGGACGCCGAGAGCGGGGGTAAAACGCAATGATGCGCTTGCTTGTGGGGGCCGGCGGAGAACAGGCGCGAGAAATCCCTTTTTCTCTTCCCCTCTCTTCAGATCTGTTCAAGAGGAGGGAGGAGGAGGAGGAGGAGGAGGAGGAGGAGGGCGTCACTAAAGTCGTCGCTGTCGTCGTCATTGCCGCGCCTGTCGTCTATGTGGACATGCTCGCACACCGGGCTACTCATAGACAGAGCTCCTCCGCGAAACGTGATTTGAGTCTGAGATGCACATATGGGGATCCCCGTGTCGAGTAATTGGATGCCCTGATTCCAATATGCTTTGGGCGCATTCTTGCTGCAGTAACCGATTGTTATTCCATAGTTCGTCCACTGCATGGGGGCAGGCGGAAGCCCAATCCACTCCCACTGCCTTCCTCTTGCATGTGTCTACTCACTTATCCCCACCGGTGGGTGTCAGGGGACGAAGTGTCAAGTTCCCGCCGTCGGGGACGCCTGCCCCAGGGCGGCTGAACAATTTGTGCTCCTGCAGTGGCACGACGGCGTCGGGGTATAAACTTTCCATCCGCCCTGGGGCAGGCGTTTCGACGGCGGAACAGTTCCTTTCATATCGCTCATCGCCCGCTAACAGACATACGATTTGTTTGAGCTCCGCGCGGATGTTTTGGATCGGCGCTGGCCCCCCCCCCACGGCGGCGTCCCCGGCGCGTCCAGGAAATCCGCGTGGAGCTCCGCAGCCTGTGTTCTAAGTTATTGTTTCTTCCTCTGCGTCCACTACGTCTAACCTCTTTCGCGATAGCTGGTGCTCCACATGCTGCAGCTGCAGCTTCCGTATCCATTTTGGCTCAAGGCATCCTGGTTCAGGCAGACTTTGTGCAGTCTCCACTTTGTCCGTAATATAATTACACACAAAGCGAAAACATTCGGCTTGGCGGGTCCTTGCCCTTTCTGTGCCGGTGGGATGGCGGTCCATAAGGCACTTGGACCCATCCGTGCGCGTTTGCAGTCGCCTCAGCTCAGCGTACCCACTGCACCTCATCGATGTGAGCTTCAAGCCGCAGTGTGCAAGATGACGACGCCCAAAGTATTGCGCTGACTAGCATCGGCGGGCGTGTAGATCGAGGTTGTGCTGAGGTGCAGAGCCCTTATTTGCTAAGGATGCGGCGTAATGGTCAGGCTACTGTGCTAGGCGACCGTCCTCAAACGTGTGGCCTCCTGCAGGTGCCCATCCCCCACACTCCCAGGCGACGCCAAGGTGCTGAGACTCGGAGCTCCAAGGGCTCTCGGAACGCGGATGATCAGCAGTCCTTGGACAGGGCTCTGGCGGCGAAAGGGCCCGACCCGACGCCGAGGCCGACGCCGTGGCCGACGCCGTGGCCGACGCCGTGGCCGACGCCGAGGCCGACGCCGTGGCCGACGCCGTGGCCGACGCCGTGGCCGACGCCAATGCCCGACGCCGTGGCCGACGCCGAGTCCGACTCCGTATCCGACGCCGAGGCCGCGCCGTATCCGACGCCAAGCCGAACGCCGACCCGACGCCGATCCGACGCCGTACCCGACGCCGTAACCCACGGCCTTCCCGAACCCGACGCGAACCCGAACCCCGAACCCGAACGCCGTCCCGACGACGCCTTACCCTACGGCTTTCCCGCCGCCGTACCCGATACGGCTTTTCCCGACGCCGGACCCGACGGCTTTCCCGCACCGTACCCGCGTTCCTTCCCTGACCCCCTACCGCACTGCTTCCGCGCCGTAACCCGACGCCTTCCCGACGCCCTACCCGATGGCCTTCCCGACGCCTTACCCAACAGCTTTCCCGACGCCCTACCCGACGGCCTTTCCGACGTCCTTCCCGACGCCCAGCCCGACACCCAGCCCGACGTATCCTCTGAGTTGGCCGACGCCACATCCAACGTTTCCTCCCGCAGGTCCTACGGCGGGCGGAGCTGGCGGAGGCGTGGCTGCCACTGGCGATCCCCACCTTCAAAACGTTCACGGCGAGCGATTCGATCTAATGCAGGCGGGCAAACATGTTCTGATAAACATTCCTCGTGGTGTGAGCGCTGAAGACGCATTGCTTCGTGTGCAGGCCGATGCCCGCCGCGTGGGTGGAAGTTGCTCGGATATGTACTTCCAAGAACTGAACATTACAGGCTCTTGGGCAGAGGCTAAGCAAGTTGGAGGGTATCACTACAGCGTGCAGCAAAGCGTAACGAAGACTCCGCAATGGGTTGCTCTCGGTCAGGTTGAGCTGAAAGTCGTCCATGACCACAGAGAGTGGCATCATGTACTTGAACTTGTATGTGAAGCATTTAGGGCGGTCAGGGTTTGCCGTCGGAGGCTTGCTTGGGGAAGAAGACCACAAGGACGCGATGACTCCACCGGCGTCCTGTACCAAACACACTCGTCTGGCAGAAGCAGTGGCGAGTGGCCAGGCTCCTTCCTCCGACTCGTCAGTTGCCACGGCAACCTTCGCGTGACCATGCGGAGTATTATAACACATGGGTATGTGGCACGTACGCCCTTTCGGAGAACGCATGCTGTAGTGTTCTTCGGATCCAGAAAAAAAGAAGAAACAATGCTGGAGCTGCAGCTGCTCCAAGGAATGCCTTCCGTGAGTGTTCGGCATTCAGCGATACGGAAGTGCGTGGATATGACGTGGCTGGAGCAAAATCTGCAATACTGCCATCTCGATGCCGCGGGTCACCATTTATCAGCGAGCGAAGAACGTACAACATCAAACTTTTTTTCGCAGGAAGAGGCGCCTGTCCTTTGGCGGCCGGCTGCTTTTTATACCCTACGTGGCACTCCAGGCGTACTAATCAGCACTTCCTCCTCGTCATCACATTCAGACTCGCTCATATTCAGATCCGGTCATACGAAGACACATATTTACTCGCTCACACTCAGATTCGCTCAAACTCAGGCTCATCCACACCGAGACCAGTTCACACTCATATTCATTGACACTCAGATTCACCAGCCCTCAGACTCACTCATAGTTACTCCGACCACCTCGCAGCCCGGCTCCTTCACATTTCCATTCATCACAGCCAAAGCCAGACTTATCCACACTCGACTCACTCACACTCAGACGGACTCGCACCTAGACTCGCTTGCACTTATATTCGCTCATACTCAGACCCATTTCGTACTCTCACTTACTGTCACACTCAGGCTCAATCGTATTTGGATCCACTCACATTCCGACTCGCTCACGCTCAGATCACCCACGCTCAGATTCACTCGCTCAACTTTTCACATACACGTGGTTACCGTGATATAGCTGGCGTGGCACTTGGTCACCCCAAGCGCCAGCAGGCGCCGCGAGTGGCACGCCAGAGAGCGGGGGTAGAAACGCCATGCGCGCTTGCTTGAGTTGCCGCGGGGAGAACGGCGGCAGGAAATCCCCTTTTCTCTTCCCTCTATTCAAATCTGTCCAGAGGAGGAGGAGGAGGAGGAGGAGGAGGAGGAGGAGGAGGAGGAGGGCGTCACTAAAGTCGTCGCTGTCGTCGTCATTGCCGCGCCTGTCGTCTATGTGGACATGCTCGCACACCGGGCTACTCATAGACAGAGCTCCTCAGCGAAACGCGATTTGAGTCTGAGATGCACATATGGGGATCCCCGTGTCGAGTAATTGGATGCCCTGATTCCAATATGCTTTGGGCGCTTTCCTGCTGCAGTAACCGATTGTTATTCCATAGTTCGTCCACTGCATGGGGGCAGGCGGAAGCCCAATCCACTCCCACTGCCTTCCTCTTGCATGTGTCTACTCACTTATCCCCACCGGTGGGTGTCAGGGGACGAAGTGTCACGTTCCCGCCGTCGGGGACGCCTGCCCCAGGGCGGCTGAACAATTTGTGCTCCTGCAGTGGCACGTCGGGGTATAAACTTTCCATCCGCCCTGGGGCAGGCGTTTCGACGGCGGAACAGTTCCTTTCATACCGCTCATCGCCCGCTAACAGACATACGATTTGTTTGAGCTCCGCGCGGATGTTTTGGATCGGCGCTGCCCCCCCCCCCACGGCGGCGTCCCCGGCGCGTCCAGGAAATCCGCGTGGAGCTCCGCAGCCTGTGTTCTAAGTTATTGTTTCTTCCTCTGCGTCCACTACGTCTAACCTCTTTTGCGATAGCTGGTGCTCCACATGCTGCAGCTGCAGCTTCCGTATCCATTTTGGCTCAAGGCATCCTGGTTCAGGCAGACTTGGTGCAGTCTCCACTTTGCCCGTAATATAATTACACACACGCGAAAACATTCGGCTTGCGGGTCCTTGCCTTTCTGTGCCGTGGGATGGCGGTCCATAAGGCACCTTGGACCGTGTGGTCCGCGTTTGCAGTCGTCCTCAGCATCAGCGTACCCACTGCGACCTCGATCGATGTGAGTTCCAAGCCGCAGTGTGCAGATGACGACGCCCAAATTATTGCGCTGGCTAACGGCATCGGCGTTAAGATCGGAGGTTGTGCTGAGGTGCAGCCTTATTGCGAAGATGCGGCGTATGGCAGCACTGTGCAGGCGACCTGTCCTGCAACGTGTGGCCTCTGCAGGGTGGCCAGCCCCAGCAGCTCCCAGGCGGCCAAGGTGCTGATGGACAGGAGCTCCAGGGGCTCTCGGAACGCGGATGATCAGCAGTCCTTGGACAGGGCTCTGGCGGCGAAAGGGCCCGACCCGACGCCGAGGCCGACGCCGTGGCCGACGCCGTGGCCGACGCCGTGGCCGACGCCGAGGCCGACGCCGTGGCCGACGCCGTGGCCGACGCGGTGGCCGACGCCGAGGCCGACGCCGTGGCCGACGCCGAAGCCGACGCCGTGGCCGACGCCGAGGCCGACTCCGTATCCGACGCCGAGGCCGACGCCGTATCCGACGCCGAAGCCGACGCCGAACCCGACGCCGAATCCGACGCCGTACCCGACGCCGTACCCCACGCCGAACCCGACGCCGAACCCGACGCCGAACCCGACGCCGTACCCGACGCCGTACCCTACGGCTTTCCCGACACCGTACCCGACGGCCTTCCCGACGCCCTACCCGACGGCCTTCCCGACGCCGTACCCGACTGCCTTCCCGACGCCCTACCCGACGGCCTTCCCGACGCCGTACCCGACTGCCTTCCCGACGCCCTACCCGACGGCCTTCCCGACGCCCTACCCAACAGCTTTCCCGACGTCCTTCCCGACGGCCTTCCCGACGCCTAGCCCGACGCCCAGCCCGACGTATCCATTGGGTTGGCCGACGCCACAACCAACGTTTCCTCCAGCAGCTCCTATGGCGGGCGGAGCTGCCGGAGGCGTGGCTGCCACCGGCGATCCCCACCTTCAAAATGTTTACGGCGAGCGGTTCGATCTAATGCAGGCGGGCAAACATGTTCTGATAAACATCCCTCGTGGAGTGAGCGCTGAAGACGCATTGCTTCTTGTGCAGGCCGATGCGCGCCGCTTGGGTGGAAGGTGTTCGGATATGTATTTCCAAGAATTGAACATTACAGGCTCTTGGGCAGAGGCCAAGCAAGTTGGAGGGTATCACTACGGCGTACGGCAAAGCGTTGCGACGGTTCCGCAATGGGTTGCTGTTGGCCAGGTAGAGCTGAAAGTCGTCCATGGACGCACAGAGAGTGGCATCATGTACTTGAATTTGTATGTGAAGCATTTAGGGCGGTCAGGGTTTGCCGTCGGAGGCTTGCTTGGAGAAGAAGACCACAAGGACGCGATGACTCCACCGGCGTCCTGTACCAAACACACTCGTCTGGCAGAAGCAGTGGCGAGTGGCCATGCTCCTTCCTCCGACTCGTCAGTTGCCACGGCAACCTTCGCGTGACCATGCGGGGTATTATAACACATGGGTATGTGGCACGTACGCCCTTTCGGAGGACGCATGCTGTAGTGTTCTTCGGATCCAGAGAAAAAGAAGAAACAATGCTGGAGCTGCAGCTGCTCCAAGGAATGCCTTCCGTGAGTGTTCGGCATTCAGTGATACGGAAGTGCGTGGATATGACGTGGCTGGAGCAAAATCTGCAATACTGCCATCTCGATGCCGCGGGTCACCATTTATCAGCGAGCGAAGAACGGTACAACATAAACTTTTTCGCTGCCGGGGGCGCCTGTCCTTGGGCGGCTTGAAAGTTTATACCCCTACGGTGGCACTCAGGCGTACTAATCAGCACTTCCTCCTCGTCATCACATTCGGACTCGCTCATATTCAGATCCGGTCATACGAAGACACATATTTACTCGCTCACACTCAGATTCGCTCAAACTCAGGCTCATCCGCGCCGAGACCAGTTCACACTCATATTCATTGACACTCAGATTCACCAGCCCTCAGACTCACTCATAGTTACTCCGACCACCTCGCAGCCCGGCTCCTTCACATTTCCATTCATCACAGCCAAAGCCGTGACTATAGCACACTCGGACTCCACTCACACTCAGACGGACCACGCACATCTAGAACTCGCTTGCACTTATATTCCTCATAACACAGACCCATTACGTACTCTCATTACGTCACAACTCAGGCTTAATCCGTATTTAGGATCCACTCACATTCGACTCGCTCACGCACAGATCACCCACGCTCAGATTCACTATCGCTCACTTTTCACATACCACTGGTTACCGTGAATAGCTGGCGTGACACTTGGTCACCCCAAGCGCCAGCAGGCGCCGCGAGTGGCACGCCAGAGAGCGGGGGTAGAAACGCCATGCGCGCTTGCTTGAGTTGCCGCGGGGAGAACGGCGACAGGAAATCCCCTTTTCTCTTCCCTCTCTTCAAATCTGTCCAGAGGAGGAGGAAGAGGAGGAGGAGGAGGAGGAGGAGGAGGAGGAGGAGGAGGAGGAGGAGGAGGGCGTCACTAAAGTCGTCGCTGTCGTCGTCATTGCCGCGCCTGTCGTCTATGTGGACATGCTCGCACACCGGGCTACTCATAGACAGAGCTCCTCCGCGAAACGTGATTTGAGTCTGAGATGCACATATGGGGATCCCCGTGTCGAGTAATTGGATGCCCTGATTCCAATATGCTTTGGGCGCATTCTTGCTGCAGTAACCGATTGTTATTCCATAGTTCGTCCACTGCATGGGGGCAGGCGGAAGCCCAATCCACTCCCACTGCCTTCCTCTTGCATGTGTCTACTCACTTATCCCCACCGGTGGGTGTCAGGGGACGAAGTGTCAAGTTCCCGCCGTCGGGGACGCCTGCCCCAGGGCGGCTGAACAATTTGTGCTCCTGCAGTGGCACGACGGCGTCGGGGTATAAACTTTCCATCCGCCCGGGGGCAGGCGTTTCGACGGCGGAACAGTTCCTTTCATATCGCTCATAACGCCCGCAAACAGACATACTAATATGTTTGAGGCTCCAGCGGAGTGTTTTTGGATCGGCGCTGCCCCCCCCCCCCCCCCACGGCGGCGTCCCCGGCGCGTCCAGGAAATCCGTGTGGAGCTCCGCAGCCTGTGTTCTAAGTTATTGTTTCTTCCTCTGCGTCCACTACGTCTAACCTCTTTTGCGATAGCTGGTGCTCCACATGCTGCAGCTGCAGCTTCCGTATCCATTTTGGCTCAAGGCATCCTGGTTCAGGCAGACT
>CAUYUJ010016416.1:816317-824171 GCA_963575745.1 Prorocentrum cordatum | reverse complement strand
ACGACGGGCGGCGCTTCTCCATGTCCCGCCTCCGGGGGCCCTCGCCGGGCCTCGGGGCCCTCAGCCAAAGGATCCAGTTCGGGACGAGAAGACAGTCCTGGGGAAGGGGTCCAGACCTCTGGGGGCCGGCGTTGTGTGGAGAAGGACGGCGTCGGGGGCCTGGGTCCGTCACTCGTCCGGCAAGCCACTGCAGCCCAAGCCGAGAGCCCCAAGCTCCAGGCCTCCCAGATGGGGCCCGAGTGGGTGGGGTCGGGGGATCGCGCCACATCGCCGATGGATCGCCGATGCATCGCCGATGCGGCTCGATGTGGAGCCCGATTTCCTCCACGTCGGCGTCGCCGATGCAGCGCCGACGTCGGCGATGCATCGCCGATGCATCGCCGACTCTCGGCGACGTATCGGCGATACGGCGCGATCATCTGACCCCATCCACTCCGACCCTACCTAGGAGGCCTCCAGAAACATTGCAAACGCGCGGATGGAACCTGCGCGACCCCCAACCCAGCATTGGGGACCTCGGGTTGGGTGGGGGTGGCCTGCCAGGTAGTCAGTCCAAGACACTCGGCGCCGCGAGAGATCACGGGCAACGTCCGGGGGGATGTGTCGATTCAGGAAGGGAATTATCTTGGCGAAGGACCCAACCATAAGCAATTGTTCGTAACGCGTTGTGGGTGCCGCTTTCGGTGGGGCGCCATATGGGGCCACGAACCGCTGCCTTGGGTGGGGGAACCGCATGCGAACTGCGCCACTGGGACGGGCCTTCGGTGGAGCTTTCTATGGGGCCACGAAACGCTGCCCTGGGTGGGGGAACCGCATGCGAACTGCGCCACTGGGGCCTTCGGTGGAGCTCCCTATGGGGCCACGAAGCGCTGCCCTGGGTGGGGGAGCCGCATGCGAACTGCGC
Organism: Prorocentrum cordatum; assembly: GCA_963575745.1. Classification (NCBI taxonomy): domain Eukaryota; class Dinophyceae; order Prorocentrales; family Prorocentraceae; genus Prorocentrum; species Prorocentrum cordatum. Next base: position 823,267 of record CAUYUJ010016416.1, on the reverse strand, counting down.
CAGGGGGGCCTTCGGTGGAGCTCCCTGTGGGGCCACGAAACGCTGCCCTGGGTGGGGGAACCGCATGCGAGAGCAGCCACTGGGGCCTTCAGTGGGGGAAACGCTTGGGTGGAAGCATCTGCGCCATGGGGCAACGAAACGCTGCCCTGGGTGGGGGAACCGCATGCGAAGCCACTGGGGCCTTCGGTGGAGCTCCCTATGGTGCCACGAAACGCTGCCCTGGGTATGCGAAACGCGGTGGAGCTCCCCATGGGGCCACGAAGCGCTGCCCTGGGTGGGGGAACCGCATGCGAGAGCAGCCACTGGGGCCTCGGTGGAGCTCCCTATGGGGCCACGAAACGCTGCCCTGGGTGGGGGAACCGCATGCGAACACCCCCACTGGGGCCTTCGGTGGAGCTCCCTATGGGGCACGAAACGCTGCCCTGGGTGGGGGAACCGCATGCGAACACCCCCACTGGGGCCTTCGGTGGAGCTCCCTATGGGGCCACGAAACGCTGCCCTGGGTGGGGGAACCGCATGCGAACACCCCCACTGGGGCCTTCGGTGGAGCTCCCTATGGGGCTACGAAACGCTGCCCTGGGTGGGGTAACCGCATGCGAGACACCACTGGGGCCTTCGGTGGAGCTCCCTATGGGGCCACGAAACGCTGCCCTGGGTGGGGTAACCGCATGCGAAGCAGCCATTGGGGCCTTAGGTTGAGCTCCCCATGGGGAACCGCATGCGAGAGCAGCCACTGGGGCCTTCGGTGGAGCTCCCCATGGGGCAACGAAGCGCTGCCCTGGGCGGGGGAACCGCATGCGAGAGCAGCCACTGGGGCCTTCGGTGGAGCTCCTTATGGGGCCACGAAGCGCTGCCATGGGTACGGGAACCGCATGCGAGAGCAGCCACTGGGGCCTTCGGTGGAACTCCCTATGGGGCCACGACGCGCTGCCCTGGGCGGGGGAACCGCATGCAAGAGCAGCCACTGGGACCTTCGGTGGAGCTCCCTATGGGGCCACGAAGCGCTGCCCTGGGTGGGGGAACCGCATGCGAGAGCAGCCACTGGGGCCTGCGGTGGAGCTCCCTATGGGGCCACGAAACGCTGCCCTGGGCGGGGGAACCGCATGCGAGAGCAGCCACTGGGGCCTTCGGTGGAGCTCCCTATGGGGCCACGAAGCGCTGCCCTGGGTGGGGTAACCGCATGCGAGAGCAACCACTGGGGCCTTCGGTGGAGCTCCCTATGGGGCTACGAAACGTGTGAGGGGTGTGCCGAGAGCAGAGGCAAGGAGGGGGAGGAGGGAGGAGGGAGGGGGCAGCGGGAGGAGGAGGAGACGCGGGGCACCGTCTCTTTAAAGGGAGGACCCAACACCACAGGATGGTTGGGAAAAAACACACAGACACAATTAATCGTCGACCCCCAGGAACATATAGGAACATATGGGAAGTGGGGGGGAAGACACAAACCTGGAACATATGGGAAAACATGGGGAATCCTGTGATTTGTGTGTATTTTGTGTGTCCCAGGGCCCCTTCATCGATGAAGGGAGGGAGGGCGGCGCCTCCGGCGCCCGCCCTGCCAGAGGGCGGGGGCCCAGGGCCCATATCCGTGGAAGCCGCGCGGGCCTCCGAGAGGCTCGGGAGGTGCCGTGCTCCGTGCTCCCAGGAGGGGGCTCGTGGCGGGGAGCGCGGCGACCCCCGATCGCCCTCTGGTCGCCGCTGCGGGGCCCACCGGGCCGCTGTGGGGCCCACCGGGCCGATGCGGGGCCCACGGGGCCGCGTCGTCGCCGATGATCAGGGGCCCAGAATGGCCGAATGCGGCTTCGCTGTCGCAGGCCCAGCGCCGACCTTTCGGCGACGTGTCGCCGATGCCAGGTCGGTGTCTGCTGCCCCCCGAGCCTGCCCCCCCCCGAGCCAGGGAGGGGGGTCCAGCGCCGATCCGGGAAATCCGCGCGGACCTCCGAGTTTTCATTCCCTACCTAGGCTCTGCCTAGAAGGGTTCTTACTCGGTATGCTTAAAGGGCCGGGCAGTGCAACTCGCCCCGGGCGGTTCCCCCAGTATCCGCCCCGCGGTTCCCCCAATTACGTCCCCTTAGCTTAGCGTTGCTTATCTCATCTTAGCTTAGCTTATTTCATCTTAGCTTAGCTTAGCTTAGCTTCATCTTAGCTCAACATTATATTAGCTTAGTTTACCTTCATCTTAGCTTCGCTGAGCTTTAGCATAGCAGAACACATCATAGCATAGCAAAGCGTAGCAAGGCGTAGCGCAGCATAGTATATCATAGCATAGCCCAGCATAACATAGCATAGCGCCGCATGGCATAGCATATCATAGCATAGCATAGCATAGCATAGCGCAGCACAGCACAGCACAGCACAGCATAGCACAGCGCAGCATATCATATCATAGCATTGCATAGCATATCATAGCATAGCGCAGCTTAGCATAGCATATCATAGCATAGCTTAGCATCGCACCGCGCAGCATGACATAGCATGTCATAGCGTATCATAGCATAGCATAGCATTTCATAGCGCAGCATAGCATAGCATAGCATAGCATAGCGCAGCATAGCATGGCATACCATAGCATAGACTAACGCTGCTTTCCTAGGGGCTCCAACTTCTAGGTAGGGTCGCACTGGGGTAATGTTTATGCCATTGTTCGTCCCCCTATCTGAGATTATCTGCAGACCTCGAAGCGCCGAACGAGTCCCCAGACAGGGTGGTGACCGGGTGGTGACGCCAAATCGCCCGAGGTGACGCCCCAGCGGGTGGTGACGGGTGGTGACGGGTGGTGAGCCCCCAGACGGGTGGTGACCGGGTGGTGCCGCCAAAGCGCCTGAGATTCACCGCCGGGTGTTGCCACCACCACGTCTGGGGACGGCCAAGGAGTCGGGGCTGCCGATTTGTCTCGGCAGCACCGAACCTCCGAGGGCTGGCCTCGATCGGGGGCAACGATAGGGGGGGATAGGCATAAGGGGGGATGCATCGACCCCCGATCGCCCATTGATCGCCGACAGGGGCCCGGTAGCCCCAACCCGCCCAGGAAGGTGCGGACTCACCATCGGAAGCACATCGCCGATAGGTCGGCGATGTGTCGCCGATTCCAGGTCGATGCATCCCCTCCTATGCCCATCCCCCCTATCGCTGCTCCTCAGGTTACAGTCGGGGCGCCGAAGAAGGCCTCACGCATTGCCAGTCCCCCCTCCCTGTCGTTGCCCCTCACTCGAGCCCCAGGGGCCCGTCGGGAGACACGGCTCGGCCTGCAGAGCCGGCCACAGGGAACAGCTGTTTCGACTCCCTGGGCTCGGTTCGTCTCGCCAGTTCGATCGATTCCGATCCCGATTCGATTCGACCTCGGCTTCGATCTCGGGTTCCGATGTTGGTTTCGATTCCGAGGTGGACTTCGATTTCGGTTCGTTTCAGTTTCGGTTTCGATTCGACTGGACTTCGGCCTCCGAGGTGGGCTCCGGCTTCCCAAGCGAAGACTCACTGGCCCGCCGATGTCCGCCGAGTCGACCTCTCCCGACTTGCTGCCGATCTCCGCCGATGCGACCTGTCGACTTATGATGTTCCAACCTACCTTAGCCTTGACCACCAGAAGGAATTTCGAGCGCCATGAAAGTACCGAAACTCGAGGGTTTTCAAGTGCTGGGCCCTGGGAGACACTGTTTCGACACTGTTTCGACACCCTTTCGACACTTTTCCTGGTGCCCAAAATTATTTCTGGGATGTGGTCCTTAAGTACGATGGGAGCAACATAATTGTCGACCCGATTCTGGGCCCGAGGAGGCCCGGGAGCCGGGCGTCTGGGAAGGGAGTATAGTGCGAGGGAGGTGGCCATCCGAGAAGGCGGAGGGCACCTTTGAGCTTCGGGCGTTGGCGACGGAAAAGGGAAAAGAAAACACGCACGAAACCGAAACGTGCACGGGAAATGGATGTCCGAGCGACGGCAAGGGGAAGGACAGAGGCGGGGCACGCGCCCTCTCGGAAGACGGCGGGGCTGCTCAGAATCCGGCGATCGCAAACATGGATCACGGGGGCGTGGGTTAGCGACGGGTCCCGTTTCCACGGGAGAATGTGGAGTTCCGCCGCCGAGCGAGGCGGCACCGGCCGCATTTTGGGGAGGGCACCTCCCCCGATCCATGGATTCGGCGGCCGCGCGCCAGATCCATGGATCGCGAATCCATGTCTGCGCGCCCCTGAGAGATCCGTCTCAGAGGGCAGGGGCCCTCCTGGAGCCTCACCAGCCCTCGAGGGGCCTTCTCAGAGGCCCCCTGGGCCTTTCCACGAAGGCCTCGGCCCTCTCAGGAGCCTGCCGCCCTCTCAGGAGTCCGCCCCCCTCGCGCCACCCCCTGGTGCGCGCCGCCAAAATCGGCCCACGCCGCCCTCGAGGCGAGACCACCCCGACCCCGACGACGGGCGCGCACTGAACGATCCTGGGCGTTCTTCTGAACAGCCCTGCTCTGCTCGGTGCCTTCCATGGGTGCGTCTACTCGACGGCTTCGCTTGTCGGGGGCGCTTCTCACGGGGGTGGATTTTTTCTGCTCGATTCCGCCACCAGCAACCCACTCGGAGCTGCGCAGCGCAGCCAAGACGCCGAAGCAAAGGCCACACTCTGGACTCCGGAGGGGGCTGGCTCCGGTGTCCGGCCCGGTCCCTGTGTCCCGGTCGGGGCGAGCCCCTTCGTCGTGGCCGAGGCTCGCCGTGGCCAGACAGGCCCAGTCTTACGTCGGCCAGACATGCTCGACCTAAGCCCAGTCGTTTCGGTAGCGCGGCGGCGGCAAGCGGCGGAGAGGGGGGGAGATCCCACGGAGGGGAGGACAGGATCGGGCCGTGTCTCGCGGGGCGTGGGGCCGGTCGGGCCGCGTGAGGGCGCGGGTTCTCGGCGTTCGGTGGGCGGTGCGAGGGCGGGCCGTCGGGCCAGGGGAGGGGGACGGACGAGCACCACCACCACGACGCAAGCAGACGGGATCGTGGGCCGCGCTCGAGGGCAGGGCTCGCGGGCCGCACAGGTTGAGCCTCGTCGCGCGCACGTCGTGGGCCCTGGAGCTGGAAAAGAGCACCGCACGAGCAAGCCATCCAGAGCCAAGGCGGGGCGGGGGCGGCACAATGCATCCACGGGCCTCATCCTGTGGGGAGCAAAGAGTCCTTGGACATCTTCTGGGGCGCGTTCTGACCAGCATTTCGAGGAGAATCCAGACGTGGCGACGAGGGACCTCCAGGACGAGTAGTGCTGTTGGCATCTTTTCGTCAACGCTCCGCACGATTCTTTGTGGGGGGCACGGCTACTGGTCGGCAGATGCGGACGAGCACTCCCGGCGTGGAGCGGCACAATCACATCGGCGGTCGCCTTTGCCGAGGGATGGGACGCCCACGACCTCGGTGGTGGTGATCGTCTCCAGGCCTCCCAGACAGTCGGAATATCGCCAGGATCGAGGATCGTGTTCCTCTGGTGGTGGAGGTAATCCTTCGCATGTACACACTGATCTATCTCTGCGTATACACATATATATATATATACACATGCATCCATACAACCATACACACATTCCTCAATCATTCATTCATTCATACATACATGCATGCATGCATGCATGCATGCATACACACACATACATACATACACACATACATACATACATGGATACATGCATGCATGCATGCATGCAAACATACATACATACATAAATACATACATACATACATCCATACACACATGTATGCATACACACCTGCGTACATAATTGCATGCATACGCACATACACACTTTCATACACACACAATCACACACATATGCATGCATGCATGCATACATACCTACATGCATACATACATACACACATACATACAACCAACCAACCAACCATACGTGCATACATGCATACATGCATGCATTCACACACATACATACATGCATGCATGCATGCATGCATGCATGTATACATACATACATACATACATACATACATGCATACACACATACATGCATGCATACATGCATACATACATACAGACAGCCATACATACATACACATATACATACATGCATACATACATGCATGCATGCATGCATGCATGCATGCATGCATGCATACAGACAGACAGACATACAGACAGACAGGCATACATACAGTCATACATACATTCACACATACGTTGGTACATCCACACATGCATTCATGCATGCATGCATGCATGCATGCATACATACATACATACACACATACCTACACACACATACATACATACATACATACATACATACATACATACATACATACATACATACATACATACATACATACATACATACATACATACATACATACATACATGCACGCACGCATGCATGCATGCATACATACATACACATATCTAGTTATATGTGTGTGTGTGTGTGTGTCTGCCAACACGCTGGTACCATCTTCTGTGTCTTCTGGGCCTCCAGTAGCAGCCGTACCCGGGCCAGCAGCCCTACCCGGGCCAGCAGGGCTACCCGGGTCAGCAGCCTTACCCGGGCCAGCAGCCCTATCTGAGATGACGTCTCCCGCGCCTGCCTCGCGCGCTCGCTCCCTCGCCCTCCCCTCTCTCTCGCGCTCGCTCGCGCCCGCTCCCCCGTCCTTCCTCGCCATTGCGCTCGCCCCCCTCTCGCTCCCCCCGTCCCCTCCCGCGTGCACGCTCGCTCCCGTCCTGCCCTCCCGCCTGCGCCCTGGATCGCGCCCTCCCTCGCTCCCTCCACTCCCCATTCCTCCATGCTTCTCCACGGTCCTCGCTCCCCCGTCCCCCCCTGCACTCGGCTCTCTCTCTCTCTCTCTCTCTCTCTCTCTCCTCTCCACTGCCACACAGCAGGAGTACGACTCCTCTCTCTCTCTCTCCCTCTCTCTCTCTCTTTCTTTTTTTTTTTTTTTCTATTTATTTATTTGTTTCTCTCTCTCTCTCTCTCTCCTCTCTCTCCCCCCCGAAGACG
>CAUYUJ010016416.1:798817-811317 GCA_963575745.1 Prorocentrum cordatum | reverse complement strand
CAGCACGGAAAAGGAGGATGAGGAGGGGGAGGAGGAGGAGGAGGAGGAGGAGGAGGAGGAGGAGGAGGAGGGTCATGAGGATATTCGAACAGGTTTTAGGACATCATTGTGATGATTATGGAGATGGCGCTGAGGGGATGTTGAGAAGCAGTGATGAGGATCACGGTGATTCGGAGAATGGACGAGGAAGTCGAGGAGGATGAGGATGATGCTGGGGCAGGCTCATGAGGATGAGGATGCTGAGGAGGAGGAGGAGGAGGAGGAGGAGGAGGAGGAGGAGGAGGAGGAGGAGGAGGAGGAGGAGGAGGAGGAGGAGGAGGAGGAGTGGTGGTTGGTAAAATAGCATAACCATATATGTATCATGCACATGCTGCCTAGATAGGGTATCGTGAACTTGCGCGTCATAACTCTCGGATTGGCAGGATCCAGGGAGACAAGGTGTTAGAGAGAAAGAGAAAGAGAAAGAGACAGAGAGAACAAAAAAATATCCCGGCAAAGCAACCTAACAGCGATGTGTAGGAGCATATGTAGAAGCATTCCCCTTAAGATTCCGATGAGAATCCAGTTGTAGAATTCTGCTGTTCTCGCAGTCGTAGTCGCATTCGCGATGACAGTCGCAGCGGCAACGGCAGTCGCAGTCACAGCCTCAGCCTCAGCCTGCCTCAGCCTCAGCCTCAGCCTGCCTCAGCCTCAGCCTCAGCCTGCTTCAGCCTCAGCCTCAGTCTGCCTTCAGCCTCGGCCTCAGCCTCAGCCTGCCTCAGCCTCAGCCTGCATCAGCCTCAGCCTCAGCCTCAGCCTGCCTCAGCATCAGCCTGCCTCAGCCTCAGCCTCAGCCTGCCTCAGCCTCAGCCTCAGTCTGCTTCAGCCTCAGCCTCAGTCTGCCTTCAGCCTCGGCCTCAGCCTCAGCCTGCCTCAGCCTCAGCCTGCCTCGGCCGCAGCATCAGCCTGCCTCAGCATTCAAAATGTGGCCCAGGAATGGAGTTTTGGGAACTAGAAGAACACGAGGTGGCCTACAGTTGGCTCCGGGCATTCAAAATCATGCCCAGGAATGGAGTTCTGGGAACTTGAAGAGCACGAAGTGGCCTACAGTTGGCTCCGGGCATTCAAAATGTGGCCCGGGAATGGAGTTCTGGGAATTCGAAGAGCACGAAGTGGCCTACAGTTGGCTCCGGGCATCCAAAATGTGGCCCGGGAATGGAGTTCTGGGAACTCGAAGAGCACGAAGTGGCCTACAGTTGGCTCCGGGCATCCAAAATGTGGCCCGGGAATGGAGTTCTGGGAAGTCGAAGAGCACGAAGTGGCCTACAGTTGGCTCCGGGCATTCAAAATGTACGCCGGGAATGGAGTTCTAGCAGCGCCAAGAGCGATTTTGCGAGGATGTCCAAGCGATTTGGGCTTCGACGGCAGCCGCCCCGGGTCCCGCCCCGACCCCCCTGAGGAGTCATGATGCTCTCTTTTGACCCCACTAGAAACCTATCAGTCTTCGCTGTTAGGTAAAAATTATCCCGGCAAAGCAACCTAACAGCGATGTGTAGAAGCATATCTGAAAGCATTCCCCTTAAGATTCAGATGAAAATCCAGTTATAGAATTCTGCTGTTCTCGCAGTCGTAGTCGCATTCGCGATGACAGTAGCAGCGGCAACGGCAGTCGCAGTCACAGCCTCAACCTCAGCCTCCTCAGCCTGCATCAGCCTCAGCCTCAGCCTCAGCCTGCCTCAGCATCAGCCTGCCTCAGCCTCAGCCTCAGCCTGCCTCAGCCTCAACCTCAGTCTGCTTCAGCCTCAGCCTCAGTCTGCCTTCAGCCTCGGCCTCAGCCTCAGCCTGCCTCAGCCTCAGCCTGCCTCGGCCGCAGCATCAGCCTGCCTCAGCATTCAAAATGTGGCCCAGGAATGGAGTTCTGGGAACTAGAAGAACACGAAGTGGCCTACAGTTGGCTCCGGGCATTCAAAATGTGGCCCAGGAATGGAGTTCTGGGAACTTGAAGAGCACGAAGTGGCCTACAGTTGGCTCCGGGCATCCAAAATGTGGCCCGGGAATGGAGTTCTGGGAAGTCGAAGAGCACGAAGTGGCCTACATTTGGCTCCGGGCATCCAAAATGTGGCCCGGGAATGGAGTTCTGGGAAGTCGAAGAGCACGAAGTGGCCTACAGTTGGCTCCGGGCATTCAGAATGTGGCCCGGGGTGACTGTTTGCGAAAAACGAGTGCGGCGGCAGCCGCGGCGGCAGCCGATCCGGGTCCCGCCCCGACCCCCCTGTGGAGTCATCTGCTGCTCTCTTTTGAGACCACTAGAAACCTATCAGCAAAAGCTGTTAGGTAACATGAAAGAAAACAAAAACGGGAAGGGGGAGGGGGGAAAGAGGGAGGGAGGGAGGGAGGGTGGGAGGGAGCAATGGAGACGTGGAGACTGCTGGAGGGCTGAGGAGAGAGCAGAGGCCGTGAGAAGGCCGACGGGACGCCGCGCGTCGCGAGCGCGTGCAGCACCAGCGCGCGCGGCGTCGGGGAGCGGACGGGCCGAGCGGGCACGCCACACGCTTTTGTGTGGTCTGCGGCTCGCGGCAAGCCCTGCCACCGTGCCCGCCCAGCATCCCGGAAGGCGAGAGGGGAGAGAAGGGCGGGAGAAGGACGATGCGAGGCGGAGGAGGAGGAGGAGGAGGAGGAGGAGGAGGAGGAGGAGGAGAAGGAGCAGGAGGAGGAGTAACAGAAGGAGGAGGAGGAGGAGGAGGAGGAGGAGGAGGAGGAGGACGCGAAGGACATATTGCGAGGTCGGGGCGCTCTCGAGCGGCTCTGGGACCTTCTTTCGAGCGGCCCCGATGCGTGCTCTGGCAGCCCAATCTCGCCGATACATCGTGTCCCGAGGTCCGAGAGGGAGCCGTGGTACGTGACACGCTCTTCCGCGTCGTGTCGGCTCGCAGAGTGCCTGCTCGCAGACGTCCGAAAAACCCAAATGTCCGCATCGATGTAGTACATCGTAAGCCCCCATGGCGTGTCCAGGCCAATTTGCGAGTAGTTACTGTGCGAGTAGTGGAACGCGCTTCTCTATTCCTCCACTTATCTTCTTTCCCCCTCCTCCCCCTCCTCCCCGTTCAACGCAAAGGGGCCCATTGAGGGCCTTGCGGGTGGCCTCTCGTGCCGCCCTTGGGCCGTCCTGGAGCCCTCTTGCACCGCCCTTCCCACAACACCGGGAGCACAATGACTCGGTCACCGTCGGGACCTGCCGGGGGTCCTCTTCGGGGCCTCTTCGGGGCCGTCTTGAGGCCATCTTCGGCCGTCTTGGGGCCAGCCTTGGCCTCTCTTGGGGCCCTCGTCGGCCGGCCTGGAGGCATCTCGGGCCATCCTGGCGGCCTTGGTGGCCTGCCGGAGCATCTTCGGAAGCCATGCTGGGCCTCTTGGACACGCTCTGGAGATCCCCAGTGAAGCGTCGGGGCGCCCAGGGGCACTCGGGAGAGGGGGGGATCGGTGCTCGCGGCACTCCGCCACGAGAGGAAGGGGTCTCTCGGAGGATGCAGAGACCCTACCGGACAGTCGAATGGGGGAGATGCGACACCAACACCACCAGGGGGCACTCAACAAGGAGGTCCACGATGCCTCCCTGAGCTGGAGGCTTGGGATGTCTCGAGCGAGAGGGGGGGGGGGGAGACCCCCCTTGCTCCTCGCATCTCCTCGCCCTGATGGTGTTGGTGTCGCCTTTCCTTGTTCCCAGACAGCACTCTTCATCCTACCACGTCTCATCGTGCCCAGGGGCACGCGGGAGATACAGCCGACAGACACTGGTTGAAAAAGGAGGATGCATAGCAGGTTCGTGCCGCATTCACGCGGAGGTGGCCCCGGCGCGGTCGTTCAAGGTTGAACGCCGCCATCGGCCAGGATTTAACTGATATCGATCGACCTGCGCTATCGGAAAGCTACGATCGTTCAAGGTTGAGCGATCCGTGCGTTGTCAGAAACCAACGCCGACGTCATATCGACGCGAGGCTGCTGTAAGAGGCTGGAGGCGGAGGGGGGGAGAGACGCCTTCCTCAGGAACACCACAGCGTGCTGCGAACTCGTTTGCTAGGCTGGGGACATTTAATGAATCTTGCAACCTAATGCGTCCCCACTCTGCAGCGCGCGGCGCTCGCCGGCGAGCGGAGGAAGCTGGCTTCTCAGGACCACCCGTCCAATAACCAGTGAACACCTCCTCCTGCTCCTCCTCCTCCTCCTCATCCTCCTCCTCCTCCTCCTCCTCCTTCTCCTCCTCCCCCTCCCCCTCCTTCTCATCCTCCTCCCCCTCCTCCTCCTCTTTCTCCTCCGCCTCCTCCTCCTCCTCCCCCTCCTCTTCCTCCTCCTCCACCTCCTCCTCCTCCTCCTCCTCCTCCTCCTCCTCCTCCTCCTCCTCCTCCTCGTCCTCCTCCTCCTCCTCCTCCTCCTCCTCCTCCTCCTCCTGGGGTCTTCGGGGCCCCGGGAAGCCCCGCCTCCCGATGCCTCCGGACGCCCCAGCTGCAGCAGGTTCCTCCTCCTCCCGCCGGGAGCAGGCCCAGCTTCGTCCGCCCCCGAGGTGCTCCTCGCGCAGCGGGCCCTGGAGCCGTGCCGTCGCCTCGGCGGGCGCGCCGCATACAGCCCCCCCCCAGGGCGCCTGAGGGCGCGGGCCTCCTCGCCGCCCCCGCAGGACTCCAGCTGTGAGCCTGCCCCTCCTCCCTCTCCTCCACCGCTCTCGCCTCCTCCTCCTCCTCCTCCTCCTCCTCCTCCTCCTCCTCATCATCATCATCATCATCATCATCATCCTCCTCCTCCCCTCCTCCTCCTCCTCCTCCTCCTCCTCCTCCTCCTCCTCCTCCCCCTCCTCCCCCTCCTCCCCCTCCTCCCCCGCCTCATCCTGTTCCTCCGGCTCCTCCTCCGCCTCCTTCTCCTCCTCGTTCTGCGCCCCCCTCCTCCTGCTTCCTCGGGGGCCGGTGGCGGGCCTTCAGGCGCCCGGGGACAGCTTGCGCGCCCCCCGCGGCGTCCGCATCCCGCGCTTCGAGGCGCGCGAGGCACGCGCACGTCGGTGGGGAAAGCATCGCTCACTGCGGCCTCCTTCTGCTGCCCACGAGGGGGAGGAGGAGAAGGATGAGGACGATGATGAGGAGGAGGGATGTCGAGGTGGCGTTGGGATAGGTAATACATAGGAGGGCGGGGGAGCGCCGGTTGGATGGTTATTGCCTGCTTGTACGGGTGGGCGCCGGGCATCGGCGCTGTGGACGCAACGGTGTCCGTTCCAGTGCTGGCGCGGCAGGGGGAAAAGGGGGGAAGAGGGGGAATGGGTGGAGGAGGGGAGGAGGAGGAGGAGGAGGAGGAAGAGGAGGAGGAGGAGGAGGAGGACGAAAACGAGGAGGAGGAGGAGGAGGAGGAGTCGAGGAGGAGGAGGGGGAGACGAGGAGGAAGAGGAATAATAATAATAATATTAATAATAATACTACTACTAATAATAGTATTACTAATAATAATAAGAAGAAAATGAGAAGATGATGAGGACCCTCTCTCTCTCTCTCTCCTTCTCCCACTCTTTTTTGTTCGTTTTCTCTCTTTCTCTCTGTCTCTCTCTTTCTCTCTCTCTCTCTCTTTCTCCGTAGCCATTTTGGCTCAAGGTCCGTAGCATCGGCTCAGGGACCTCGGCATTGTGGCGTGAGGGAATTGCGTGGCTCGTAACGTACTGAGAGGCTCACTCTCGCGCAAGTCACAGTCATTACTCGCTCTCCAGTTCTCTGTGCGATCCTCGCGAGCGGATGGCACTTCGCCCTTCTAGTGGACATGCTGCCAGTCGCCAAGCGAAAGCGCAACAATGGTATTGCAAGTGGTGCGTCAATCCAAGAGACGGCACCAGATGGTGGAACCATGCAAATAAGCCGTCCTGCAGCATCTGCGGTGCGGCAAAGGGCGCGGCGTTTGCTGGCCCAAGAGTTCTGCCAAACGGAAGTCCGTCACACCGTGCCCCCAGTCTCGTTGAGGAGAGGGGGCAGCAGGCGGACAGGGTCAAACTCGAGCAGCAGCAGAGGGCTCTCGCAGCAAAGGACAAGGAGATCGAGAGGCTTCGGAGTCTCGCAGGCGGTGGAAAGGGGGGGCGGGTCGGCTCAAGCGCAGGCTCCCCGGTCCGACGCCGCCGCCGCCTCCGATGCCGACAAGGCCAGGCTCAGCGAGATCGGCGGAGGCATTCGAGCGATCGGTAGATCGAAGGGCCCGCTGCTCCTCAAGTGCAAGGCCGAGATGGTCATTGAGCACGACGCGCGCAAGGAGCGCATCATGCGTGACAAGCTAGTAGCCGTGCAGTTACACCAGCTGGTCAACCGTTGCCAGGCCTTGGAGAAAAAAACGAGATCGGCAGTCCGTACATGTCCAGTCGATTGAGCAGAAAATCCACGACCTCCAGGTGCAGCTAACTGAGGCAAAGGACGCGTTGTCGGCCACGGCGTCTGGGCTGGTGGAGGCCGCGGAGCAGCGCAGGAAAGCGGCAATGTCGGCCCCACGGCCAGGGAGCACCGATGGGCCTCCGACTCTGCGTACCGTCATCTCGGGCCTCGACATGTCGACCGAGGAGGTGGGCAGGATGCTCGAGAGTCTCGGCGCCGAGCAGAGCATGCGGAACGACGTCTTTGGCATTTTCGATCGGCTTCGCGCGCTTGACAAGGCATCAGCTGAGCGCCGAGCTCGTGAAGCAGGTGGGTCAGGCGCTGCTGCTGCTGGGGGCGCTGGTGGTGGCGCTCCTGAGGCTGCTGCTTCAGATGGTTCCGCTGAGAGTGCGCCCGTCCCCATGGACTCTGATGACTTACCTGACCTCCAGGCCTTCTGCAAGGAAGCCTTCGGCGCGGACCCGCCTGAGGACGGGGGCCAGCTCAGATCGGCCATCGAACGTCTCGGCGGAGCAGTTGGAGCACGATCCAAGAATCAGCGTGTATCAGCATAGCGCCCGAGAATCTGTGCTGTCGTCACTGTTGGCACGCACTGCTCACCCCACTAGCTCGAGGCATGTCAGCGCAGCCAGGCGGGCATCGTGGGGCAGGGGGTGCCGACCTTCAGTGGCATTGACAGTCGTGGCTCGGGTGCCGTCGTCACTGTTGGCGCGCGCTGCTCGCCCCACTCGCTCGCCGCATGCCAGTGCTGCCAGACGGGCATCGCGGGGCAGAGGGCACCGACCTTCAATGGTATCGACAGCCGTGGCTCGGGTGCTGGTCTGCCTGATCGCCGCGCTCCAGTTTTCTCAGAGCGTGGTAACTGATTATGTGGATGAGGGATTTCGGCGTCTGGTCAGTCGCGCGCCCGCTTTCCAGCGCTACCCAGGTTCAGGTCAGAAGTTCGGCGATTTGGAATCCCAGGGGGGCCCCGAGGATTCAAGCCGCACATTGGACGAAGCAAGCCGTGATGCGATGAACCTCGGGAGCCAGGCTAAAAGTAAGTATGTTCGTGCAAGCTCAGTCTGCGCGATCAACGCGTCGTCGCACGGGCCGTTGGTCAAGCGGCTGAGCGTTCCAGATTACAGTTGCGGGGTTGTGTTGGTCCAAGAGCACCATTGTGACGCGACGAGGCTCCCCGACGTTCAACGCAGATGCAAACGCGCGAATAGGTGTGGTACGTGGGCTCTGTCTGTCTCTACGGGTCGCGGGGGCACAGCTGGTGGGATTGCGGTTCTTGCCCCCGAACCCGTGCTGTTGTCGACCCCCCCCCATGCTCACGGATCCCATCTTATACCCTGGGCGAGCGGTGGCGGCCAAGGCCCACTGGGCCATGGCAAACGGGGTGCGGCTTGCATCTCGGAGTACCTTTTCGTCGACATCGGATTCGCATGTGAGAATTTGAAGTTGCTGACCGCGATCACCAAGTACACCGCTAAGTTGAACGCGGCAGGCCAGGAGTGGATCAAAGATGCTGGCTGGAACGTGGACCCAGACTGTGGCATCGATGATTGGTTCGTCGGTTTGAAGGACATCCGCCGTTGCAGCATCGAGCCCGCGCGTATCCACGCAGCGCCCGGTGCGCATCGTGATTGGTCTTATGCTTCTGAAGGCTTTTCTCATCGTATTAGTGCCCCGTCGGCGGACAGCGCTGCGGACGCGTTCCCGCACTTGCAAGTGGTGGCTGTGGTGTCGGGCAAGCTGCGTGCGATGTGTTGTCGCGTGGTTGTTGAGCCCAAGCCGCTCCCAGCGGAGCCGCCTGTTGGGTGTTCGCTTTTTCCGCCTGTGCGTGAATGGCTGCAGGTGCAGCAGCGGCTTCGCGATGCTGGTTCGACCCAGGGCCTGGCAGAATGCTGGGATGAGGCGCCGATTGGCTTGGGGGCCGAGCTGCTCGATAGACGCGGAGTTCGTGCTGAAGCTGAGCGCCAGCAACGCCACGGCAATGCTGGGCCCCCGCAGTACAAGTGGCAGCAGCTCAAGGCGTCGGAGCCAAACCAGCCCAAGTCGCTCACGGCATGGCGGTCGTTCGATCGATGGCTGCGTCACCTGCGCAGCGTGCGTGCGAAGCTCAAGTCGCGCGTGGATCAGCTTAACGGTGTTTTCGAGCATTCGCCCGAGGCTGAGGCCACCCTGATGTGTATGAGTCGGTTGGTACATGACCTGTTTGGATGTTTTAAGAAAGTTCGACGCGGCAGGAGGATCCGCGACTTTCTCCAAGCAGACGCACGTGACTTCTGCGAAGACCCTATTGCCAGTTTCTGCCGCGTCGATTTCGGCGTGGAAGTGCAGAGGTTCATCGACATGGCTGAGGAGCGCATCGCCGAGGGGATGGGCGAGTCTTCGCCCAGTTGGGCCAGGTGGGCCCAAGAGGCGTTCGCCAAGGGAGCTGGCAAGGCGCGCCGATGCTCCGAGATCCGTGAGCTGCAGGAGGTAGCCCATGCTAGGGGTGAGGCGTGCCAGCCGTTCGAGCACGTGGACGAGTGTGTAGATGAGTGGCAGTCTATTTGGAATCTGCATGGCTGCTCAGAGGCGCCGCTGCCCGCCGACGCCCACGAGCGGCCGTTGCTCGAGCCCTTCTCGGCCCAGCGGATTCGCGAGGTCTGCGAGGCTTCAAATCGAAGGCGCTGGGCCAGGTGAAGCTTCACCCGCGCTCGCACGACGCGTGCTCCAACGTGGCGCTCCAGACGCTCTCGCTGCTGTGCGCCACCTGTGAGCGCCTTCTTTGCTGGCCTTGCGACAGGGTGCAGTCTCGGCTGATTAGGCTGAGCAAGCCCTCTGGAGACCATCGCCCGATTGCGCTTTTGAGAACTTTAGTTCGCATTTGGGGCAGGCTTCGGCGGCCGATCTCGCGAGATTGGGAAGCTCGGAATCGGCGCCCCGCCTTTTGGGGTAGCGGGCCCGCCAGGAGCTCTTCCGACGCTGCCTTCGCTCATAATGTGGAGGCGGAGGTTGCTGGAGATGTGGGGGAGTTTTCGGTGTCGGTTCTTGTTGATATGCACGAGTGCTATGAGTGCATTGTAGCCAAGTTGCTCGAAGAAGCCCGTGCCCTCCAGTATCCTTTCGAATGCTTTGCATGGTCTTGTGTTCTTACCGCTGTCCCAGGGTCGTCCAGGCGTTCGGCCTGTCCGTGGTCACTAACCAAGGGATTCTGGCTGGGTGTAGTCACGCCAACCCGATGGTGCATCCTCTCTTGCACCGAGTGGTGGCTAGGTGTATCGTTGTTGTCTATCCCATCATTCCGCGAATCCTCATGGACGATGCAAGTTTTCAGTGGATAGGTAGTGATTTACAGCAGTCAGGGCCTCTGATGGCTGCAGTCCAGTGGTTTTCCCGCAAGGCCTACCGTTGCGGCCTTATTCTACAGGTTGCCAAAAGCGGGTTCGTTGCCTCGACGGCCTGTGCCGCGGCCAAGATCGGCTCGACGGCCAAAATCATTCGGTTGGAAAGCCATCGGCACTTGCGGAAGCTGGGCCACGAGTTTTTTTTTCCAGGCCGCCCACTGCGAGTACAGGAGCGCAGTCGGTTTAAGGGGGTGCAGTCTCGCAAGCGTAAGTTGCTCGCTAAGGTCGCCGCCCTTTGGCGAACCGGTGCGTTCCCTGCGGGTGCTCACGGCGCGGGCGTGTCTGGAGTCACTGACAGCACCCTCATGGCCTTGCGCACGCTCGCTGGTTCGCTCGTCGGGGCCAAGCGGTCAGGCTCCCTCACTGCCTGGCTGATGACTCAGCGGGATCAGTACTTCGATCAAGTTTTTGATGCTTGTGTTCCGCTGCTTTTGAGATATGGTGCCATGATCTCGGACAGTAGAATCTCCTTGGGCAGGCCCCAGCGAGTTTGGCAGGTTATTTCGGGCCGTGCCCAGGCCTCCCAGTCGTGGAAGGTTGTAAAAGGCCCGTCTCAGCCGTCTTGCTGAGCTTGCGACGCGTAGGTTGGTGCATGCGTTCTGCCCACCTTATGGAGAGCGATGAGGGTCATTTGCGCAACCTGCTGCGCGAGTGCCCGCGCGACGTGCGCGCTGCCCTCCGTCTCGGCACTGCTCGGTGGCAGGCCAAGCGCGTGCTTCAGCACGTCCCCGAGGCGACTGGTTCCGAGGTGATCTGGGTGAGGGGCTTCGTCGCGGTGAGTTGAAAATCTCGGACCAGAAACGCCATGGGGCCGCGAGGTGCGTCCTGGGGTCAGCGATGTGGCCCCCTGCCCGTCGCAAAGCTGCTGGTTGCAGCACTTTTTCGGATTGCCAGTTCTGTGGCAGGGAAGACCTGGACGATGATGAGCCTGTGCTGTGGTCGATGGTGAGCCTGTGCCCGATTGCCCTTGTAATAATGATTCGGTTTATCCAGAGGACGTCGTGGAATTGGGGGGGGAGTGCTCCGAGCGAGGGGCGAGACTGGGCTTGGCGTGCCAGGCTGGGACACGCTCGAGCTCGCCTACTGTTTCCTTCCCCGCTCAGAAATTTAAGGTTCCTCCGGTCCCCTCGGAGCCCCCCGTCCATTCCTGGGGCTTGCTCCTGGGCTTTGGGGTCGGCGCATCTACACCGACGGCTCGGGATTGACGAGCTCCAGTCCAGAATTTATACGGCGTGGATCTGCTGCGGTGGAGCTGGGCCTCGGGGGGCCCCCGATCCGCGCGGTGTTCGGGGCTCTCCCTGGGTGGCGCCAGTCGGCGCCTCGGGCTGAGCGCTGCGCGTTTCTCCAAGCTCTTCGGCGGGCCCACCAGACGCCCGGGTAGTGTCAGACCATGTAAACGCCGTGCGCGGGAAGGGATGGAGTGGTCCCCAGCCCTTGCTCATGGCCAGGCGTTGCATGCGGATCTTCGGCGCAGCATTGCTGATTTGTTTCAGGAGGGCCAGGCGCGTCCCACCTTCCAGTGGATTAAAGCCCACCGCGAGTGGGATGATATCCTGGACCTGTCCTCGGCCCAAGAAATTCAGGATTTCCTTGGTAACCTCTGGGCTGATTTGTTCGCCAGGCTGGGGTCCGAGGGCCATGCGGTTGCCACTGCTGTCGTCGATGCTCAGAAACAGCGTCTCGCCGACATCAGGAAAGGTTTCGACTTCCTGCGACGGTTCGCCCAATCGATCGCTTTGTTTTCAACGGACCTCTCGACCCCTGATGCCCAGACCGTGGGTCGCCCTGTGGCCCGAGCGGTGCTGGTGCAGCATGAACTGTACCACTTTCCTGCTAAGTGCGAGTGGAGGTGTAAGCAGTGCAACTTGTGGGCTCGAACCCACGTCTCTCTGCTTCAGTTGCGATCAGGGAGTCGGCGCGTTTGCGAGCCCACTGCTGTGCAGGCCTTCCTGGCCGCCGAATTCTTTCCAAGCCCGCGGGGCTAGCGCGGTGCCTGTCAGGTCGGAGGCGGCGCAGGAAGCGATGTCGTTGGCTTGTGAGGTCCTGGGGCCCGCACCCGTGCCTGCACCTCCTCAGCCTGAGACGTATAGTCATGGGAGAGAGCTAGGCCACGCCGTTGAGCGAGAAGGCCGCGTCATTTTCTGCTCTCTGTGCAGTGCTCATACGATTTAGCCCGATGGGCGCGCGCGTGGTCGTGGCCTCCGCTGCAACGGGCGCAATGCCCACGCGAGTACCCGTTCGAACCAGGCCCTGGAGGTTAAATATGCTTCGCGCGGCCTCCATCCCAGGACTGGGCAGCGGTTGGAACCCCTCAACGCTGCCCAGCCCGCCGATCCTCTCGCCCTCGCTGCCGCCGCCAGTGCTGCAGCGACGTCCAGCCCGCTGGCTTCTGCTCATGTTGCCGCCGCCCTCCGACTGGAGGGGGCGGCCCATTCGGAAGGGGAACTGGGTGGTGACCTCGGGGTGCAGTCGGGATCGGACTGATGCAAGTCGTTTTGCTTTCAGGTTTTTTGGGGGGGCATGTCAGGGGCTGCGGTGTGCCGCCTAGGCAAAGCCGCACCGTAGCCCGACAAAATATTGATTGGCCCCCTCTCCAATCTCAGCTCGCTTGCCCGTGGCAGGCGTGATGCTCGTCCTGGCTGGTAGCCTGGAGTCTGGAACGCGCACTTCCTCCTTTCGGCCCGCCCGCTCGTCATCGACTTGTGCGCGACGGCCTCGAGCCCTCGAGCCCTCGTTTTCTCTCTCTCTCTCTCTCCTTTTC
>CAUYUJ010016416.1:791317-793817 GCA_963575745.1 Prorocentrum cordatum | reverse complement strand
CCCGTGCGTGGCAGGGGGGCTCCAGTCGTCCCTCTGGCCGCGCGGGTCGTTCCCCCCGCCGCGCTGGCGTGCCCGACCTCTTCGGAGGAGGCGGAGGAGCTTCGGTTGAGCCTGGGGGCAACGTTGGCAGGGCTCAGTTCTATTTCTGTGATTCGATTCGACTCGATTTAAAATTGGGATTCCGATGCGGGCTCCGATTTCTCCACGGAGGCCTGTGAGCCTGCCGATGCCTGCCCGCTCGACTTCTCCCGACCCGGCTGCCGATTTCCGACGATCCGGTTCATGTCCATTGCCGATCCGACTTGTCGATTCGATTTTGGGCCCTCCTGCGTTGGGGGGGTGTCTCAGGTGGGCGGGACGGGAAAATGACCACAGCCACTGCTTCTTGTTTGCGCCGCCTTCCAGCCGGCCGAAAAAGAAGCAGTGATTGTGGTCCTTTCCCTGGTGCCAAGCTCAACGAAAATGATCACAACCCCTGCTTTCTTTCCGCGGGCCGGAAGGCGGCAACGAAAGAAAAGCAGTGGCTGTGGTCGTTTTCGCCCCCCGTAGGGGAGGCATTGGCGTCGCCCCCAAGATCGCCCGGTCCTCTCCGACAGGTGTCAGGAGGGAAAAAAACACACAGACACAATTAATCGTCGATTCCCAGGAAAGTATGGGAAAATATGGGAAGTGGGGGGGAAGACAAAAACCCAGAAAATATTTGGGGAAATATGGGGAATCTTTTTATTTGTGTGTATTTATTTGTGTGTCCTGGGGCCCCTTTAAGGTGCCCGATCGCCCGCCCCGCCCAGGAACATGCGGAGTCGCTGTCGGGGGCCCGTCGCCGACCTCTCGGACTCGTGTCGCCGCTTCCAGATCTTGCCAGCCTGGAGCATCTCCCTATCCCTATGCTGGGCACCTCATCTCACCACCCACCAAACTACCCAACCCAACCCGAAGGCCTCAATTTGCCCTCCATTTCCAGTTGGGGGGGGGTCGGGGAACATTGAAAAAACACATATGGAACCCGTACCCCCCCCAACCCGAAATTGAGGTCTTCGGGTTGGGTTGGGGTGGTCTGGTAGGTAGTCATTACCAGCCTGGAACATCTCCCTATCCCTATGCTGGGCACCTCCTCATCACGATGCCGATCTTAGGGATTCCCTTATTGTTTGAGGGCGAATCCCTAAGATTGTCATCGCCTTTGGGCGTGGCAATCTTAAGGATGGGGATACGTTCGAGGCTGGTAACGATCGACGCCGCCCCCCCCCCCTGGCTTGGCATCGCTCGGACGTGTGCATTTTTTTCTCGGCGAGAAGCATCGAGGACCATCCTGGACCATCGAGCAAAGAAAAAATCACGCACGAAGCCGAAAAATGCACGGGAAATGAACGTCCGAGCGACGGCAAGCTGGGCTGATCCCACCTTCGCGTTGCCCCTCAGGAGCGCTGGGACTGGGGGAGTGGAAGTGGAGCTTCCTGCGCCTACCATCCTCGCCCAGCGCGCCGTCGACGATGTTCCTGGTGGCAGGTTGGCAGCGGTCCAGTGCATCGGCGTGTCGGGCCTCCGCTGTCGTCATGGCCCAGTACCGCTCTGCTCGCCTCGTGGTTGTTGGAGCGGCTCGTTCCGCTCCTTCGGAGTCCTTCAGGCCGAGCTCAAAGCTCTCGTTCTGGCACTCCAGTCTTTCGTTGGTCCCATGCCTTCTGGTATCGATTGGGTCCCTTTTCGCACCAGGTTGGGAGAAGTGGTCAGGGCACCATCACTGCCCTATCTGTGGCGCATGAGTCGGTCTGCCCTCCGTTCTCTATGCGGAGAGGCGCGCGGCATTGATCTCACCGACGTGGGCGCGCAAGCTGCCCTGGTAAAGTCGCGCGCAGGCGCCCTCGCTTCCCATGTGGCGTGCCACGCTGGCGGACCGCGTCAGCCACCGCGCAAGGCCGCCGCGTCCTCGTGCGCAAGCGCAGCTGCCCTGCTCGCCTCCTCCAGCGGGGGGCGCACGCCCCGCGCCTCCCCGCCTGGGCCGCCCTCGCGGACGAGCTCGCGGGCGAGGCCGCGCGCCAGCGTGGTCGCGATGCCCCTGCCGGGCGCTCCCCGGGGCGCGGGCCCGCGGGCCCGGACGGCCGCGGGCGGGCGGGCCGCCGTGGACCAGCGGCGAGCGCCCGCGCAGGGCGAGAGGGCTCCGCCCGCCCCTGGCGGCCAGCGGTCCCCCGCTCGCCCACCGCGCCTCACCTGCGCGTGCCGGTCGCCTCCGGGTCTGCGCCCTGTGTGCACGCACGGTGGGCTGCCGGTCGCCCTGGAGGAGATGGGCCTTGGGGGAGCAGAGCCCCGAGGTTTCTCGCAGTCTCGGGCGGTGCTGGCGGAAGAGCTGGTCCTGTGGAGGACGGCCCCAGGGTCCGGAATCCGTTTCCCTCAGGACTCGTTTCTGGGACGCCAAGACTCCGTGTCGTTCCACCGACCCCCACCCCCAGCTTCATCCACTTCGAGACCCTCACACGATTACCACCCCAGTTGGGGATGCACC
>CAUYUJ010016416.1:773817-786317 GCA_963575745.1 Prorocentrum cordatum | reverse complement strand
GCGGGGAGCGTACAGCCAGCAGCGAGATCGCAGGAGGGGAAAAAACACACAGACACAATGAATCGTCGACTCCCTGGAAAATATAGGAAAATATGGGAAGTGGGGGGGAAGGCAAAAACCCAGAAGATGTAGGACAATAGGGGGAATCTTTTTATTTGTGTGTATTTCTTTGTGTGTCCTGGGGCCCCTTCGAGATCGCCCGAGACGAGGGGCTCGGTGGTTGGCCGAGGATGTCCCCGACATCGCCGAGTATCTCATGCAGTGCGTCTGCAGCGACCAGCTGAACGTCCAGCTGAAGGCCCCGGACGTGCCCAGACCGCGGGGAGCTCCAGAGGCACGAGGTTTTCGGGCGTAGTAGGAAGGCACCAACTATACACCAACACCGATCCTGGCCAGGATCGCCCTTGGCCCAGGATCGGTGTATACGCCCTCCTGCCTTGCGCAAGAAGGCATATACACCGATCCTGGGCCCAGGGTGATCCTGGGCCAGGATCGGTGTTGGTGTATAGTTGGTGCCCTCCGACGTAGGCCAGGTTCCTCACGCGTCGCGCATCCCCGCCGGCCCACCCAGGAGCGATTCCCAGGCGGCTCGTCGCGAGAAGGGCAGCGGGGGTCAGCAGCGACAGAAGCACTGGGGGGGCGCTGGTGCGCAGCCAGACCGAGGCTGGGGTCAGCCCGAGCACCCCCCAGCAGCAATGGCCAACCTGGGGTCCTCCGAGAATCTCTTGGAGGCCTCTCCGATCTTGGACTCCATCTTGTGCCAGACTGAGGGGAGGAGGCGGCTCATTGAGAGGCTCGGAAGAGCCACGTTGGTTCGGAAGGTCCTGGGTGTTCCCCGCGCCCCCTCCAGGAACTTGGCGGAAGGTGGAGCCTCGCTCCTCGAGTGGGCATCGAAGGAATCTCCATGGCGAGCGGCCGCGCAAGCAGTGCGGCCGACGCGGCGGCTTTTGGCACGAGCTCGAACGTGCACCCCGCCAGTGCCACAGTGGAGGATGTCTGAGCGCCGTGGCGCCGACCACCCGGCCTCCCTCGAGGCCGAATTCGGTTCCGTGTGGTGTCCAACCCTGCCTCACTTTCATGGCAATGCCTTCCGCTTCTCCGATTCTCGTGGTCCGAGGGCCCCGCGCCCCGATTGATCCGATGCGGGACGATGCGGGGGCCGTCCTCGGGGCTCTCCGCGGAAGTCTCCCGCGGGCTCCGATCGATCGATCGAAGAACACGATCACAGAGCGCGATCGATCCGATCCGATCCCCCGTGTGCGGGGGCGGAGCCCGATCCGCGGCCCCAAGCCGTCCGATCCCGCGCCGGCCCAGGCGCGCGGCGACCCGTTTCCGGCGCGGTCCACCTTTGCTAGCCGACCCAGCTCGGGCCTGCTTGGGGAGGTGTGCCCTCTTGGGCCTGACGACCGAACACCACGCACCCAATGGGCCCATACCCATAGGGAGGCCGGAGGGTGCCATGGGTGCCTGCTGTCGGATGGGGGTCCCCGCTCGAGCGGATGCCTCCCCCCCGCGGTCCGACAACCCGCACCCATTACCCAGAGCACACCCATGCCCCGCCGACCCCCCCTATGGGTATGGGCGTGTGTTGCCCGTTCGCCGGGGTCGGCGGTGCGCCCTGGTTGGCATCGCTTGGACATGTGCATTTTTTCTCGGCGAGAAACCATCGAGGACCATCCTGGACCATCGAGGGAAAAAAACACGCACGAAGCCGAAAGATGCACGGGAAATGGACATCCGAGCGACGGCAAGGGGAAAGACAGATGGGGCCACGCGCCCTCTCGGAAGGCGGCGGGGCTGCTCAGAATCAGGCGATCGCAAACATGGATCACGGGGGCGTGGGTTGGCGACGGGTTCCGTTTCCATGGGAGGTCGCGGAGTTCCGCCGCCTAGCGAGGCGGCACCGGCCTCATTTTGGGGAGGGCACCTCCCCCGATCCATGGATTCGGCGACCGCGCGCCAGATCCATGGATCGCTAGTCCATGTTGGCCCTCTGAGGAGCCCTGCGGCTTCGGGGAAGGCCTGGACAGCTTCTCGGAGGGCGTGCCCGCCCCCATATGCCCTCTCCCCCTGGCTCACCGCCGGCGGTCGGGACTCTTTCCGAGGCCTCCCAGATGGGGTCCGAGCAGGTGGGTCGGGGCACCGCGCCGCATCGCCGATGCGTCCGCGATGCGGGTCGATGTGGGGCCCGATTTTCCCCACGCCGGCGGCGCCGATGCATCGCCGACGTCGGCGACGTGTTGCCGATGCGTCGGCGATGTCTCGGCGATGCGGCGCGGTCCTCCGACCCCACCGGCTCGAACCCCATCCAGGAGACCTCCTTACTAACCCTGGGAAGCAATCAGTAAACCCCCCTCCCCCCCCCCCCCCCCTTCATCAGAGGAAATTATAACGCTTCCGGCACCGGGGCCGGGGCGGAAGCGATATCCCCCGCAGGTCACCAGAGGTCCGCGGAGGGGAGGTCCCCGGAGGTTCCCAGGAGGCATCCAGAAAGGCCTCCACAAGCCTTCAGGCTGTCGCCTCGCGTTGCCGCCAGCTTCGGGCCCGGGGGGGCAAATTAATTAATTAATTATTTTATTTATTTTTTATGTGCTAACGATATCGCCAGAGGGCGCCGCCCAAAATAATTATTTATTTTATTTTCTGTGCTAGCGATATCGCCGGGGGGTTTACTGTTGGCTTGCCAGGGTTATATCTTGGCCACGGCCCATGGCGTGCCAGGCTCCGGCGGACGGGGGCCGGCGGGCCACTGGGGCCAACCAGGGGCCGTCGCGTCCTCTGGCGGAACTCGTCCTCTACACCTTAGGCGATGCTTAAGAAAACCTAAGTTTTCGGCCAGAGTCTCGATTATTCTTAACGTTTCAATGTAAATCCCAAGATTTTGATAGAAGTTCTGGGTTTTCATTCAATTTCTGAGACTATGAATTTCTTAACCCATGATTTCTTAAGCATTTCGCAGGGTGTACCTCACCTGGAGTCTAGGCCTCCTAGATGGGGTCGGAGTAGATGGGGTCGGAGGATCGCGCCGCATCGCCGATGCATCGCCGATGCGGCTCGAAGCGGAGCCCGATTTGCCTCACGCCGACGGCGCCGATGCATCGCCCCCCTCGACGATACATCGCCGATGCATCAGCGATGCATCGCCGATGTATCGGCGATGCGGCGCGATCCTTCGACCCCGTCTACTCCGACCCCATATAGGAGGTCTTAAAACATGCAGCCATGTGGATGCCGAGCGGAGCCTCGGAGCCGATTCTCGAGGCTCTTCTGCAGGGTCCCTTGGGCCGCATCCGTATTGGTTGCCAAAATCGAGACTGGGCCCAGGAGCTTTCTGGAAACTGCTAGACGTCCCAGGAGGTCTCCAGAGACCCCGAAGAGCCGATCTCGATCGTCGATCCTCGCACATCCTCGATCTAGAAGCGATCCTCGATCGTCGATCGTCGCACTCGATGGAAGCGGTCCTCGATCGTCGATCCTCGATCGTCGATCCTTGATCGTCGATCCTCGATCGTCGAGCCTCGCGCTGCGATCCTCGAGCCCTGCGTGGAAGTATGGCATCGGGCGGCCGGCAGGCTGTGCTCACGATCAAGCACATCGCAGCCGAGGACATCACGTTCCAGCAGTACATGCAGGCATGCGCAGGAGACCATGGCCCGCCCACCTGCCGAGCGCGATCGTCGTGCCTCGTCGTTCCCCGTCGTCGCCGTCGTCGTCGTCGTCGTCGTCGAGGTCGTCGTGGTCTTCGTCGTCGATGTCGTCATAGTCGTTGCCGTAATGATCCGCTTTCGAAAGTTGCCGGCTGTGTTCATAATCAATGGCTTGACTAGAAATGTGCATATTCTCGATGTGTGTTCACATGCTGTTGAGTCGAGGTCGTCGTGGTCTTCATCGTCGATGTCGTCATAGTCGTCGCCGTAACCATCAGCTATCGAAAGATTTCGGCTGTGCTCATAACCAGTGGCTTGACCAGAAATGTGCATATTCTCGATGTGCTTCGCATGCTGCTGATTTCGCATGTTCTCGATTTGGCATATCTTGGAAGGGGTTTCTCTCGTGGCAGGTCCCGCCCAGAGTGCAGCTTTCAGGAGTGGAAAAACACAGACACAACTGATCGTCGCTTCCCAGGAACATATGCGAAACCATGGGAAGTGGGGGGGAAGACAGAAACCCAGAACATGTGTGAACATATTCCCCAATCAGAGCTTGTCTCTATAGGGGTCCTAGCGGATTAAAGGGTTAGGTAGTCTGTGCCGCCGATTGCCCGGGTGGCCGGGGCCGGGTGCCCGGGTGCCCGGGGGTGCCCGGGGGTGCCCGGGTGCCCAGGTGTGTGGCCGATTTCGGTGGCCGGGGCCGGGTGCCGGGGGGTGCCCGGGGGTGCCCGGGGGTGCCCGGGTGCCCGGGTGCCCAGGGGTGCCCGGGTGCCCGGGGTGCCCAGAAGTGCCCGGGGGTGCCTAGCCTAATAGCCCTATATCCCTATAGCCCAATAGCCCAATCGCCCTATATCTCCATAGCACTATAATCTTATAGCCCTATAGCCGTACAGCCCTATAGCCCAATAGCCCAATAGCCCAATAGCCCCATAGCCCCATAGCCCTATAGCCCTATAGCCCTATAGCCCTATAGCCCTATAGCCCTATGATCCTAACGCTCTATAGCCGTATATAGCCCTGTAGCCTTATAGCCCTATAGCCCGAATAGTCTTATAGCCCTTAGCCCTACAGCCCTATAGCCCTGTAGCCCTATAGCCCCATAGCCCTAAAGGCTTCTTGCCCTAAATCCCTATGGCCACATCGCCCTATAGCCCCATAGCCCTAAAGCCCTAAAGCCCCATAGCCCCCCCCAAATTCTGATTGGGTTTTTTCTCTGGTATCATGCGGAATCCAGGGATTTGTGTGTGCATTTGTTTGTGTGTCCCTGGGCCCCTTCGGCTCTCCAGGATCGGGAAGGCCTAGCGGCCGGTGCCCCCGGCCCTGAAGGTGAAGCAGTGGCGAAGCGTCCTGGCTCGCCTATGGGCCCACCAAAAGATGCTCCAAGAACCTCCTGTGGTCTGCACGAAATGTTCTCAGAGCATTTCTGGCTGCGACTGGCTTGTTTCAACGCGTCGGGCTTGTGCTCTAAGAGCGTTGTTTTTGTTCTTAGAACGTTTTGGGGTTCTAGGAAATGTCGTGGTAGGCCTAGAGGAATGCCAGGACGGTCGGACCCTGCTCAAGAAGGGGGGCGGCGACGACGGCGACGGCGGCGGCAGCGGCGACGACGACGACGTTGACGCTCTGTAGCCTTTCTTGGGGCTCTCCTGGGAGCCTCTTTTGCTCTGCTGGGGCTTGGGCTGGGGCCGCGGCTGGGGCCGGGGCTGGGGGCCAGGGCCGAGGCCGAGGCGGGGGCCACGGCCGGCCAGGGCCAAGGGGGCTGGGGGCCAGGGCCGGGGCCATGGGGCGCCGGGGTCGGGACCCGCGGCCACCCGGGCTGGACCGGTCCGTGTCTGGGGCCGGGGCCCGGGCGAGGGCCAGGGCCGGGGCCGGGGCGCGGGGGGAATGCGCAGCGGGTGGGTCCCGGGAAGGGTCGCCGAGTGGCGACCCTTCCCGGGACCCACCCGGACCCCCCCCCCCCCAGGCGCGGGGAGGGGATCAGAGGGAAGGGGCTTCCCTTCGATTCCACTCCGATGTCGCTCCATTTTGCTCTGGACGGCGCGTGTGAGGAAGAGGGCCCAGGCAAATGGAACAGAGGAAGACGGAGACGACGACTCCAACGTAACAGCCCGATTCGAAAGGAGAAGCCCCTAACACACGCTGACAGGGTCGGCGGATTTCTCAGACCCATGTAAATCCCCATCGTGGGATTACCATCTGGCCATAAGTTTTGACCGGATGAACAGAAGTGGATACGAAGGATGACATGCAGGAAGAGGAATATTGGCAGGAGGATTCGGAGCAGGAGGGAGGAGGGGGCAGAGGAGGAGCAGGAGCAGGGAGATTTTCTGAGTTCCCTGGCTGGGTTTCCGAGCTGAGTTCCTGGGCTGTTGAGTTCTCGAGTTGCCTTTTGGGGCTGAGTTCCCAGGCCGAGTTCCTGAGCTGAGTTCCCGAGCTGCATACCAGGATGAGCTCCTGGACAGAACCCCCTGAGCTGAGGGGAGGGTGGGGAGGATGGGGAGGGGGAGGGGAATGGAGGGAGGAGGCGATGCGTGAGGGGGGAAGGGTGGAGGGGGGGTTCGGAGCCTCGAGAGTCCGAGGTGATAGCGCGGGCTTATCTCGTGGCCTTCCGCTCATCCCGCCACCGTGTTGGAGCCGAGGCTTCGTACAGGCTTCTCACAGAATTCATACGGCCCCCTGAAAGCCCAATTTGGGCCTGTAGGGTGCATTCATGAGGTCTCTTTGGCCAGCCTGGGGCTTTGTTGCGGGCCTCCTGGGGCCTCTAGCCCTCTTGAAAGCTTGCTGGCGGTCTCGGTTGCCGACTTGGGGTGAAGGTCCAGTTCTAGTTTCCCCTGTGGGCGCCGTCTTGGGGGCCATTCGGGCCCATCTTGTGGGCTTCGGCTTGGGGGTCGTCTTGGGACAATCTTGGGGGCCTGTAAGGCCGACTTCGGCGCTCTAGATCTGTACCGAAAGAGCACGTGTGGGAACATGTAGCAAACCCACAGTTTCTGATGCTTCGGGGAATCTTAGGCCAGCCCCGAGGACCCCAGTACAACCCCAGGA
The DNA here is from genome assembly GCA_963575745.1 of Prorocentrum cordatum. Classification (NCBI taxonomy): domain Eukaryota; class Dinophyceae; order Prorocentrales; family Prorocentraceae; genus Prorocentrum; species Prorocentrum cordatum. The sequence continues at coordinate 779,628 of CAUYUJ010016416.1, read as the reverse complement.
GGGACCGCTATACCGTCTTACGGCATGCTGGAAGTTTTACTTCCGCACTACGCTCCCTGGAATCCAGCAATTTCTCGGTAAAGGCCCGTATGGAGTATGCACGATAATCTCGATTGAGGGCTTAAACAACTGAGGTCAGTCTACTCAGTGCCCACGGCACGGTGTCGTATATAGGAAGCTCAGACACGCTTGCCCAGAGTCTTCGATCATCTGCTCTATACCTCTGAGTGAACGTTCATCCCGGCTGAGCAGCGCGCATGCGGGCAAGCACTTCGGGCTGCGCGTGCCGCTCTTGTCCCCCTCGTGCTGGGGATCTTTGGGCGGAGTGCGAGCGGGGCGGCGCGGGCGTGCACGGTGCACTGCGGCCGATCCTGGGGCCCGAGGCCGGGTCCCCATACGGAGGCGACCCGCGGAGAGCGGTCGGGTGCGATCCTTGCTGCGCCCGCCGCGGCATCACGTCTGGGCTTCAAGCGGGGGGGGGAGGCTCCTCCTCCTCCTCCTCCTCCTCCTCCTCCTCCTCCTCCTCCTCTGGGGAGAGCCTCTTGTCTGCTGAGTAGTAAGATGTTCACTCTTCGCCAGGCGAGTCGTCCTGACCAGGGGAGTGTAGGATCCTGCGCTGGAGCAGACGGGTGGGTGGAGAGCCGCCAAGCCGAGGCTCGGGGAGTCAGCCTGTGCACACTAAGAAGCGGAATTGCTGAAGCTGCCGTCGGAGGAAAAGTAGATAGAGACGGAAGACGGGGGAGGAGCGATGGGGATGACGAGAAAGGTGGGAGAAGGAGGATGAGGAGGACGAGGAGGAGGGGGTGGAGGAGGAGGAGGAAGAGGAGGGGGGAGGTGGATGAGGGGGGGAAGAGGAAGAGGAGGGGGGGGCGACGACAGTAACGAGGAGGACGAGGAGGACGCCGACGGTAGGAGTGAACCATGAAGATCTTTGCGGATCGTTCTTGCTAAGAGGCTCTTGGATACAGTCGGACCGAGGTATAAGATCGAGGGCAGTTCGGGGAGGGTGCCCTGGTGTTCTTCGTGCTTGTGGGATGTGTTTGTGCATTCTGGGGGAGGGTACCCTCGAGTGATCCTATGGTTTGCGGGGCTTTGGCCAGCGGAGGTTCTCGTGTGCTTGAAGGATGTTATTATGTCCTAGGCGTATTTCTTAGAGCCACCTTGGAGCCTTCGTAGGGCCCTTTGGGGAGCTGTCCGAGCCCTCTCGAAGCCCCTCATCGACCAAAGAAGGATGGGTCCTTCGATTCGTGGCGCCCCTCTGGAGCCCGACAGATGGTCTCTTGCAACCCTCTCGATACGGTATTGGGGGGCGTCTTGGGCCGCCTTGGGCTTCTTATGGGCCCCTCCTGGGGCTCTGTTGGGCGATATTGAAGCCAGCTACAAACCATCAGCTCATCGGGCGCGAAACGACGAGGAGCCACACCGCATTGAGCATCCTTACGCTTCTGCATGAATGTGGACCCTCAGGGTGTCGATGGGACGCTCCGTAGCCTCTTGGAGCCATCTTGGGGTGTCCGTGTGGCCTCCGTGAGGCATGCTGGAGGACACGTTGAGCGACGGAGAACTATAGTGAGCCAGCTTGCATACCATCTTGGGCTATCCTCAGCTCTCTTGGAGCCACCTTTTGGGGGCCATCCTGGACGCTCTCTCCTCTCGCGCCCGTCCCGCCCAGATCCAGGAGTTGGGGGAATGCCAGGGGTCAACTTCCCGCGGGGAACTCCAGAATGTCAGCTTGTGATTACAGTCGGGGCCCTGAAGAAGGAACCCTTTTCGTTGGGGAGGGGCTCCGCGTTCCTTAAGTGTTTCGCAGCTTGCCTCAGGTATTCCTTATGTTTTCGATCGGAAATCGAAGTTTAACTTATGGAAAAATGGGGCCTCGTTCCGTATTTTGGGTTCCTTAGATCAACGCCCCGACTGTAACGCGTGATGCCCCCCCCTCCGGGACTGCTGGATGGACCCCGCGGGGCGCGACACTTATTTTTTTAATCACGCGCGCCAGGGCTCGGAGAGCTCGGGAACCACCGCGCCGCGTATGATGGCAAACGGCGTGAACGAGGAGGGGGAGGAGGGGGAGGAAGGAGGAGGAGGAGGAGGAGGAGGAGGAGGAGGAGGAGGAGGAGGAGGAGGAGGAGGAGGAGGAGGAGGAGAGGAGGAGGAGAAGGAGGAGGGGAGGAGGAGGAGGAGGAGGAGGAGGAGGAGGAGAGGAGGAGGAGGAGGGGAGGAGGAGGAGGAGGAGGAGGAGGAGGAGGAGGAGGAGGAGAAGGAAGAGGAGGGGGAGGAAGGAGAAGGAGGAGGAGGAGGAGGAGGAGAAGGAGGATGAGGAGGAGGAAGAGCCCGCCTTGCTCGGGGGCCCGCGAGGCAGCCGGCGCTCCCTTGGCTGCGGCCAGAGCAAAGGAAGGAGCATCGGTTCGACTGGAAAGAGTGGCGCCCTGGCTCACGGCCCCTGCTTCTGCCGCCCTTGCCTCCCGCACCCCCCCTCCCCCAGTCTGTGCTGTTTCTGTCGCCTTCTCGCTGGCGGCCGGGCGTCGGTGCTAATCACCGGCGCCGCCGCCGCCGTTTTTCAATTTGGAAGGCGCCACCCCGCGATTCGCCCGAGCAGGGAAACCATGGTTATAAACGCGCGCCCCTACTATGTTAATCACAAGCTGACATTAAGTTGTCTCACTCATCCCCACCCGCCCTCCCTCCTAACTAGTAGCACCCGAGGCTCAGCCCAGGTAGGGGTCGTCATCGGACGGACATGCACTGCGAGCCAACGCCCAACGCGGGGTGTGCAACGCTCGCGGGGTGCGCCGCGCGTGTCAGGAGCGCGGCGCGCACCATGTGCCCCAGGGGTCCAATGCGTGCTGGGCGCGTCCCTGGTGCGCCAGATGCGCCACGCGCTTTTCGTGAGCCAGTGGCGCCGGCTGCTCCAGCCGCGCCTGGTGCGCGATGCTCGCAGAGTGCGCCGGGTGCGCCAGTCCCTGCCATCCGTATCAAAAATCGTGTGAGGTGGCGGCGAGGGTGCCCGCATGGTGTAAATACGGTGCATGCGCCCGCAGTGAATTTGCATGTGCGGTTGACAGAAGCGGTGGCGCAACGCGCAGCAAACCAATGTGTCCACACACACACACACACACGCCATTCCTATCAAGAGCCGGCGGAAAGAGCTCGCGGGAATCCGCTCCACGATTTAGATTTTGCCGCCACGCGCTTGACAGGGATGGTGGGGGGCTGCATGGCTCCTGGCTGGCGGGGGTCGAGTCGGAGAGGGGATGCTTCTCATTCAGGAGCAGTGACGAAGCCATCCCCGAAGGGGAAAGGGGGCCAGAACAAAACATGTTTTAAACAAGCGCCGTCAAGGTGGTGAGCGTTTTTGTATCATTTCTTTTGCCGATCGGCGCAGGCCCTCGCCGCCCCCCTCCCCCCCACCATGGAGTGGATCTTGGCTGTTTTTGACGCCTGTTTCGAGCAGGTGGGGTCCATCCCCCATCGGACGCACGCACTGTCGCGAACAGTCGCATTAAGCAGAAGTCCGGAGCCAGACCCCCCCCCTCCCCCTCCGCCCAATGAAACGCCGAATAAACAAACGCTCGCGTGACTGGTGGGATTCACTGTGGAAGTACACGCGGTCTTCTGCGCGGCCTGACCTTAGAGCGTCCTTCCTCGAGCTTGCCTCGGGGGTTCTCCCCGCCGCAGCCCGCACGGTTGGGATTCTGCGAGTGCCCTCCCCCTGTTCGCCACCCTCGTGCCTGCTCTCTCTTGGTTTCTCCCTCTCCCCGACCCGCCCCTTCGCACACTGTTCCCCGTTCCTTCCCCCCGCCGTGCGCGTACCTCTCCCCCGCTTCCCCCTCCCCCTTCGCCCCCCCCCACCCCCCCCAGATTTCTGCCCGCCTGCCCCATCCTCAGGCCCCCCCCGCTCCCCCCCCTATCCCTCCCGCCTCGTCCCTCGCCGAGCCCGCCCCCCCCCCTTCCCCATCGGCCCTCGCTGAGGGTCCGCTCCGCCCTTTCCTCCCCGCCGCCCAGGGGCGATCAAGATAATGGAGGAGCGCCCGCCCGCGCGGTTCCTCTTTGTCGCCGCGCCCCGACTCCGTCCGCCGCCCCAGCCTAGTGGCCCTCTCGTCTGGCTTTATATCAAGGAAGGAAAAACCACCCAGACCGGACAATTGGCGTGTACTAGACGGCCGCGGGCGTTTACTGAGCAGCCCTGCATTGCTTGATTCCTTTCTTGGGTGCGTTTACTAACGGCTTCGCGTGTCGGGGTGGTTATTATCGGGGTGGATCTCCTGCCCTCTGTTATAATCCGTAATCGTTCTCACCTATGCCTTCCAGGAGTAGCTTCCCAACCTCGGCACGGCAGGCGGTGGGCGGGTGGTGGTCGGAATCTGGCACGGTAGGAGGTCGGAGCCCCCCCCCCGCAATAGAGACTGGGGGAATACTCAGAGGGAAGCCTCTTGGTGGCCCCTTTAGATCTCTGAGGGGAGCCTCTCGGGCGCCCTCTGAGGCCGCTTGGGAGCATTCGGCGGGCAGTTGGGCGGTCGGGAGCGTGATGGGGGTATAGCGAGCGGCTTGAATTACCCTGGCGACGTACCCAACCCTTGCGCAATGCGGGGCATAAGTACATCAGGATTGCTGCAACGGGGGCGATGACGTAACATGGACGCATGTGATCTTGCGAGCAGCAATCGGAAGGCTTTCAGGCTCCCGATCAAGATATAAGGGCGTCGTAGCGGTTACTAACGCAGCCCCCCCTAGGGACGGCGAGGTCTCGCTCAGGTCCCCACGGTGCCTCACTCCGCTGGACCCCACAGCAGCCCTCGAAATTGGCGACAGTGTCGCAGATCGCAGCCCCCCAGTGACGGCGAGGTCTCGCTCAGGTCCCCGCGGTGCGTCACCCCGCTGGATCCACCAGCAGCCCTCGAAAGTGGCGACAGTGTCGCAGATCGCAGCCCCCTAGGGACGGCGAGGTCTCGCTCAGGTCCCCGCGGTGCCTCACTCCGGTGGATCCACCAGCAGCCCTCGAAAGTGGCGACGGTGTAGCAGATCGCAGCCCCCCCCCAGGGACGGCGAGGTCTCGCTCAGGTCCGCGCGGTGCCTCGCTCCGCTGGACCCAACAGCAGCCCTCGAAAGTGACGATAGTTTTCGCAGATCGCAGCCCCCCAGGGACGGCGAGGTCTCGCGCAGGTCCCCGCGGTGCCTCACTCCGCTGGACCCACCAGCAGCCCTCGAGAGTGGCGACAGCGTCGCAGATCGCAGCCCCCCAGGGACGGCGAGGTCTCGCTCAGGTCCCCGCGGTGCCTGAGTCCGCTGGACCCACCAGCAGCCCTCGAGAATGGCGACAGCATCGCAGATCGCATCGCAAGCCGCGCGGAACCCCAGGAACGGCGAGTTCTCCGCAGGTGCCCCGGCGTGTGCCATCACAGGCCGCTGAGAACCAACAGGGTGGCGACAATATCGGCTATCGCAGCCCCCCAGGGAACGGCGAGGTTCTGACTCAGTCCCCGTCGGTGCTTCGGAAGAGGGTCCGCAGGACCCACCCAGCAAGCCCGCTCGAAAGTGCGATAGTGTCACAGATCGCAGCCCGCCCCCCCCCCCCAGGGACGGCGAGGTCTCGCTCAGGCCCCCGAGGTTCCTCACTCCGCTGGGCCCACCAGCAGCCCTCCAAACTGGCGACAGTGTCGCAGATCGCAGCCCCCCAGGGACGGCGCGCGCACACACACACACACACACACACACACACACACACACACACACACACACACACACACACACACACACACACACACACACACACACACACACAACCACACACACACACACACACACACACAC
>CAUYUJ010016416.1:748817-771317 GCA_963575745.1 Prorocentrum cordatum | reverse complement strand
TGGTCAGAAGCGAAGATCGTCGCGACACGAACCTAATGTGGGTATGGTCTTCTGCCACGGCTCTTCGGGCGGCGATGTGCGTCGCATTGCAGCGCGTGGCTCATCTGCGCCACTTGCGGCGCATTTCTGGTGGCTCGGATCCGACTGCCGGTCGCGACGCACAGTGGCGGAGGAAGGCGGGGAGGGGAAGGAAGCGGGGGCGCAGGGCGAGCGAGTAGAGAAGGGGAGGGAATTGGAGAGCCAGACTTGTTTTTCGGGCTGGCGGGGAGCTCGGGGTAGCGAAGAGGATGGAGGAGGAGATCGATCTGGGCCTCCCGTATGGGGTCCGAGCAGATTGGTTCGGAGGATCGCGCCGCATCGCCGATGCATCGGCGATGCGGCTCGATGTGGAGCCCGATTTCTCCATGCAGACGGTGCCGATGCATCGCCGACGTTGCCGATGCATCGGCGATGCGGCGCGATCCTTCGACCCCATCTGCTCTGGCCCCATCTAGGAGTCCTGTAACTGAGGGAGGAGGGAGGAGGGGAGCGAGGGGGGACTGAGAGGGAGGAACTCCTTGACCCTTGCCCCAGGAAGTTGTGACTTTCTCACAACGTTCGTTGACCCCCAGAGTTTTGAAACCCTTCCCCGCCAGTTGTTCGTCTCGAGTGGTTTCTTGACGGCCCCGGGGCCCGGCAAGATACCCTGGAGGTTGAGAATAGCGAAGATCTTTCCGTCGTGATCTTTTTCACAGCGCGAGGGGTTCTGAGGGGAGCGAGGGAGGGGAGCGAGGGGTCGCAGGTGAGCAATCTCCCCCAATTCCCGAGTTACACCAGAACAGTTTGGCCGCTCAGAAAAATGGGGGAAACCCTGGGATGTACCCCAAGGGGGCTGTTCGGACGCACCCCTATCGAGGATGGGCGCCCCCTCATCAGACATCCCAGGGTTGGGCCCCAAATTTCTGGTCCATTCGAAAACCCTTCGAAGCCAGGGATAGGGGTCGACACATTCCCTGTTGAGGACCCCTCTTGGGGGGACCCCTGCCCCGGAACTGGCCCGTTGTCCTAAGCCGTTCCCGACGGCTCTGGCGCCCGAGGCGGGGCCGTCCGAGGTCGACGGGAGTTGTGGAACAACAAGGGGCTCACCGAGAGCGTTCCCGTACTCACAGTGCCTGCTCGGGTTTAGGGTTTAGGGTTTAGGGTTCACTGAGCGCGTTCCCGTACTTGAAGTGCCTGCTCGCAAACGTCAAATTATCCTGGCGACGGACCCAACCACATGCAGCTGTGGGTACCGCAATTGTGGATATTGTAGTGGCCTTCGGCCAGTGCCGCCGATCCGGGGCGCTCCGACTGATGTGATCCTTCTTCGCCCTCGTCCCTCCTCTCTTTTTCCCTCCCCTCCTCTCACTCAGCATTTATCGAAGACGCCTACGGCGAATCACCGCCGCCCCCTGCCTTTTTGGAAACGCCGATGTGGCCGAAAGTTGGACTAGAGCTTGGCCAAGCTATCGGACCATGAGTTCCCCGAGTCGGTTTGGAAAGCTTTCGGGGAACACATGGGAGAGAATGATTATGAACAGGAAGAGGAAGAGGAAGAAATAGAGTAGGAGGATGAGGGTTGTTAGGAGTCTCTTGGGGCACCCTTGGGGTCTGTTGGGGGCTTCTTGGGGGCCTCTTCGAGGCCTCTTGGAGGCATCTTGGGGGCCTCCTTGGGCCTCTTGGGGGCCTTTGGGGGCTTCCTGGGGGTCTCTTTGGCCGTCTTAGGGCGTTCCTGGTCCGTCTGACGCCGTCTGGAGCCGTCTTGGGGGCCTCTCTGGGCCGTCTTGGGGCCCTCTTGGGGCGCTTCAGGGCCGTCTTGGAGGCCATGTTGGGCGTCTTGGAGGCCTCTTGGGCCGTCTTGGGGCGCTCTTGGGGCCGTCTTGGGGGGCCCTTGGGCCGTCATAGGGCCTTCTTGGAGGCCTCTTGGGCGATCTTGGGGGCCTCTTGGGCCGTCGGAAGGCCGAAAAGAAGAAAACGCAAAAAACCTTCAAAAACCTAAGGAAAACCAATGATTTTGGCCTCTTCGGGCTCTCCTGGAGAACGTCTTGGAGGCCTCTTGGGCCATCTTGGAGGCATCTTGGGGCCATCTTGGCCGTCTTGGAGGGCATCTTGGGCCGTCTTGGAGGCATCTTGGAGCCATCTTACCCGTCTTGGAGGCCATCTTGGCCGTCTGGGAGGCATCTTGGAGGCCATCTTGGGCCATCTTGGCCGTCTTGGAGGCCATCTTGGGCCAAGTTGGGGCAACAAAGGCATTGACAGACGGATTTTGGGAAAATTACGGGTGGCCGGCGGGACGGGCCGAAGCCCATTGGGGAGTTCTTTTAGAAAAAGAACCAAAACCAAAACCTGAAACGTCCAGCACGCCGTGCACCCCTGCAAGCAGGGGGCGGCGGATCCAGTGGCCGTCGGCCTATCCCGCCACCGTGCGTGGGTGGTGGGTCAGAGGCCTCATGGATGCTGGTTGGGATCTCGTGGTTGGCTGGGACTTCTGGGGGCCTCTTGGGCGCCTCTTGGGGCTTCTTGGGGGCCTCTTGGGCCTCTTGGGGCCACTAGAGGGCCTCTTGGGGGTCTCTTGGGAGCCTCTTGGGGCTTCTTGGGGGCCTCTTCTGCGCCCCTTGGGGCCTCTTGGAGGCCTCCTCGGAGCCTCTTGGTGCGGGAGGGGTGGTACTCGAGTTCGGAACCCCCTCGGAGGCCACGATCCTTGTGAGGGGTGTCAAAAAACGCATCCGCCAGAAACTCGCACCCCCCCCCCCCACCCCACCCCCCCTTCCCCGGCAGAGCCACCCCGGCAACCCCCCCAGAGGCTGAGGCTCAGCCTCGAGGCTGTAGCTGAGACTCCTTGAAACTCACACGCCGGATCGGCGGATTTCCCAGCCATCCTGTGGTGTTGGGTCCTCGTTTTGAAGAGACAGCGCCCCGCGTCCCACCTCCTTCCTCCTTCCTCCTCCTCCCCCTCCCCCCTCCTCGCCACCCCCCCCTCCTCCTTCCTCCCCCTCCTTGCTTCGTTTCGTGGCCCCATAGGGAGCTCCCATAGGGAGTTGTGGAACAAAGCGAGGCTCACCGAGAACGTTCCCGTACTTCAAGTGCCTGCTCACAAACGCAAAAAAATCACGTGTTCGCCTCGTTGTCATGGAGCGTAAGTGCACCGCAGCAGATCCAGGCCACCTGCGAACGCGCTGGACCAGAGGCGTCCCGACCTGAAGGTCGGGCCGCCAGAGGTCCGGCTGACATCCCTCCTCCGTCCCGGGGGGGTCGTCCGGAGGAGGAGGAGGAGGAGAAGGAGGAGGAGTAGGAGGAGGAGGAGGAGGAAGAGAGGAGGATGAGGATGAGGAGGAGGAGGACAAACGCCACAGCGGTCACGCTTAGGTCGGTCTAACGTAAAAGGAGTAGGAGGAGGAGGAGGAGGAGGAGGAAGAGAGGAGGAAGAGAGGAGGAAGAGAGGAGGAAGAGAGGAGGAGGAGGATGAGGAGGAAAAGAGGAGATGAGGAGATGATGATGATGAGGAGATGATAAGACGAGGAGATGATGATGATGATGATGATGATGATGATGATGATGATGATGATGCTGATGCTGATGCTGATGCTGATGCTGATGCTGATGCTGATGCTGATGCTGATGCTGATGAGGATGAGGATGAGGATGATGGTGATGGTGATGGTGATGGTGATGATGCTGATGATGATGATGCTGATGCTGATGCTGATGATGCTGGTGATGTTGATGCTGCTGATGATGATGATGGTGATGATGGTGATGATGAAGATGATGATGATGATGATGCTGATGATGAGGATGATGATGCTGATGATGATGATGGTGGTGGTGGTGATGATGATGATCATGATGATGATGATGATGATGATGATGATGATGATGCTGATGATGCTGATGATGCTGATGATGATGATGCTGATGCTGATGCTGATGCTGATGCTGATGCTGATGCTTCTGATGATGATGATGATGATGATGAATGTGATGATGATGATGATGATGATGATGATGATGATGATGCGGATGATGTCGATGATGTCGATGATGATGATGACGATGATGGTGATGAGGATGATGATGATGATGATTCTGATGCTGACGATGCTGATGCTGATGCTGATGCTGATGTTGATGATGATGATTATGATGATGATGATGATGATGATGATGATGATGATGGTGGTGATGGTGATGGTGATGGTGATGGTGATGGTGATGATGAGGATGAGGATGAGGATGAGGTGGATGAGGAGGATGAGGAGGATGAGGAGGATGAGGAGGATGAGGATGAGGATGATGAGGAAGAGGATGTGGATGAGGATGAGGATGAGGATGATAATGAGGATGAGGATGAGGATGTGGATGAGGATGAGGATGAGGATGATGATGAGGAGGAGGAGGACGAGGGTGATATGATGATGATGATGATGATGATGATGATGATGATGATGATGATGATGATGATGATGATGAGATGAGAGGAGGAGGAGGAGGAGGAGGGAGGAGGAGAGGAGAGGAGGAGGAGGAGGAGGAGGAGAGGAGCAGGAGGAGGAGGAGGAGAAGGAAGAGGAGGAGGAGTCCGTTGGCGGCGCTGGTCGCTGGGCCAGGCGCGTGGAGAGCGAGGAGCCCTCCCCCCCCTTCCCCGAGGACATCGCCGCGCCGCCCATTGTGGCCCAGGCCCGCAGCCTCGAGCCGCAGGAGGCGCACCCTTCGTCGTCGCCGCTGCTGGAAAAGCAGGAATCGAGGCAGAATCGGGGAGGCGTAAGACCCGAATGCGCCGGAACTCGGGCTTGCCGGCGCTTCTTGACGAGCGCGTCCTGGGTTTCGACGGTCCAGTTCTCGTGGGAGTTCGCGTCAAGTTCAAGACTGGGTCTCGTCATTTTCATGATGGCCCCGTCAGGCCAACCCGATTCCCCCGAACCCGAGTCTCACGTCCCCCCGAAAGAAGGAAAGGCATGAGCGTAAATTCTTTCAGAGCTCCGAAGGGAATTCTTGCTCTGCGCTGAGGCCCCCCCCAGCGGCGCCTTCGCCGCACGCGGAGACCCAGAAGTCCAAGAAGTCCATGGGGGGGGGGCACTGCCGAGCCAAGAACTTTGCCCGGAGCTCCGAAAGTTAGGGTTACCCAGATCTTGTTTCTCTAAGGGAGCAGGCGACAGTGGAGTGCTCCTCCTCGAGAGTTCCTCCAGGTCAGCTTTGGCTTCGGCGCGCAGGGCGAGTCTGGGCTCCTCCTCCTTGCTCCTCGTACTTCCTCCTCCTCATCGGGAGGCGGAGGAGGAGGAGGAGCAGGAGGAGGAGGAGGAGGAGAAAAGGAGGACATTGTCATACGTGTTTTCGCGTGTCGATACGTTATTGGCTTTCCAATAGGATGATCCTAGTGCAGCGTTGGCCTCATTTCAGGGTCGGCGTTTTGCTCTCATCGTCCAGACTGGCGCGCTCGCCCGAGCGGGCCACATCTCTTGATTCGACTTCTTCCTCATCGTCTCCGCCCCCCCCCTCTCCCCTCCTCCGCCTTCCCCTGGTCCTCCTCCGTGCCTGAATTACTGATTATGCTGCTGCTGCTGCATCCCTCGTCCTTATAGTAGCTCATCCTTATCGCACCCCGAGACGTGTCGGTAGAGCGGGCTGGGCGTTTCGCTTGAGACGTCCTCACCAGAGCTGAATATGTGCAACAGCTTCACGGATGGAGGGGGGCGGTTTTCAAAATGATGATCTTACATCCGCGCACAATCGTTTTTTTAAGTTGGCATGCGTTTCGCGGATGGATGTTGGTTATGTTTGAACGTGTGGTTATTGCCTCAGCGCCGCGCACATTCGACTTCAGAGTTCCCAACAGTTTCAAGGGTTATCATGGTTGACGCCCCAGGAATGGTGGTTCGGCACGGTCCAGGAAAGTCAGGACGCAACAGTCATGTTGATTCGCGGTATTGAAGTTTCAGGAATGGTGTTCTGGCACGATTCAGGATCGTCAGGACGTAACAGCAACGTTGACTCGTTGTGTTGAAATCCCACGAATGGTGGTATGGCACCGTTCATGATGTTCAAATAGTTGTCTTCCAGCATGGCATTTTCCTCAATGAACATGGAACCTCGTAGGGACGTGAGAAGAGGGACTTTGGAGGTAGGGCTTCTTGCAAAATCGTTGATGAGTTTTGGATTTGCACTGGTCCTCCTCTTCACCCGCCTGTTCATCCGCCACCGCCTCCTTCTCCAGTATGCACAGCTCCCATTTCTGATTGCTCATCACAGGTCCGCCAAAGCAACCGCCAGCGGATAGAGGAAACTCTCAGCGCAATCGCAATGGGAATCCATGCGCTGGATGGGTAGTCTGTAGGATCTGGCACGCGCGCGCGCACCTAGCTTGCCAACTCGCTTTCTCTCTCCCTTCTCCATCCCCTCCGTCGCACTGGATCATTATCCACCTTCATCTTCCTCCCTCTTCAATCCCTTCATCCCGCCTTTCCCTCTCATCCTTTCTCCTCCCTCCTGCGCCCCTCATCCCTATCCCCTCCCTCCTTCCCTTCCTCCCCCATGCCTCCCTGTCCTCCCTGCCCATCCTTTTTCCCCCCCATGCCCACCTCCCATTCCAACTCCATTCTCTCCCTGCCTGTTGACCAGGGGGTCCAGAACCCTGATGGATTCGGCCAGGAAGTTGTCGCACAATCACGTTGTTTAGAATTCTGGTCGTGAGTCTGAGAGCCGTGATTTTCCACGAAGCCGGATGTCGGGTACGCGGAGTACGTGTTGGCGCGGCGCAGGAATGACCCAGAGAGAACCGCGAGGCAGACTTTGGCAAATGCCTGATGCTGGAGGAGGAGGAGAAATTGGAGGGGGAGGAGGAGGAGGAGGGGGAGGAGGAGGGGGAGGAGGAGGAGGAGGAGGCGGAGGAGGAGGAGTAGGAACAAGAGGAGGAGGAAGAGGAGGAAGAGGAAGAAGAGGACGAAGAGGAGGAAGAGGAGGAAGAGGAGGAAGAGGATGAGGGTGAGGATGAGGATGAGGGTGAGGATGAGGATGATGATGTGTTGTTGATGCTGATGATAATGATGATGATGCTGATGCTGATGCTGATGCTGATGCTGATGCTGATGATGCTGATGATGATGATGATGATGATCATGGTGGTGGTGATGATGATGAGGAGGAGGAGGAGGAGGATTCGGATGAGGATGATGCTGATGCTGATGCTGATGCTGATGATGCTGATGATGCTAGTGATTATGATGCTGATGATGCTGATGATGCTGATGATGTTGATGCTGCTGCTGATGATGATGGTGATGATGGTGATGATGAAGATGATGATGATGCTGATAATGAGGATGATGATGATGCTGATGATGATGATGGTGGTGGTGGTGATGATGATGATGATGATGATCATGGTGTTCATGATGATGATGATGATGATGATGATGATGATGATGATGATGATGATGATGATGATGATGATGATGATGATGGTGATGGTGATGGTGATGGTGATGGTGATCGTGATGGTGATGGTGATGACGATGACGATGACGATGACGATGATGATGATGATGATGATGATGATGATGATGATGATGATGATGATGATGAGGAGGAGGAGGAGGAGGAGGAGGAGGAGGAGGAGGAGGATGGTGAGGAGGAGGAGGAGCAGGAGGAGGAGGAGGAGGAAGAGGGAGGAAGCGGAGGAAGAGCGAGGCGACGTGAGGCGAGGCGAGGCAGAGGAGGGAGTGAGGACAAGGGGGCCAAAGAAGCTTTAGAAGGACGCGGCGAGCAGGCAAACACCTGCTTCTCGAGGACGAGTGGGGAGGGGGGCTGGGACGATGACTGGTGAGGGTAGATCAAGCGAAGGACTTGGGAGGAGGGAGGAGGACGGGGCAATTGGGGGGAGGAGGGTTGGGACGGAGAACGGAGGAGAGAGCGGCGGGTTCAAAGAGGGGGCCCGCGCCGAAGCGCGCTCGGGGCCCAGCGGCAAGCCCGTCGCGGCGGGGGGGGGGCTGGGCCCCGCCGGCCCAGGGCGCTCGAGCGGAGGCCGAGCGGAGCGGGGATGCCCGGAGGGAGGCCGAGACTCGTGCGGGTGGCAATTGGGGAGGGACCCTTCAGGGCCTTCTTCTCCACCGCCCATGTAGGTCACCCCCCCAGCACCACCCGCCCGAGAGACGGAAGCGTTCGGGGCCCAAGAGCCTCGGGCGAGCGGTAGTGGGGGGTGATCGCTCTTTGAGCCCGTTTCTTTATTGCTTGGGGCATGACGGGCGTCATGGCCCCCGCTCCCCCCCCCCCTATGACGTAACGCTCCCCCCCCCAGTGCGCTCCGGGCACTGCCGCCGTGCGCATTGGGATCCGCGTAGGTGTCTGCGTAGGAATCCGCATAGGTGTCTGGTCCGCAGGCGTCGTCGTCGTCGTCGTCGTCGTCGTCGTCGTCGTCGTCGTCGTCGTCGTCGTCCGTCGTCGTCGCTCGTGGTTCGTCGCTCGTCGCTCATCGTCGTCGTGCGCGCGGACGCGGCTGGAGCCTGTTTTTTAGTCCGGGCCGATGACGGCAATCATCTGGGGGGGGAGGGGGTCGATGACGTCACGTTTCGCGCCGGCGGCGTCTGGGAATGCTTAGGAATGACGGAGGACGGGTAGCACGAACATGTAGGTGGCGATATGCACCACAACGCCTGTGTACATCACAGTGCCCGCGTGCACCGCAGCGCCTGTGTACACCACACCGCCGATGTACACCACAGCAGCCGCGTGCAACACAGCGTCAGTTTGTGCCACCGTGCCTGCGGGCACAACAGCTCATTGCGTACACCACAGCGCCTCTGTACCCCACATCAGCCGTGCGCACCACAGCACCAGTGTACACCACAATGCATGCGTGCATTGCAGTGCCTGTGTACGCCACGGCGCCTGTGTGCACCACATCAGCCGTGTGCAACACAGCACCACTGTTGTGTATGGAGTTTCAGAAGAGATCCTCGTGACAAAATGGAGCGCGTGTGGATTCCACAGAAAACAATGGAAAACAAATCCTCATGGACAAAGGAGCGCCGCTGGAATCTACGATTCCCCCCGAGTCCGCCCGCATCACCCTAACTCCAATTTGCGTCCAGGAGGCTCCAGCTAAACTGGCCGTCCGAGAACCAAGTGGACCGATTCAATCGACCATTCTGCGGTGCACGCTGAGATGCGCACGTGCGTTGTAACGCCAAGCCACACGACAGGGGGTAAGAAGGAGGAAAAGGAGGAGGAGGAGGAGGAGGAGGAGGAGGAGGAGGAGGAGGAGGAGGAAGAAGAGGAGGGAGGAGGGACAAACGTCGCATTCGATTCCCATAATTTTCCCAGCGTGGCGGTTAGTTGTCCGCAGCTGATTTTGATGTACATGCTCCTTCTACCTGTCCTGTGCGCGCAGGCACTGTGGTGTACACCAGCGCTGCGTTGCACGCGGATGCTGTGGTGTAGACAGGCGTTGTGGCGTGCACAGGCGCTGCGGTGAACGCAAACACTGTGGTGTACACAGGCGTTGTGTTGCACATGGCTGCTGCGGTGTATGTACACTGGCGCTGTAGTGCTCCCAAGTGTTGTGGTATACACGGGCGGTGCGTTGCACACAGCTGCTGCGGTGTACGCAGGCGTTGTGGTGCACTCGCGCGGCGTGGTGCACGCGAGCGTTGTGGTGCACACAGGCGCAATGGGCAGATCGCCACTTACATGCTGCTCGCGTCGTCGTCGTCGCTCGTCGCTCGTCGCTCGTCGCGTCGTGCGCGCGGGCGCGGCTGTGGTGCCGGAGCCACTCGGCGGGGGGGGGGGCGTCACGTCATACCCCCCCCGCCCTCCCCCCCCGCGCCCCCCTATGACGCCCGTCATCGCCGAACATAAAGAAACGCGCTCTTTGAGGGGTGAAGACAAGGGCCCTGCCAGTGTCCCCTTCTCCACCCCCAATGTAAGTTGCCCCCCCATTGAACACTCACCCGAAAAACCTTGTGGTGACGGACCGTGTGGTGATCTCGGACCAGAATCCCCAACGACCTCATCGCGGTCCGTCACCGCACGGTCCCGAGACATCGAGGGCTTTGATCGCCCGAAACGTCCCCGCAAAACGGCCCGAGTCCCAAAACCGTGCGGTCACCCCGGACCCACGATGACTCACCACGCGGTGTGGTCGCCATACCGTCTGTGGGCACCCGAAAGAGGGTGATGGTCGAAGAAAAGGAGACAGCGTACATGTGAATGGTTGCAGCACCGCCAGGATGTCGTTGATCGGCGCTGGGGCCCCCTTGGCGGCGCCTCTGCAGCCCCTACAGGTCCAGAAGTCCAAGGAATCTAAAACATCTAAGCCGCCCCTGGTGCGCTCCGCGCGCCAGGGGGGGGTCCAGCGCCGATCCAAGTAAACCGCGCGGAGCTCCGAACAGTTCTGTTTATGCCGTGTTCTCCCCTGGATGGGGGGTGAATGCGTGTGCGAATACACCTCAGGCGATGCTTAAGAAAACTTAAATTTTCGGCCAGGGTCTCGATTATTCTTAATGTTTCAACGTAAATCCTAAGATTTTTTTAAAAAAATTGGGTTTTTAGTCAAGTTCTGAGACTATGAATTTCTGAACCCATGATTTCTTAAGCATTTCGCAGGGTGTAGATTCGTCTCGCTGTTGGACGCTCGGGCCACGTGGGCACAGCGCGGCGTGTCCAGCCTTGGAGCATGACGAAGAGCTGGTGCTTGCGGCCAGCAGCATGGGTGCAGCCTTTCACGCGGTCCGAGGTGCAGGCAGGGTCGGTCATGAGCCCCCGCTCTGAAAAGTTTGCGACCGTGTTTCGCATGGTGCTGTGGGGAGAAGATGTGGTAGACGGTGCGCACGCAGTGTCGTCGTCGTCGTCGTCATCCTGGGCTTGTAGGCCCGGAGGCGGGAAGAGGTGGGAGAAGTGGGGAGCGAGCGCGCGAGCCAGCAGCAGTTCAGGTGGGCGAGCGATCGATAGCTCAGAACCTGCTGGCAGAAGTGATGGCTACCGCCCAAGCAAGCGAAAGGCCGAGTGCTCGTTCTCTTATTCATTGTTTTGCCGATTGGCGCGGGCCCTCGCACTCCCCCCTCTCGCCACCCCCCCGCACAAAGTCGCATTAAGCAGAGGTCCGGAGCCAGACCCCCCCCCTCCTCCCCCTCCCGCCCAATATCGAAACGCCGAACAAGAAAACGTTCACTTTCTCGCCCTCTATCCCCGAGTTCCTCCTCCCGAAGAGCTGGCTGCTCAGAAAAGAGAGGGGGAGTTGGGGGTTACACCCCCAGGGGACTATTCCAGGGGATACACCCCCAGGGGATACACCCGCCCCCTCCCGCCCAGTGCCGAAGCGCCGAATCGGAAAACGTTGACCAAGCATGAAGTCGGGCACGTCCCTCTACAGGAGGAATATTCAAAAATAGAATATTCAATTACTCACTGCGTGGAGCTCCCCATATGTGCATCTCATGTTGTATGTCATGCCATAGTGAGCGTCTGTTCATGAGCGTTTGACTATAATAGCGCGTCCACGTGGGCGACAGGGCCGACGAAGACGAGTGAATCCTAATGCGAGTGAGTGAGTATGAGTCAGAGTGAGCTTTGAATATGATTGAATATGAGCCTCCCATTCGTTCCCCCTCCTCAGCTGCCAGGCCGTGCTGAAGCCAGCGCCCCGCTTGAGATGTCCTCAAAACCTGCTCTGAAAGCCAAGGATGCTGGGCATGAAAACAAGAACACCGCCTGAGACATCCCCACAAACTGGCCGCGAACGGACCCGTGAAACACCCCTGGCGGCTTCCCTTAGGAGTGCTCAAACCAGCGCCTCGCCTGAGACATCCTCAACATCTGCTCTGAAAGCCAAGGATGTTGGGCATGAAAACGAGCAAACCGCCTGAGACACCCCCACAAACTGGCCGCGAACGGGCCCGTGAAAACACTCCTGGCGGCTCCCCTCTAGGGGTGCTGAAACCAGCGCCCCGCCTGAGACATCCTCAAAATCTGCTCTGAAAGCCAAGGATGCTGGGCATGAAAACGAGCAAACCGCGTGAGACATCCCCACAAACTAGCCTCGAACGGGCCTGTGATATACCCCCTGGCGGCTCCCCTTAGGGGTGCTGAAACCAGCGCCCCGACTGACACATCCACCAGATCTGCTGTAATCGCAGACGATGTTGGGCATGAAGACGAGCAAACCGCCTGAGACATCCCCACAAACTGGCCGCGAACGGGCCTGTGAAAACACCCCTGGCGGCTCCCCTTTGTAGTGCTGAAGCCAGCGCCCCGACTGTGACATCCTCCAAATCTGCTGTAGACGCAGACGATGTTGGACACCGACACAGGCAAACCGCTTGAGACATCCCCACGAACTGGCCGCGAACGGGTCCTTGATATACCCCCTGTCGGCTCCCCTTTAGGAGTGCTCAAACCAGCGCCCCGCCTGAGACATCCTCAAAATCTGCTGTCGACGCAGACGATGTTGGGCACCGAAACAGGCAAACCGCCTGAGACATCCCCACAAACTTGCCGCGAACGAGCCCGTGATATACCCCCTGGCGGCTCCCCTTAGGGGTGCTGAGGCCAGCGCCCGCCTGAGACATCTTCAATATCTGCTCTGATAGCCAAGGATGTTGGGCATGAAAACGAGTAAACCGCCTGAGACATCCCCACACTGGCCGCGAACAGGCCCGTGAAAACACCCCTGGCGGCTCCCCTTGCGAGTCTGAGTATGACTAGGTCTGAGTATGAGTAGGTCTCAGTCCGTGCGTTGAGTAACTCGGATTAGGAGAAGGTCTGAGTATGTGTAGGTCTGAGTATGAGTAAGTCTGTGTATGAGCAGGTCTGGGAACGAGTCTGGGTATGAGTAGGTCTGGGTATGAAGGAGTCCCAGCATGAGTATGTCTGAATACGAGTAGTCCTGAGTAAGTCAGACCATGAGAAGGTATGAGTATGAGTAGGTCTGTGTATGAGTAAGTCTGTGTATGTGTACGTCTGGGTATGAGTAAGCCTGAGTATGAGTAGGTCTGAGTATGATTATGTCTGTGCATGAGTAAGTCCGTGCATGAGTAAGTCTGGGAATGTGTAAGTCTGAGTATGAGTATAAGTCCGAGAGGAGGGGAGGAGAAGAAGAGGGAGTAGGAGGCGTCCAAGTGATGCCAATAACCCCATCTCAGGATATGGGAAAGCATAGTCAACAACAGAACGGGGACTATTTGTTTTAGTATGTTTGAATCGCTTTTGCGCACTTTTTGACTGTGTCTCATTTTTCGGCGACAGCCCCCCTCAAGCCAAGTCAAGCCAAGCCGTCGGAGCCTGAGCCAAGCCGTCGGAGCCTGAGCAGGGCCTGTTCAGGCGGCCCTGCACGCGGCGAGGGGGCTGCGCGGGGAGGCCAGGAGACACCCGCGGCGGTGCGGTCCGAGGCCGCGCTCCCCGGCCCCGGGGCGCTGGCCCCATGGCCGCGCTCCTCGGAGAGAACGCCGGCCGGTGGCGCCGAGGGAGCAGGGAGGGCGGGCAGCGGGGAGGGAGGGAGGGCGGAGGGAGAGGGTGGAGGAGGCGGGGTGGAGGAGGGAGTAGAGGGGAGGAGGAGGAGGAGGAGGAGGAGGAGGAGGAGGAGGAGGAGGAGGAGGAGGAGGAGGAGGAGGACGAGGAGGACGAGGTGGTGGTGCATGGTGGGGGGGGGGGCAGGATGGTGAGGGAGGGCGGAGGGGCATCGGAGCATGGGAGAAGGGAGAAGTCATCAGGGAGGAGCGAGGAGTGGGACGAGGGGGAAGGAGGGGGGAGGAGGGGCCAGATGGGATGGCTCCAGGATAGGGCGGGGGGGTGCCACGTGCTCCCCGCGAGTCCTCCGCTCGCCCCGCCTGCCTCGGCGCGGCGCCGCCGGCCCCGCGCAGGTGAAGACCGTGAGAGACGCCACGAAGACCGCCCTGGACTCCATCCGGACGCCGCACTCGGTGGAGAAGAAGGTCGAGGCCCAGAACATCAAGGGGCGCATTCAGGGCGCGCGCCCGCGCGCCCGCCCCCCTCGGCACCGCAGGCCTCTCCGGGAAGCGCGGGCGGGCCTTGGCTGCGCGGCCGGGCGCGGCCGGGCAGGTGGGGCCCAGAGAGTGCGCCGCCGGGCTGCCCGAGGGCGCGCATGGGGGGGGAGGGGCAAGCGTCCTGGCTCGCCTATTACCCTACCGAACAATGTTCTAAGAACCTTTTGTGTGGTTTCCACGGAATGTTCTTAAAACATTTCTGGCGGAGCCTGCTTGTTTTTTCACATCGGGTCTATGTTCTAAGAACATTGTTTTGGTTCTTGGAACATTTCTGGGTTCTACGAACATTTCGTGGTAGGACTATAGGAATGCCGGGACGGTCGGTCCCTGCTCAACAAGGAGGGTTGAAGGGCGAGCCCGGCTTGTGTCAGGCGATCGCAAGCATCGATCCAGGGGGCGTGGATTCGCGACGGGCCCCGTTTCCATGGGAAGTCGCGGATGTCCGCCGCCGAGCGAGGCGGCACCGGCTGCGTTTTGGGATAGGGCACCTCCCCCGATCCATGGTTCTGGCGACCGCGCGCCAAATCCATGGATTGCTGATCCATGTTTGCGCGCCCCCGATGGAAGGGCGAGCCCGGCTTGTGGCCGCTGCTTCCATCCCACAGGGGGCCGCCCCGGGTGGGGGCGCCAGCAGCGCGCGTCTGCGCCCGCCCTCCTGCAGCCTCTCGTGCCCCCACCGAAGCCCCCAGGGTCCGTAGGGTTCCAGGCTGTCTCGTCCAGAGAATCGCAGACATGGACCAAGGCGCGTGGGCTCGCGACGGGTCCCGCTTTCCGTGCACATTCGGCGCTTCGTCTCCAAGTCGGTGGGCATTGGCGCCAGCTTTCGCCCCGATCTGTGGGTCTGGCGCCTGCGCGTGCGCGCCAGCTTCTGGCGCCTGCGGGCCACAGACAATGAATCGTCGGTTCCCCGGAAAACACCGGAAAATTTTGGGAAGGGGGAGGACGAAAATCAAATAGATGTGACAATTTGGGGAATCCTTGGAGAGTGTCCCAGGGCCCCTTCAATGTTTCGACAGGCCCTGCCCATGGCGTCGGCGACTCTGGGAGTCACAGCCCTAGCAACGCGAAGGCGGCCAGGAGCGACCGTCGCAGGTCGGTTCGGGGTCCAAGAGACGGGGCTCAATGCCAACGGGGTCAGTCAGAGCGCCGGATCTTGCAGGATCCTGCAGAGCCAAGTGCACTGGCCCCAGCTTGGTTGCAGGATCCTGAAGGATCCTGCAAGGCCTGAGTGACCCGGGCTTGGGCTGACCTGGGTCAGCACGTCCCCGACTCGTTTCCCCCTTCGGTCTGGGTCAGGGGCTGCGGCTCGCAGGCCAGAGGGAGCTCGAAGCCGTGCTCTGCCTGAACGACGCGCTTTTTGGTGCGACAGGGATCGTCGATGCTGGATGCAGAAATGCTGTGTCGGCGTGCGCCCGAGTCCCTCGGTGTCACACGTTCCGCGGCGGCGCCCGCGTGCCGCAGCAAGGCGCGGCCGCCTCGCGCCCGCGCCCTCGGTCTGGCCGCGCGCGGCCGCCCCTTCGCGCAGTGCGCGCCGCTGCGCGATGTGGACTGCTGCTCGTTCCGGCCACGTCGCGCTGGTCAACACGCTCGTGAGGTCGGGTGCTGCCAGAAGTGCCCTTGGCCCAAGGTGTCCCCAGGAGTTCCACGGAGGCCTCCGCGGCCTCCAGCGCGCACCTTGCGAGGCCCAGGGGGCCCCAGGCGGCTCCAACATGGAGCGAAAGGGGTGAATTGGCGGCTAGCCCAGTGGGGAAGTGAGAGGGGGCAGGCCTTCTAAGAAGGCGACGGGGCTTCTCAGAAGCCGTCGCACCTTCTGATAAGTTTTCTTAAGTCTTCTCCGAAGGCATGCAGTGAGCGGCTTGAAAAAGGAAGACTTAATTTTCAAAAGGGGCTCGGTCGTTCCTTGGGCTTGCATGCGTTATTAATCGTTCCTTATGCGTTCTATATTATGTATCGTTCCTTCTGCGTTACTCCCTGGAAGAATAGGCTTCGTTGCTTACTTATGTATCGCTCCTTAGGTCAGGCCGATGACTGTAGACGGCTTCTCAGAAGGCCGGGGCGCTTCTGAGAAGCCTGGCTGCCTTCTGAGAAGGCCTGCCCCCTCTCACTTCCCCCCTGCGCTCGCCGCCCAGGGATGCTATCCCGATGGGCCCGCACCGCTGGCGGGCAGTTCGGCCCCATCGGCCGCAGCCGGGCGTTCGCCGCTGCCCTGCGTGCGTGCGTGCTGCCGCCCGGGTGTCTCCGTTCAGTATCGTTTAATCGACCCCCATCCCCGTCCCCATCCCCTTCGAGACCCCTACAAAATTGCCACCCGAGTTGGGGATACACCCCTCGAAACCCGAAGGGACCTGCCTATATCCCCATCTAATAGGGGGGTAAATCGGCCAGTGGGGCCCAGGCCACGCCGCTGGGGATGGGGATCGGCCAAACGATACTCATCCGTGCCGCCTGTTGCTGTGTGTGTGTGTGTGTGCTGCCGCCTGGCGTGTGTGCGGATGCCCGCTGCTGGATGATCCGGCTGCTCACAGCAAGTCCCGCCACGGTGCGCGGGTATGAAGCCCATTGGATGTTCGTTGGGATCTCGCGGGAGGCGTCTCGGGTGCCTCTTGGAGGCAGCTTTGAGGCCCTTGGGGGACCGTTTTGGGGCCTCTTAGGGCCTCTTTCGGGCCTCTTGGGGGCCTGTTGGGGCCTCTTAGGGGCCCCTTGGGCGCCTCTTGGAGCCTCCTGTAGGCCTCTTGGGGCGGAATGCTCGGATTTCCGGTTTGTGTTCCCTCTCGTGGGCCCTTTTGGGGGCCGTCTTGGGGCCCTCTTGGGCCGTCTTGGGCGCCTCTTGGGCCGTCTTGGGGCGCTCTTAGGCCGTCTTGGGACCCTCTTGGAGGACCCTTGGGCCGTTTTGGGGTGCTCTTGGGGGCCTCTCGGGCCGTCTTGGAGCGTCGGAAAACCGAAAAGGCGAGAATGCCAAAATCTTTCAAACATTTGAGGAACATCCATGTGTCTTACCTCTTGGGGCCCTCTTGGAGGCCTCTTGGGCTATCTGGAGGCCACCTGGGGCGTCTTCGAGCGAGCATTCGGCAACCCGGAGCCCTCTTGGACCGTCTCGGGGGCCTCCTGGGCCGTCATGGAAGCCTTGGAGAGCCCCAGGGAGGCGTCATGGCCGCCCAGGGACCCCTCGGGAGCAGCGGGGGTGCAGGTGACAGTCCGTGTCCCGCGGAGGGGTTGGGCCCCCGAGAAGACCACAGAGACCCTGCCAGCGAGCGCTTGGCATCCTTCCACGCCCCAGCGTGCAGCGGGCGCGGTGGCGGCCTCCTGCTGGTCCCGACGTGTCGGCCTGCAGGCTCCTCTGCCTGCGGCGCGCCGCCCTCGGGGCGGCCCGAGGCCGCCTGGCGCGCCCCTCGCCCGTCGCCTCTCCACGGCCTGGCTCCCTCCTCCCTCCTCCGCGGCCGCCCGCGGCTCCTCCCTCCTCTTGGCATCGCTCAGACGTGTGCGTTTTTTCCTCGGCGAGGAGCATCGAGGAGCATCCTTGATCAGTTGGCGAAAAAACCACGCACGAAACCGAAGAAAACACAGGGAATGGACGTCCGAGCGATGGCCAGTCCTCGCTCCGCGCGCCCCGCGCCCGTCGCGCCCCGCCGGCCTCGAGCTCCACGCCTGCCTCCGCCCGCGCCGCCGAAGCACAAGAGTGCGCGGGCCTGCTCGTGCACTTGCCTGCCGCGGCCTCGCGCCCGCCGAGCGAGCCGTGCGCTGGTGCGTTCTCTCGAGTGTGCCGCCCCCGGCTTGGGTATGGCCAGGACCCCGGGTAAGGGGACCCGGTTGTTGGTAGGGCGCCGGAGCCCTCGAATTGGCCAGAATCACTAAACCAGGTCCGCCATGGCCGGTGTTTCTTCGGGTGGCGGCAGTTCCGCTGAGTGGAAATGGGACGGGGGGGCGCCCCCGGTACAGATCGCTAAACCAGGTTCCATTATAAACCCAGTTCTGCCAACGCCCGACGGGCCGCTCGTCGCCGCCGGCCGCCGCCGTCTGCCGATCGGTCTCCCCGGCCTGCCGTGCGTCCCCGCGCAGGCGGCCCTGCGCACGTGCGGCCGAGCCGCCCGGCGCGCTCGCTCGGCAGCCCGCCGGGCGAGTCTGCCGAGGGTGCCCGCGGCTCGCCCCCAGACGGAGTGGTGACTTGGCATCGCTGGGACGTGTGCATGTTTTCTCGGCGAGAAACCGCGAGGACCATCCTGGACCATCGAGGAGAAAAACACGCGCGAAAGCGAACCATGCACGGGAAATGGAGGTCCGAGCGACGGCAAGGTGGCCACACCGTGTGGGGAGTCGGTGGGGCTGCGGGGTCGCCGCACGGTTTTGGGACCCGGGTCTCCGAGGACGTTTCGGGCGACCGGGGCCTCCGAGGTCCCAAGACCGTGCGCTGATGGACCGTGCGGTGAGGCCTCCTGGGGTTCCGAGGTCACCGCACGGTCTGTCACCACACCGTTCCGGGACCACAAAGATGGTGGTGTATAAAAATCGGCCTCGCAAAAGAGTGTCAGTATTCCAGATTTCGTAATAAAAGGGAGGGGGTTTGGACCCTCCAAGACAAGCCATTTCAGACCTCCCCCGTGGAAGAACCCTCCAAAACATCGTCCCCAGACCCCCCAGGCCCTCCAAGATAGCCTGCAGGAGCCCCCCCCCCCGAAATGAGACCCCCCTCCCTTTATTACGAAATCTGCAGTGTCTTTCAACTGATCCCCACCCCCAACGGGTCATGGGATCCCAGCCCCACCACCCCACGGCCCCAGTTGGGGATGTGGCCCTCGAAGCCCGCAAGGGGACGGCCCAGATCCCCACGGGATCGGCCTGCAGGGCCCAGGCCACGCCAGAGGGCAGGGATCGGCGGAGCGCTGCTCCGAGCGGGCTCGTGCCGGCGGCCCCGGCGTGGGCCTGCGCGCGCGCTGCCGAGTCTCGGGCGGGGCGAAAGGGGGGGGAATGGGAAAGGGGGGGGTACGAAATCTGCTGCATGCAGCTGGTTTCGGCCCCACCGAGGGGCCCATTCCTCGATACATGGCCGCTTCCGGCGCCGGGAGGCGCCGGGAAAATCAGCTACGTGAGCTGATTCTCACCCCCCCCCCCTTTGCTATTCCCCCCTTTCGCCCGACCCGAGTTGGGTCGGCGGCCCGTCGAGCGGATCTGCCGCGGGTGTTCG
Organism: Prorocentrum cordatum; assembly: GCA_963575745.1. Classification (NCBI taxonomy): domain Eukaryota; class Dinophyceae; order Prorocentrales; family Prorocentraceae; genus Prorocentrum; species Prorocentrum cordatum. Next base: position 752,132 of record CAUYUJ010016416.1, on the reverse strand, counting down.
CGGCCCGCCGAGTGGGCTCGTGTTGGGGTCGCACGTTGTCGCAGTCGCGGCTCGATGCAGCGTGCGATGTGTGGCGGGGCACCAGCCCTCACTCCCTCGCCGCTCTGCCCTCTCCCCTCTCCCTTGCTCTTGCTCCTCCATCGCCCCCTTCTCCTTCTCTCAAACCACCGTCCCCCCATGTTTTCTTGTATTTTTGTTTGTGTGTGTGTTTGTGTTATCTCTATCTCTCTCTCTTGTTTTTTTTTGTTCTCTCTCTCTCTCTCCCTCTCTCGCTGTATACATATATATATATATATATGTATATATAGATATATGTACATAGACTCGTCGCTCTCTCTCCCTTTCTCGCTATATCTTTTTTTTGTTTCTCTCTCTCTCTCTCTCTACACCTGATTTGCATTATCCCTCTGTCGATCGGTCTATCTCTATCCCTTTCCTCCTCATCCCTTCTCCCCTTTCTTACTACCGACGCAAGAGGAAGTGTGGTTGAGGCGGGGTCAGCGAGAGAAGGCGGGACAACCATGTGGATGAGAATTGTTGTGATGATGCTTGTGATGAAGAGGACGATGACGATGACAATGACGACGATAATGTTGATGGCGATGATGCTGATGATGATGCTGATGATGGCGATGGCGATGATGAGGTTGATGATGATGGTGATGGTGATCGTGACGAAGATGATGCTGTGGACGAGGATGATGATGATGGTGATGATGATGCTGGTGATGAGGTTAGTGTTGATGGTGGTGGTGATGATGGTGATGGTGATGATGATGATTGTGATGATAATGATGATGATGGCTACGACAGCTACGATGATGATAATTGTCGTGCGAACGGTGGTGATGATGTTGATGACGACCACGTCGGCGACGAAGACGGTGGCGATGCGGATGGTGATGATTAAGTTGTGGATTAGGATGACGTGGATGAGTCCGATGATGATGCTGTGTGAATGATGATGATGATGATGATGATGTCGTTGATGCTGGTGGTGTTGATGATGGCGATGATGATGGTGATGATGATGCTGGTGGTGGTGATGGTGATGATGTTGGTGATGATGATGATGGTGATGATGATGATGATGGTGCTGATGGCAGCGACGACGACGATGAAGATGATGATGGTTATGCGAATGATGATGATGATGCTGCTGCTGTTGATGTTGATGATGCTGATGACGACGACAATGATACTTATGATGAGGATGATGATGATGATGATGATGATGATGATGATGATGATGATGATGATGTTGCTGATGTTGCTGACGATGAGCATGTTGATGATGCTGATGATGTTGCTGATGCTCATGATGCTGATGATGAGGATGGTATTCCTGGTGCTGTTGATGTTGAAAATGGTTAAGATGCTAATGATGATGACTACGACGACGGGAAGGAGGAGTAGTAGAGGGACAAAAGAGGGATCTGACGACGATGGTGGTGGTGAAGAGGAGGAGAAGGAGGGGCATGATGAGCAGGAAGCAGAGCAGGAGGAAGAGGAGGAGGAGGACCACCTTTCTTGCTTCGGGTAGGGGAGTGGTGAGGGGTGAGCGATCACGCATGCCAGAGATCCCATGATTCGGGGAGTGTTGTAGAAGATATTTGCTGACCGACACCGAGGAACACAGAAAGGCAGAGAGAGACAGCGTTGTCAAAAGATCGATGCAGCGGCTGTTGCCCGTAGCCATTTGCGCCGAAGAAGGCTAAGGATAATTCACAGTCTGAGCTCACACCTTCCGGCGCTTTGGCACCATGGCCAGCAACGAGCCTCTGCTCCAGAAGCCTGCTGCTTCAAAGCGCGCGAAGCTCTCCGTGCTGTACGGCGCAGACGAGTACCTTGAGGAGCTAAAGCGGAAGTACGAGGTCGACCACGAGATTGCCAGCTTGAAAGCCATAATGCCGGATCAGGGTGACCCTAACGCTGGGAAGGCCAAGGGGGGCGAAGGCAAGATGCTCACGATCGAGAAAGACGACGCCAATAGGAGCAAGAAGACTGGCCGCCTGTTCCCGACTCCGAACAAGCCAGATCCGATGCCACCTGAGCTCGCGTTCCTGTTCACGAAGATCACGCCAGAGCAGATGATGTACATGTGGAACATACTGACGCTCATTTTCGTGTCCCAGTGTGCGATGGTAGTGGCCTACTGCGCCGCTCTGGCCTGCTTTCCAGACTACTGGTGGACGTGCACGGTTACCTTTGGCGTCCCCTTCGCATACATCGCCATCCAGAACATATACATTGATCACGATGTAATGCACGGGGCCACGTTCCCCCCTCATGACTGGCAAGAGTACATCACGCATCCCTTCAGTGATTTCTTCTCACTGCCCTGGAAGGAATTCGTGCTCGAGCACAACCGTCACCACGCGAGCACTGTAGACCTCCTGCAGCAGGGCGAGTTCGGGTGGGATCCCGAGGAGTTTCAGTACTGGCTGCTTGAGTGGACATGGAGGCACGGGAAGTACCCCTTCCCTATCCATCCCTTCGGGCTTCTGCTCACTGGCGCGCTGCTGCCGCTCGTTCACTTCTTCGGCCTGAACGATACCGGAGCCCTCTTCGCGCTGGAGTGGTACCTGCACTTCCCCGACGAGGGTGCGGGAGGCAAGTGCAACAAGGAGTTCTGGAAGAAGTGGCTGCCGCGCCGCGCGTCCCACTCGCTCTTCGTCGCCAGCCTGTGGGCCTGCGTCTGGCTCCTGGGCACTTGGCCGCTCGGCCGTCCGCTCGGCGAGGGGTGGCGCTTCATGCTCACCGTGTCCTTCTGCGCACGCTGCGGCTTTTCAGCCGCGTGGATGTTCATCACCAACTTCACCCACTCGCACCCGTGGAACCACTTCCTGGCGAGGGACCCCGAGAGGACCTGGCCCGTGCTCCACGACGTCATGGCTTTTGTGCTGGGCGGCAAGCACCGCTGGAACGAGATGCTCTTCCACGACCTCCATCACGCGTTCCCTAATGCGGTGGGCACGCTGAGCCAGCGCGGCCGCTTCCACGGGTGGCAGAAGGTCCACGATGCCGCCGTGGAGGTGCTGGCCCGTGGTCTGTGGAAGGCCAACGGCGACGCGGAGACGGAGATGCAGAAGACGCAGCGCAAGCGATCCCTGCTGATGAAGAACAACAGGAATCGGGGAAACGTCAGACTCGAGTAAGCCGGAAACGCGGGTTTGCCGACGTTTTTCGACGAGCGCGTCCTCGATTTTGACAGTCCAGTTTTCGTGGGATGTTCGCAGCGGGAGTTCGCGTCAAAATTCAGATCGGGTCTCGTCATTTTTATGATGGCCCCGTCAGGCCACCCCGAGTTCCCCG